>JBBPBS010000249.1:1281609-1333797 GCA_037974835.1 Cicer judaicum
TATATTATTCAGTATTATTAACTTTTGTTTTAAATATTATTACTATGTTTTAATTCAAATTTGAATTAAGATTTTATTTAAAATTTAAATTTGAATTAAATTGATTTGAAAATTAAAATTAAACCCAAATATTTAATTAATTTTTTAAAAAGAAATTCATAGAAAAAAATTATTAATTAATAATTAACAAATATAATTATACTCGAATTAAAAAATTGTACAACAACTTCAATCCGTACTCATACTTGTAAATGTTATATGTATTTTAAATACAATAAATTAATAAATAATAAATTATAATTATGTTTAAATTAAAAATCCTCAAAGATTTTTAAAATTAAATATTATAAAATATTACAATCCAACTTATCCCACTAATCCAACATCCAAAGCATACCAAATGTGTAAATATCAAAATAAAAATTAAAAATCTTTTATTTGATTGAAAGTTGAAATATCGATACTTTTGTGGTTGTAATGAAATTGACTATTATTAAAAAAGATCAAAGATTTCAAATAAATTTTACTCGTTAATATATAAATTTTATGCGGGTCGCGGGTTTAGGGAGATTTATATTTTATATGGCACACACTCTAACCTATATTCATTATTTTTACGGATGATTACTCGAATATGTGTACATATTTGTAATGCATGTTTTTTATGTATTTAATCTAATAGGTGTGAATCCAATTTTCCTTGCTAACAAGAGTCTCTCAACCTAAATTTAAAGATTGTATTTTTTCGCATACACCAACATTTAATCAATGAGATTTTTCTTGCATATTGTTATAGCTTATATGAATATGATAAGGTTTGTTAGATGCCCATATAAAAAACGTTTGTTGGATGCCTAATCCCATAGTTGAAGCTTTGTTTATAAAAAATAATTTTTAAAGATTAAATTTGAATAGAATAAACAATTAATTTAGTCTTTAAATTAATATCTTTTTATCAATTTAGTTCATGAACTATTAAAATTAATTAGATGGTCTTTAAATTATGTCTCTATCCATCAAGTTAGTTTATTCGTTAATTGTATCGGGTAATTGATTGTTAGGAATTCTTATATTATAAAAATACTTCAAATAATCCCTGAAATATCATAAGAAACAAAAATTTAATTTTTCAAAGTTTAACTTTTTTTTGTTAAGCAGTTCATCTCAACTCATCTCTAATCTCTAATAAATTTTAGAGACAAAACAACATTTATATTAACTTTTTACATTTATTCTATGACAAATTTATTAGGGTTTAGGATTTAGGGTTTAGGGTTTAAATGAATTTTTTAAGATGTGCTAATTTTTCAACAAAAGCTCTTATAATAATCATCTAAATATAAAATGCTTTTTCATTCTTCCACTACATAAACTTGTCAAGACTCCGATCAATATGCCTCTTTGTTACTTTGATCAATGTGCCTTAATGTCTACTATGATTCATCTACAATTGTTAAACGCAAATAAAAACAAAATTGACCCTCTCATTAGAGTTCTACGAAAAATTAATCATTTGAGCCCAAACTAAATTAGAAGTCAACACTTCAGCGTTCTCTATTTCTCAACTAACCCAAGTCAAATCATCTACTATCTTATAGTATAAATTATCATGTGATTTAAGAATCCACAATAATGTGATCCTTTGATGCATACCTCCTCTGATGTTCCTGACTTAATGATCAAGATACATTGAATCATCATAAAGTCAATAAAGGATACAAAATAAATGGGAAGATTCAAGACGTTTGATTAATTGTACGATCCTTATATTTTGTACGAGATTTATGCAATAATTATTGCAACGGTTAAAAACCCTAATGACATCAAATTTTACTATATGAAGAAGTTCGAGCAGCAATTCAAACATACATAACAAATGAGTGAAATTTTATTGTAACAATTCCTTGTATACATAAAAGAGAAAAAGTTATTGAGATAATCTTAGGGTTTTTATTGAGTGTTTATAATACAAAATCCTGTTGTAAGAGTTACTTAGAAGCACCACCATCTTTGATATCTATAACCTGACTAATAGTGGTTGCACCCTCAAAAGCTTGACAGTACAAAGCTAGAAGTTTGAAAGATTATAACATATAGGAGATTAGTATATGTTCTAGTGTTTGTGAAAATTAATTTGATTTAGTGGATTAAATCTTTTATAAGGAAGAGATTGAACGTAGCTATTGTAATGATGGTGAACTAGGATAAATTAATTTTGTGATATATCTTCCTTATCTCCTTACTTTTGTTGTAATTGTTATCAGTTTCTAATCAGAACTTGTTTTCACAAAAAAGTTTTTAAAATAAAAGTACAATCCAAACATTCATTATTTTATTTGTTTTGCCTTCAATACTAAGGATGACTTTCTAGGTGATGTAATATAGTTAACACATACACATTTGTTTATTTTCAAAATATAATTTTATGATTTGATTTTGCTAGTTGTTAATCATATATTCAATATGACAATTTAGAATTAGTGTAAAAATTAAATACAAATGTGTTTTATCTAGATGATTTATGGATTAAAGAATAGAGGAGATAAGGTGTTTAACAAAAAATATTGAACCGTAAAAGACTAAATTGTTGTTTTTATTCTAGTTTAAGGATTGTTTTGAAGTATGATAATAGTTTAGGGACTACTAACGGTCACTCATCAAAAATAATTAATAGATGAACTAACTTGATGGATGTAGAAATAATATAGGGTATTTTTAGTTGATTTTAATAGTTTAAGGACTAAAATAATAAAAGAGTGTTAATTTAGAGACTAAATTGCCTATTTATTTCCTTTAATAACTTGAGTCAGTTATGTTTAATAAATTTCAAATCAGTTCTTTAGTCTAATTAAACCCAATCATGGTGATTGTGTTAGGGTTTAATTGTTTAAAAAATTCAAACATTTGATGTTGTATGTAAGTATTATTTGAAATTATAATTTATTTCTGTTTTGAATGATTACTCAAAGATAATAATTATTTTTTTATAAAAGATAGTGTTTGTCACTTTTTGTTTTTTTTATAAGGTATGATAAATATTACTATAAACTCATACATAATTATTAATATTTTAGATTTGAATTCAAAACAAAACGTCCAATCTAACAATATTGATATTTGTCAATTGAACGAAAATTTAAGAACAATATTTTGTCACCTTTTACCCTTTGAAATTTCACTAGTTACAATTTGTTGCAACAAGATTTTGAATGAATTGAATTTTGTAGAATTGTTTTGGATTAAAATGAGGTTTTGTTTTTGTACATTGTTGAAGTAAAAGCAAAAGGAAAAAGACAAGGAAAACTAAGCTCAAGGGAGTAACACCCATAAAGAATCAGCATGAAGGCTTACACGTTCACAACCACAAATTTAAAAAGTATATGCACACATAAATAAAGAAAATGTAAAAAAATTTATTATTATTATTATTGAAAACTTAAGGTTAAATTACATATGTGATCCCTTAACTTAATTTCTTGTAACGTTTTAGTTTTTTATCTTTTTTTTTTTTTGAATTAGTCCTTTATTTTAATTTTAAGTGACAGTTTGATATTTTAAAATTTCAACAATGTAATCTTTTTTTATACAAAAATTCAAAAAAAAAATCATCAAAATTTTCAACCAAAACCCATAAAATTAATAATTATCTTCAATATAATGCAAATTTTATCAAATCCATAACTCAAATATTCAAATACACTCATATTTTCATCTCCAACAACATCAAATAAAGAATGAAAATATGAGTTTATTTCATGATTTAAGTTATGAATTTGATTAAATTTGTATTTTATTGAAGATGATAATTAATTTTATGGGTTTTGTTTGAAAAATTTGATGATTTTTTTTGAATTTTTGAGTATCATATTAAATATAATATTGATGGAGTTGCATCTAGATGTCTTGGTCATGTTTTGGTCTTGATGTTTGTGAAGGTATTTTTAGGGTCAATTATGCTTCTTCTTCGTTGTTTTGCTATGAAATTAGATATTACAACTGCAGTACATGTTGAGCCTATGAGAGTCATGATTGCTATTGAAATAACCTTCAGGAATGAGTGGAGATTTCTATGGATTGATTTTGACCAACAAATGATAAATCTAGTTTCTAGCTTTTAAGAATACTAACCTTGTTCTTTGATCTTTTAGAAATAGATGACTTAATTATATTAAGATAATTAAAAGAATTAGTTTTACTATATCTCATATTTTTTGGAATCATTGTGCGAACAAGATTTCTAATTTGAGACTTTACGTTGTTAATAGTAATGGGTGTGATATTTTTTCTTATAATATTTATGATATTTTCAATAAAAGTATTTTTTATATTCCTGAACATGGATTTTGCTAATATTTGTATGTATTTATTGTAGTTTTATCCTTATAGATTTTCCTAATAAATTTTTTAATAAGGTAGTATATTACACCTCATAAGATTGTTATATTGGATTTTGATATAGTTTTCCAAATTTTTTGTTTTTTTTTTTGTCTTTATTTTTAATAATATTTAGCGTGATTATTTTGAGTACTAACATTATTGAGATATTAGATTAATCATGATCACTATACACTCTATTTTTGCTATTAAAAAAAAATATATATTTAATCTTATAATCATACAAAATTCACTAAAAAAAGAAAGAAAACTCTTGAAATCCAAAAAGGGAGACTCCAAAATTTTTGAGCATGTGATCTTTAGAGGCACTGATACACATGGTCCTTTGACACAAGAGGACAGCCACAAGACTGTTTCCAAAGCTGGGCCTTCTATTGGTGTAAACAGGCCAAGGAGACATCCAAAACCCCCTGCACATCATATTAACTATGTTGCTTAAATTAATATTTTTTAAATAAATGTAATAGTTTTTTTCTATAGACAATTTCTTTTGAAGAAAAAAATAATTTTTATTGGCAATTTGTTAATAGTTAATTATGTTAACATTTTTTTTACACCTTTGTGAGAATTTAAATTCTTATCTTTTGACTATTTTACTTCTTACCTTAAACGCTACAACTCCTCAAATAAATAAATGTAATGCTTCATTACTACCAACGCGTGGAAATTTAGGGAAGCAAACAGAGGCAAACAGAGATGAGGGAAACATGACGTGTTCTAACCTTTGCTACCACTTGAAACATTTGAATGGTTTCACTTCTCCCATGTTTCTATTCTTCCAACTCCACCAAAGAGCAGCTAGGAATAAATTAGTAGCAGGACCTGCTAGAACACCATATTGCTATAGTAATTATATTAAATAAAAAAACTCGAAAGATTATATAGTCGCTTAATGCATATGTAGTGTCACAGTAAATTTGTCAAAATTAAAATGATTAACTATGATTTTGACAAACTTACTTTATTATCAAACTAACATTTAGAATAAGGATAATATCCGACAAAGTATAAAATAGATTCTTTATTAATCAAACATCTAGAACCAACTACCAATGCTATTAGGATACAAGGTCTTGAAAAGTTGGATTTCGTACATCAATTAATTATATACCTCCATTGAAAAAATTTGAGTTTAAAATAACTAAAATAGTTTTAGATTAAAAAAAATAAAAAATGTCATTATACCACTACAATTTATATTTTTCAGAAAAGTAAGTTTTGTTCATAAAATATCTTCATTAGAAATTTAAAAAAAAATTAAACTTTTTGATAGTTATTTTAAATATCAGAAATTTTGTTTCTGAAATTTTCGGTAGTTATTTTTTAATATTTGAAATTTTAAATTTCTAATTCAAACTTTCGAAAATTTCATTTCTAAAATTTTCGGTATTGAAAATGACTATCATAAATTTCATTCCTCAGTTAAATTTCTAGAAATGTGTTTAATTTTTTTTACTTTTTTTCATTTTATTTTTTTCATGAGGACCAGAAGAGCAAGAAACAACATTGAACATTCTCGAATTCAACCTCGTACACAATCAAATAGAAGACCTGTCATTGAAAAAAGGAGAAAGAGGAATGAAGAAATGCATCAGGAGGATTATAATATTTAGCATGAGTTTGAGCAAGATCTTGCGTTTGATTATGAACAAGATCAACAACACCAGCATAACAAGCATCACCATCAGGAGCATGAACAACCTATATTTCCTGGATGTCCTTACGATCTTTTTGTCCTTAAGGATTATGAGCACCACATTGCAATGAAAGTGTAGAATGGATAGGTCAATAAATAAATTATTTTATTGTATATTATAATATAGCATAATATGTATATTTTAATATATTTGTAATAGAGGTTATTACAAAGCTAATTTTAGAAACTCAAACACATGATATGTATGGTTTAGTTTATAGAAGATTATTATAGTATAGTTTATATGTATATTTTAAAATATTTATAGTATAGTTCATTAGAGTTTTAATGAAATAATTGTTTGTTTAAATTATAATTTATTGTATGTTATTTTAATTAAATAGGATAGACGTGCCTTGAAAGTTGTTACAAATGACAAAAAGCAAGA
This sequence comes from Cicer judaicum, assembly GCA_037974835.1. Taxonomy (NCBI): domain Eukaryota; kingdom Viridiplantae; phylum Streptophyta; class Magnoliopsida; order Fabales; family Fabaceae; genus Cicer; species Cicer judaicum. The sequence continues at coordinate 1,288,089 of JBBPBS010000249.1, forward strand.
CAAATTCATTGATATCAGATATGTATTACCTGCTTAGATAGATAATTGGATTACTATATCTGAACATCTCATCCGCGGGTGATATGTTATGTTGTTGCAGATGCTAATGTTGGTTGTAATTATGATGTTAATGCTAGTTCTTGTCCTAGTTAGGATGCTGGTGCTAGTCCTAGTCATTATGCTGGTCCTAGTCATGATGTTGGTCCTAGTCATCATGCTAGTCATGGTGAATGGCATACATGATGTCAACTAATGGGTGGTCTTATACAACAGAGTTTAGATTTACATAGACTAGATCCTGAAGATGAGATATGTCTTATTAGAGAGACCTTTATACATATCTATAAAAGGGGATTATTTGTAGTATTGTAGTTGTATTTTTATTGTCTTATTTTATTATTCAGACTTATTTGTTTAGACTTATCTCGATTGACTTATTATCCAGACTTTGCTTTATTGCTTAAGACTTATTTTGTTAAAAGTTGAAATGATTTAATCTTTTGTATATTTTGTTACAAAAAGGAATGTGAGTTGCAGGACAAATAAACTAACTGATTGAAAAACAGCATATATATATATATATATATATATATGTATATGAAATAAAATTTTAAATCAAAAGTGTCAATCACCTGCCAAAAACTTATAATCTAATGTTATGTACTAAATCTAATAACCCCGATCTTGAGACGTCCTGCATAAGCTATAGCCCATTATAACACTACGGCGCTTCTTCCAATGTCATGCAAGTGGAGGTAATAGACATGTTGATTTCAATTTAACTTGAATCCAATGACTTTCATTAACAAAATAAATGATGATAATACAATCATGTGATAGGTCTCTATTGTGTGCATCCCTCAACGGGAAAAAGTCAAATAAAAAGTTTTTTCAATGTAACAAGAACGAGATTATATTATATTGATATCACGTAACTCATATCTAGAATGTTTATTCCACGTCTCATTGGGTTGGTTTCCCAAATCAATTACAAGAAAAGAGTTTGTCACTTCTTACAAACGTTCCTTGAATAATACAACATATAAATCAGGTTTGTACTTAATCTTTGTATACAATTATCGACGCACAATGCTCCAATATTATTCACTATGGACATATGCTTTAACATTAACTATGCCATCAATATATAGATGAATTCGAGGAGGAAACTTGTCCAAATATTTTTCAAATTGACTCGTCATAGGTGCTTGCCAAGAGACTTGTTTGAATGTTTGCTGAGAGACTTGAGTATTTCCATTATCATAATAAAATGTATCTATATGCTCAAAATATGAAGGGTCGCGAACTACGTCAAATCCCTTTGGCTTATTGCTTTTTTTCATCTTCACACCACCTTTTGTTTTGATCTTAGTTGGTGATGCACACATTGATGTTGTCTCTGAATATGCTATTTCATGCAACTTGCAATTCAATGCCCTCCTTCCAGCAACCTTAAGTGTTTTCCATATTTTCTAAATTATATTCATCTCTGATGTAATGTCCAACTCTAAATCATTTTCCAACTTTTCATCCTCTTGATCACTATTCATGGTTAGTTTCCTCTAATGTATATGAACAACATCCAATGGGATTGTAAAACCTTCCAACTCGTATTGTGCCAACATACAAGCACAAGGTAGTCCATGTGTGTTTCTAAGTATACAACAATATGCAGCTTTGTCGTTACCGACCTAGCTGACTCTCTTGTATTCTTGAAAAATATTAGCTAAAGCTTTCTTAGATACAATCCAAGTCAAATTCTCATAGAATGGATTGTTTTGTATATGCTCTTTGTGACCCTTAATTATCTCAATTGAACCGCTTATCTTAATAATTTGGAACCTCAACATGTCATTCATATTATTTCATGCCTTACAGAAATCTCATTTATTGTGTTTCAAAAATCTCTTCAATGGCCAATGATCAAATCCAACCCTAATATACAAACATAAAAGATTTGATATTATTTCAATAAAAATTCTATCATGCATATTTAATGACATATCATATAGTCGTAGTATTTCTTAGATGAAATACTCGATTGGTCCATGCTTCAACATATTTTTCCTTGTAAAGATTCAACCATGTGTCTTTGACATAGTCAAAGAAAATAATATTATCGAAACATGCTTGCTCAAACATTTGCAAAAGTTCCTCGTACTCCTTCTCTTCAAAACAATAAATAATTTTCCTCTAGAGCTCAATAATAGGTTCATGCATATCTTCCTTTAATATATATTGTTTGCATTTCGCTCCAATATTTTTGTTGATATGAAGTTGACAAAGTAAATTTGTTGAAGGTGGAAATATTGAAGTATCAATGTCAAGTTACAAAGAAGGGAGTTTGAATTTTAAATTCACCTATATAAAATTTTCTGTTAAAATCTTAAGAAAATAAATCAAGATTCTTGGTAATGGAAATAGAAAATGAAAGAACTTTCTTGGTTCTGAAAATAGAAAATGGAAAACGTTCTTGGTTAGTTAAAATCGTAGTTTTAGCTTAAATATTTAACTTGATAATTACAATGATTGAAACTAAATAGAGATAAGGAAGAGATACCCCCCAAATATATATCCTGGTTCATCCAACTCGGGCTAGTTCCGCTGCTCACAACTGTGAGATTTGCCACTAAGTGTTCAAATGGAGAACGTTCTTGGTTTTACAACGTTATTGGTTTTACACGGTTTTTGTTACCATCAACCTTGATATGTAACAAAATTATTGTCCACCCAGAAAAGATTCAATCAAGTCACCTATCAATCTTGAGAGGATTTTACAATTTACCTTTTAACCATAAAATGATTTTTTCAAAACTACTCAAACTATAAATAACCCTTATAGTTTTGAGTTTACACAATAATATTTTAAAGAGATTGGTAGAATTTAAGTATGCTCAACTCGTGTTTGATAATAGATTCTTGATAAAAGAAATCAATAATATGATATGGATATATAACGAAGAAATCATAATTGATTCTTTTGCAATTGAGAAGCTTTCAAGTATGTAAGTGTATGTGATTGATGGATTTTCTTAACATTTGAAGTTCTACTTATTCCTTGAGCTTAGGGTTTCTTTTATAGGCTTCAAGGAGGTTGATGACAGCTATTATGAACTTTGAAAAGCAGCCTTGTTGTCACGTGTCAGACTTGACCAAAGACCTAACTTTTAAACTTTGAATGTTCTTGTTTTGAACATTTTGTGTATCTGCTTCTGTGTTAATAAGGTATGATCACTAGCTTCTCATTCTTGATTGAGATGATCCTTTGTTTATGCACACAAACATTTCAAATATGTGCTTGATCGATTTAGGTTAAGATTTCCTTTTAATTTGTGCAAAATAGGCTAGAGAATAATGTAACAAGGTTGGACAATGATGGTTAGTATGTTAGAGAATGATTGTATCATTATGGAAAATTGTCTTCATACTAGAGAATGATGTTGATCATTCCAGAGATAGTTGTTAATCATATTGGAGAAAGATGTTTGTTGCTGAAGATTATGTGTAACATGTTGGAGACTAATGTTACACTACTGGAGAATGATAATTTATCACTTTTTCTTTGAGTTATGCCTTTTAATCTTTGATATTTTTGAATGATTCTTTTACTCAAATGAGATTTTTATATTCCTAGTATATGAATTGGAAATCCGTTCGCGATTTGCAAGAGCTTTCCTTGCATTAAAAACTAATTTTATATTGGTTGTTGAAAATGATAAAAACGTGTAGAACGTTCTTGGTTTTCCAGATTATGCCAAGAACATTCTTGTTTCAATTTTATTCATTTTTAGCTCTTTCTTTAAACTGATCTCTCTTGCTTTGTACCTAACTTGGATTATTACGTACTCAAAAGCACATGTTAAATTAACACATAATTTAGAATCATAATTTTTGTCTTTAATTAACTTTTATTTGTTTACATCAAATATTATTTTGGATTTGGCCTCAACAATCTCCTCTTTTTGATGATGACAAATATATTAATTTAGATTTTAATTTTTTATTCTAATTTCAATCATAGAGAGCTTAATAGTTCTCCCTCAGAATATGCTTCAGATTTTTGTATCAAAATATCATTTCATTAATTGCATTTAAAAGCAGATTTACATACATACAATTAGGCACATATTCAATCAGTTTTGAAATATGCAGAAGTATAGTTTACAAAAAGACTTCTTAAGTATATATTAGATTAAAATAAAGCTAAACTAATTCTCCCCCTTTGTCATAGCAAAAAGGAATAGGAGAGAAAATGAAAAGCTAATCCTATTTAGTGAGGGAAGGGGAAAATCCTTCAGATTACAATGATCTTGAAGGTTTTGGGACAACACGAAAGGAAGGAGGAGGAACCAAATGAGGAAGATCAATCTTTAACTTTAGAGCAAGTCGGGTAGTCATCCATTCCCTTAGAGTTGCAAACTCCTTTCCTGATGTAGTTGTCGAGCCATGATAGTCTGTTGGGCAGCCAAGATGGGTTGGTTGGTTGATTCTTGGTGGACTATTTTATGCTTAGCTTGGCTTACGAAGTTGTCCTTTGTGTAGAGGGAAGGGTGTTGTGAGATGTAGTAGCAATAGTGAAAAAAGAGGAGATAATGGCAAACGAGGTAGCAATAGTGAGATGGGTCATGGTTGGTGATGTTGGGGGATGATTGGATGGACCTGGGGTATCGGGAAAGTTAAGAAATTGACTAATTCTGAAGATAGAGGAGCTAGTCTTTTGGGGGAAACGAAGGTTGGTGACATGATAAAAGTAGTGTTAAATGGCAGTTGAGCACACATGTCACTGAGTGGAATATAGTGAGGAAGGATGGTAGGTACAACAAATGATATGGGTTGAAAGAAGGAAGAAAGAATGTGTGGGGAATAACGTTCTTGAGCTGCTGATTGAGGATGGGAGGATGGGGAACGTTCTTCAGTGGTTGTTTGGATGGGGCATGATATAGAATGTTCTCAAGCAAAATATGGAGGACGTTCTTGAGCAATTTGTTGTGTATAATGATGTCGTGAATGATATGGTGCAGGTGGTGGAGATTGTTTTCTTGGGATAGTAGTGGATACACCAGATTTACATAGTGATCGCTTTCTTTTGAGAGAGGTGGAGGGAATTGCAGATTTTGCAATGTGTTTGGTTGAAGAGTGCTTCTTTATATGAGACATATTCTTTGAAGAGAAATTTGAGATTTTAATGGTGGAGGTTTCAGAAGAGAGAGGGACTTCAAAATACCTAAATATTTTTGACAAAAACATGCCATATGAGAATGTATTTTTCTTGTAGTCCCTCATCATGGTAGCATTCATATTTTGAAAAAGGATAAAAGGTACATTAACCCTCTTGCACTTGAGGAGATAATGAATGATCAAATCATTGTTGTCAAAAACATACTCATGACTTCCATAGTACGATAAGATGGAACATTGGTTGATGATGTTAAACACTTTGCATCTAGGCTTTAAGGATGTAGAGAAGTGGTTTTTGCAGCCCTCCTGAAATATTTTTGCAAACACCTCCTTCCTGTTCGGATTGAGAATTGAGTATCAATTCTTTTCAAAGACAGAAGGTCCATCATTTGGCAGGTCGAGGATGGTGGCGACAATGTCAGGCGTTAATCGAATCTCAATACCCTTGAGAGTTCTCAATATCAGTGACTTCTCAGGAAAGGTTTGGGCACTATAGTAAAAGGCCCTCACCACATTCGGGTAGTAGCAATAAGAGATTTGCAAAAATTGGGTCCAACCAAGTGCATACGTATGGTTTTTGATAAAGGTTCCTTCTGGTGAAGTAGAAGGGGAACACTCTTAAGAAGGTGGAGAACTTTCTCGAGGCTTTTGCGTGGGAGCAGTTGTTTTGCCTCTTTAAGGGTTTTTAACTTGTTTTTGGCTAAACACTAGGATAGAGTAATGGTTGTTTTGACCTTTAGATTTTGTTTTGATGGGGGTTTTGTTGGAGAGGGTTGAGAGAGTTTGGTAGATGAGAAAATCTTAGTCATTGATTATCTATTTTGATTTGGGGGTGTAGAGAAAAAAGCTCATTTTGGAATAAGGATGTGGATAGTTCAGATGGTTTGAGAGGTGTTGAAGTTTTTGTAGGGTTTGGAGTTGAAGGTTTGGAATCGTCACTGTTTGAGATGATGAAGATTATAGATTTGGTGGATTTAGCATTTGAGTTTATGATTCCAGCCGATACTCTCATGAAGCGTCTCTTTGGCTCATAAGGTTTAAATCTTGTTTAGGGCTAGATTCAGGGGAATACAGCAAGTAGTATGAAAAAGTTTTTTCATAAGATTCGTGAAGAAGAGTCAGTCTTGGTGGAGCTAAGGGTGAACGATTGTGAAATGGTGAAGATGAAAGAGATTACGAGGATGAAGGTGCATTAGGGCAAGCACTTTTCCTGGCGGTCATTTTCGTTCTAGCCATTTGATTTTTTTTTTGCAAAAATGGTGTTTAAAGGTTTTGAGAAGTTTTAGTGTTTCAGTTTTTGAAAGAAGAAGAAACTATTTTATGGAAGACAAACAAACGTGATGATGATTTGTAGTTTTTTCACTTTGTGGGAGAAAGTGAAGTGAGTGATTGGTGTTGGAAAAGAGGAGAAATGACAATGTGGCAGTTGCTTTTGTAGACAAAAAAATATGTCTCATTAATGCCACACAAAAGAGCTTTTGCTGATTATTTAGGGAAAAAGGGAGAATGATGCGCGCCGAAGAGCAAAAAGAAGAATGACACGCGCATAAAACATAGAATGTTTGATGTTCTCCGTTTATGCAGAAACATAATTAATGCAAACTGATTGAATTTTTGATAATTCTCAGTTTTTCCTTGATAAAATTAAAACTTTCTTCTACATGGGGTTTGGTAAAAATATCATCATGTTGTTTTTGAGTATCAACATAGATTAATTCAACTTATTTTTTATTAACATGATCATGAATGAACTGATGTTTTATTTTTATTTGTTTGGATCTTGAATGTTGAACATGATTTTTTGATAGATTTATAGACTTGTATTATCACAATAAATTGGAATACTTGAATAACTTACAAAGTAGTCTCCAAGTTGATTTTTTATCCAAAGAATTTGAGAGCAACAGTTTGCTGCTAAGATATATTCAACTTCGATTTGTTGAGAGAGCAATCGTGTTTCCTTTTCTGCACGACCAGCTTATTAATGCTTCTCTAAGAAACTTACATGCTCCACTTGTGCTTTTTCGTTCAATTTTATCTCTAGCATAATCAACGTCACAATAAGCTACAAGATCAAAATGATAACCTTTTATATACCAAAGGCCAATATCACTAGTACCAACGAGATATCTAAATTATTTTTACAACTATTAAATGAGAATTTTTAGGTGTGATTGAAATCTAGCACACAATCCTACTACAAACACAATGTCAGATCTATTAGCAGTTAAATAAAGCAAAGATGCTATCATACCGCTATACTCTTTTTCATAAATAGATTTTTCATTTTCATCTTTGTCTAATGAAGAAGATGCATGCATGGAAGTAATCATGATTTTGGCTTCGTTCATTTTATATTTTGCTAAGAGATCTTTTATGTATTTTTTTTTACATATAAAAATGTCATCTTCATGTTACTTAATTTGCAAGCCAAGAAAATATCTTAATTTTTCCATCATACTCGTTTCAAATTCACTTTGCATGAATTTTGAAAAAGCATCACACATTTTCTTATTAGATAAGCCAAAGATAATATCATCGACATACATTGGAACAATAAGTAATTCAGTTTTATCATTTTTCTTGAAGTGTAGTGTCAATCTTTCCTCTAGAAAATCTGTTTTTGATTAAAAACGAACTAAGTCGTTCATACCAAGCTCTTGGTGCTGGTTTTAAATTATATAGAGCTTTAGTGCGTTTAAAAATGTGATTTGGTTTTGATTGATCTTCAAAACCATGAGATTAAAGCACATAAACTTGTTCATTTAAAAAACCATTAAAGAAACCACTTTTAACATCCATTTGAAAGAGTTTGATAAGTTTAGGAGATGCATATGCAAGAAAATTCGTATGGCTTCTAACCTTTCTACAAGAGCAAAAGTTTCACCAACATTTATACTTTCATGTTGATTGTAACCTTGAGCAACCAACCTCGCTTTATTTCTCACAACCTTAGCTTTATCATCTAATTTGTTTATGAATACCCATCTTATTCCTATGATGGTTTCATCTTGTGGATCTAGAACCAGATTCCATACTTCTTTCTTTTCAAATTGAAAAAGTTCTTCCTTTATCAATTCAATCCAAGATTGATCAACTATGGCTTCTTTGATTGATTTTGGTTCAATTTGGGAGATCATTGCCATGTTGTTTTTGCCATTATCCTTGAATGACATTCTTGTTCTAATTCCACAACAATTTCTCCAATGATTTGATTTTGAGGATGGTCACTAATCGTTATCCAGCTTTTCGGTGAAGAATGAAACAAAGATTGTTTATCAATCTGAGTTTCCTGGGGAACATTTTGTTGTTGTTGTTTCCTATAATGTTCTTCTTCTTCATCTTTTTTACTCTAATCAAGATCATCTAATTCATCAAATAATATATGCATGTTAATTTCAATAATTTTGGTTCTTAAATTGAAACCACGATACCCTTTAGAATCAGTTGAGTACCCCAAAAATATAGTTTTGCATCAAACTTTTCAAGATTTTCTTTGTTGTTCAAGATATGATAATAACAACCAAAAATTTGAAAATATGAGATATTTGGCTTACTGCTTTTCAAGATTTCACACGGTTTAATATGTAACATGATATATTGGTAGCTTCAACCCAAAAGTATTTTTCAACATTAGACTCTACCATGATTGTTCTTGCCATTTCTTGTAAGGTTCTATTTTTTCTTTTAATAACTCCATTTTGTTGAGGAGTTCTTGCATAAGATAGATTATGAGAAATGTCAAATTCTTCAAGGAAGGTTTTAAAATAAACATTTATGAATTCTCCTCCATGGTCACTTTATATAGAAATAATGATGGAATCTTTTCATTTTGTACCTTTTTACAAAAGATTTGGAAAACGTCAAAAGCATCATCTTTTTGATTTAAAAATAAAACCCAAATGTATTGTGAGAAATCATCAACAATAAACAAACCATACTTCATGCCTTCTAAACTTGTTGTTTTAACAGGACCAAAAAGATCTATGTGAAGTAGCTCAAGAATTTTGTTTGTGGTGATGAACTTTTTTGAATGAAAACTCTTTTGACTTGTTGTTCCATAGCACATAGAAAGGGGTTTGAATTGTAAATTCACCTATTTAATATTTCATATTAAAATATTAAGAAAATAACTCAAGCTTGATCTTGTTTTTGAAAACAGAAAACATAAAATGTTCTTGGTTTTGGAAATAGAAAATGGAGAACGTTTTTTCTTAGTTAAAATCACAGTTTTAACTTATCTATTTAACTTGAGAATCAAAATTACGAAAAGTAAATAGAGATAAGGAAGTGATATCACACAACTGTTAGATTTTCCACTAAGTGTTCAAACAGAGAATATTCTTCGTTTTACATAGTTTTTGTTAAGATCAACCTTGATTTGTAACAGCAATTCCTTTTCACCAAGAAAGGATTCAATCAAGTCACTTATCAATCTTGAGATGATTTTATAATTCACCTTTTAACCATAAAAGGATTTTTATAAAACTACTTAAACTATAAACAACCCTTATATTTTAGAATTTATACAATAACGATTTAAAAAGATTGATAGAATTTGAGTATGCTTAACTCGTGTTTGAGAATAGATTCTTTATAAAAGAATTCAGTAATATGGTCTGGATATATGATGAGGAAATCAGAATTGACTCTTTTGCAATTGAGAAGCTTTCAAGTATGTAAGTGTATGTGATTGATGAATTTTCTTAGCACTCGAAGTTCTACTTCTTCCTTGAGCTTGGGGTTCCTTTTATAGGCTTGATGTCACATGTCAGACTTGACCAAAGATCAGACATTTAAAATTTGAATGTTCTTTTTTTGAACATTATGCATTTTTGTTTCATTGTTAATAAGGTTTGATATGTAGCTTCTCATTCTTTATTGTTATCATTATTTATTTATAAATAGAAACATCTAAAAAATGTGCTTACTCGATTTAGATTAATATTGCCTTTTAATTTGTGCAAAATAAGCTAGAGAATGATGTAACATGGTTGGACAATGATGACCAATATGCTGGAGAATGGTTGTGTCATTCTAGACTGATGTCATCATACTGGAGAATGATGTTGATCATTCTCAAGATAATTGTTAATCATGTTGGAGAACGATGTTTGTTGCTGAAGATTATGTGTAACATGCTAAGATGTTTATCAATCTGGAGACTTATGTTCCATTGCTGGAGAATGATCATTTGTCCCTTTTGTTTTGAGTTGTGCTTTTTAATCTTTGATTTATTTTGCTCATATAAGAGTTGTATATTACTAACATGCTAAGATGTTTATCAATCTGGAGACTTATGTTCCATTGCTGGAGAATGATCATTTGTCCCTTTTGTTTTGAGTTGTGCTTTTTAATCTTTGATTTATTTTGCTCATATAAGAGTTGTATATTACTAGTATATGAACTGGAAATCTATTCGCGATTTGCAAGAGCTTTCCTTGCATTAAAAACTGTTTTGATCTTGTTTGCTAAAAATGACATAAACGTGGAGAACATTTTTGCTTTTCCAGATTATGTCAAGAACCTATTGATTCTGTTTTGTTCATTTTTAGTTTTTTCTTTAAACTGATTTCTCTTACTTTTGTTTTGTACTTAACTTGGATTATTATACTTAAAGAGCACATGTTAAGTTAACACATAAATTAAAATCATAATTAGAGTCTTTAATTAACTATTATTTATTTACATCAAAACATTAATTTAGAATTTTGCCTCAACAAATACAACTTCTATTGCATTTATTAAAGCAAGTTCTCTGTCAGTCACGATCATCTGAAGAAATGAGGTGTCTGAAACAAAGAACTCTTTTAACTTCTCCAATGCCCAACAAAAATTTTCTTGACGCTCACAATCCATTTAAGCAAATGCAACATTGAATGTCAACCCAGTTTAAGTTACACCAACAATTTCAAACAATGGTAACCTAAACTTGTTGGTTTTGTAGGTGTTATCCATGATCAATATAAGAGAGAACATGTTGAACAAAGTTATGGAATCTAGGTGTGTCCAAAACATGTCCCTCACAATGTTGAAGTCTCCATGAGTCTTACTCCAACAAGTGTACTTCTCAACTTAGAGTAACTTCAACAAATATTCCATATCAGTTCTAGGTCCTTTCAAATTCTTTCTGTAAGTGTTTCGTCGCTTGTAAAAATAAAATTTCTAGTAGTTATAAATTGTGTACCAAATTTTTAAGGAAAAAATGTTACTTACTGGATATTTGGTTGAGGGGGTCATATTTTGGAGTAATAATTTTATCATTCACGGGAAAAGAATATTCCCATTTTTCTTTGGAAACAAAATACAAAAAAGAATGAAAAGAACAAATTAATCATATCAGAATTAAAGAACTATAAATCTTATCGGTGATAACGATTTCTTCTAGGTTAACTGCAAAGAACAATACACAGAAAAGAAGATTGAAATTCAAATTTATGCAGTGAATCGTAATGAAATATTTTCAATTTGGGTCAAACATCATATTTGAGTATGGTGGAAATGAAGCATGTCAAAGATTAGTACGCTCAACCAACATTATTGATGTTGACACGATAATTGTCGAACTCAACATCTTGAGCTCAAAACATGAAAGAAGACTTAGATCCGAATAGAAGAAAACAAAGTTAATGGACTCGATTCTTAACTCGTATGTTGGATGAGTAAAAGAATAACACATGCTCATAATCACAAGATTTTCACATAGTGTTTTCAGCATTCTTTACGCTAACATTTTTTGTGAATTGGTGATTCTTACCGCAAAGATTCTGAAGAACATTCTTGATCTTCTTCACTAAAATTTTCTTCATCGTCATATTTGGAACTATAATTTTCACCTTCATAATTGTTGTGAATTGCAATGCAATATTGTCGTTTGAATCGCAACCAGACTTTGATACCGTGTTAGAATTCACAAGATCGATGAGTTTAAAAATTCATCTCAGTATTTAAAATAACATTGGGAGCTTGTTACAAAATAAAATTCCTTAGAATATTTCATGTTGATGATTAAAAATATACTAAAACAATGAATATAATAGCTCTATTTATAGAACATATTTCAAACATAACCAATTAGCCAACCAATACTTGAGATGTTAGCTAACTTGTAAGAGTATAAAATTAAATGCTAACTTGCGAATTGTAAAACTAAATGCTAACTTGCGAATTGTGTGGTAAAATTTTACTTATTAGTGAGTATAAAATTAAAATAATATGTAATTTTAAAGTAATGTTATTTTTGTTTTAGAGTATAATATACTCGAGCGTTATGTGTCTAAAGGTAAATATATATTTGAATAATTATATTTAAGCTAGATTTATTTTAGTACAAATAAATAGATAAAATATTGTCAACTAATACAATTCATACAAAATATATTGAAATATGAGACTAATCATAAGATTTTACAATTGTCTTTAGAGATGCAACTCTTGTCTTTAATATTTTTGAAATGTGGAGTTGATTTATTCAAACTTTTTGGTTTCATTGAAGTGTTCCTGTTAATAATATATTTGTTAAATAGTTATGTATTTCTTTATTGTTAAAGTTTTATATTTAACTATAGTATGTTCTTCATTTTATATAATTTATATTAGTTTTAAAATATTAAATTTATAAATTTATGTACTTTTTGACATTTTTAATTTTATATGATCATCGTAATTATGTCAATCTCACCGACAATCTAAACATACACTAAATAATATTAAGTATCTTACGGTTTATTATAACATTCACTCATGAGAGATAGTTTTTAAAAAACAATGTTCATAATAACATTCAAAATATTGAAACAATTCTTCAAATGTGTAAATATAGATGAAAAAAACTATAAAGCAAAATAGAAATTTCTTAAGGTTCAAAAACCTTCAATAATAATGTTTTTACATAATAAAAATGTTACGTACACAAAATTGTCAAGGCAAAAAAAACTTGAATATAGAATGTAACTAAATTTTATAGTTGTGATATTTTGGATGGAGAACGGTTTCAATTATTTAACTATTGTTTTGTTTAAACAATTAGAAAGTGAAATGAAATTTTTAAATAATTATTTGACACTATCAAAAACTTAAATTATAGACAAAAAAAAGTTTGTGGATGTTTAACACATAAAAAATTTCAAGTGGATAGTTAAATAGTTAGAAGTTATTATTTTCAAATATTTAATATTATTCATTTTTTTTTTTCGATTATGATTTGTATTTTTTTAATTATAAAAAAAAATATGTATGAGAGATATTCAACATCATAGGAAGAAAACTCACCTCCTATGCAATAATAGTTATACATCATATTGAACAATAATTGATAGTAGAGGAACCATATTATTGAAATATTTGTGAACGGAGAATGTGTCACACAAATAAGTGTAGTTTGATTGCATTTCATAATGTCATCATTATTGCTTGAGCTAAGAATGTGCAAGAGTGGTTGAAAAACAGAAGATGGATGTTGATGTGTTTATTCGAACTTGCATTGTGATGTTTTAAAAATATTGGATGCTTTTTTTTTTGTATGAGTTATTGATATGAATGTTTTGATGAATAATTGAAGTCTTTAAGTGCATTGATGAATCATTAAGTGGTAAATTAAAGCTGAAGTTGCATACTGTATGAAATGATTATATTTGGATGAGCAAGTGAAAATGTTTCCATTACATATTGAAGAAATAAAATAAAATGGAAGTAGAAGATGAAAAAAATAGTGTGTTTTGGAAGTGCCATGTGATAATTTTAGTAAGTTGACAAATATTAGAGGATGTGGCATAAATCAAAAGGAGTTGTTGCAAATAAAATTTAGAGTTCAGTTTTAATATATTATAATAGATAATAGATTGATTGCATGTTACGAAACCATGTTAGTTTTGCTACGAGAAATAATTTTTCCAGGCGATTATGTGATCTAGTAACTATAAATAGCCATCAAACCCACTCGTTTTCACACCGCCATTTTCTCTTTTTTGTTCATAAAGTTTACATGATTTCTCTATCTAAAAAACTCACTTATCATATTTCATAAATGTTGGGTTAGTTCCTTGTTGTGTTGTTGAAGTTCTATATATCAGATTATACAATTATTGATTGATCTGATATCTATGCACTAGTTTTTAACATTATTGGTTGATATTGATTTAGGCATCATATGAGACCATTTATTCTCATCAAACACTTCTTGTATCTAATTATAACGAATATCAATGTATTTGGAGCGTGAATGAGACCCATGATTCTTGGTTACATGGATGACGTGTTGATTGTAAACAAGACTCTCTTTCTTTCAAAAAAGTATTGAGATACTCTCTTTCTCAATATCACTCTTGGCTTACGTCTCTTGGATGAGATGATGAGACCCCTCTCAAATCCTCTTATTTACATGAAAACAATATCAATTAGAATTTTCACTAGATGGTAGATAATCAATTCTTAGATTTACAAGAATCTTTGTAACTCTCATCTTCTAACATTTTCTAAGTTGAATGTGTAGTCCCAAGATTCAAATAAGAAATTCCAAGACCTTAACCAGTTCATCTTCATTTTACATTTAGTGGAAGTATTGTGATGAAGTGACCACCTCTCAACCTTTACACAGTTCTCCTATATTTGCTCATCTCCCCATTCCTAAATTAGAGCATTTATAAATACACCAAATGATATTTTCCTGAATTCACAAGCAAACCAACCCACTATTACATCACTAGAACATCTAAAATATCATGCATAAGTTAAAAGGTGTAGATGAATAAGTTTAGATAAAAAAAAAAAAGAAACAAGTTAGGGATGTCAAGTTCCCCCTGTACGTGGGGATCTCTACGAGGAACGCTCATTTAAGCCTTGAAGATGGGAATATTTCCATGTGGAGATAGGGGTGGGGAACATAATCTCCCTGAAGGCACTATGGGGACAAGAATCATACTTTTTTCTCACGTCATACCATATCTCTAATTGCAGTTTTCCTCGTACGGTTTTTTTGAAGAGATACAGGATCACTTGGTCAAATATGGTTGAATGAATTTTGACACAAATGAAGAAAAAGACAAACCCTTAATAAATTAGATAATTATAATTAAACTGTAAATTTGACAAATCCTCTAATTATTGAGTTCAGTCCATTATTGAGCCCAGTCCGCATGTTGGAGGGGCAAAAAATTCTATAATTTAAAAAAAAGTCCCCAATACTAAAATTCCCCTAAAATTTTGTGGGTTTAGTGGGGCCTATAGACCCACATTTTAAAAAAAATTGATAAGTTTTTTTAATTTTCACTGATAAAAAATTATTTACAATGTTTTTTTGAATTTTTTTTATTTGAGAAGAAAAATTGATATTTTTCAAGAAATTTTTTATTTATTTTTCTCCAAAAGTTTTTAAGAAAAAAAATATTTTTTTAATATTTTTTATATGTTTTTAAAAAAAATAAATTTTAAAAATTTTTTAAAAAAAAAATCTAAAAATTAATAAAATATTGGAGACTTAGAAGTTCCATGAACCCTTCTCTTAAATTCGATGAAATAATAAACTGAAGTTTTAAAAAAATTATTTTAATAGAAAATCTAATATTAGAGGTTTAATAAAAAAGAAATTTAAAGAAGTTTTAGATTTGAGTGTTTTTTGAAAGCTATAACTATAATACAACACAAGTCAAGCCTCTAATGAATTTGACTTTGATTATTGACAGGAAAATTTAAGTTTTTGACCTAAAGCAACTATCATCTCCTTTATTGTGACGTGAAAGAAAAAAAACTATCTATTGTTTAATAAAATGCCCTTACATAGTGGACAAGGGGAAATAAGGGCAACATTGTGGTTTTGTCTGAGAGAGATCAAGCGAGAGAAATAAGGGGCAATGTGTGGTGGCCAACTAAGTTTTGATGGGAAATGTAGTATGCAGTTAGGAGATGCATGATGGGTCTCAACTCTTAGGTGGAAGGGGTGTTGTATGTGTGAGAAAAATAACAAATACAAAGTTCGGTTAAGTCTTGATTATTTTTCATAAAATTTATTAAACATTTAACTTGTGATTTTGAATCATTAATGTGTTTGAAATTTTGAAGGTAAGAGATTGAAAAGTCATTTGGACTTTGAAAGAAATAAATAAGTCAAATAAAATTAATACGGAACGAAAACCGTAATTCAAGGAATAAATTAAATAATAACAAATTCATTGTATGTGTAAGTGTGAGGGGGCATGTGTGTGTCAAAAGTATATTAGAATTATTACAAAATATTTGAATTGTTTGTAATTCTTTTTTTTTTAACATTGAATAGAATTGTAGAAAACTAAAATCCTGATGGCGACACAAAATACTTGAAACTTTTATGAATTTTAAATTTATGTGCAGTTAATGCTGCATATTGGGTCCTTCAATTCTTTTTCTTTGTTGCAAATTCTATTGCCGTATAGAGTTTTCTTATTCAAATAGTCCAATTAAATTTGCACATTCTTATTCAAATAGTCCAATTAAATTTGCACAACTTTATATCGTAAAAAGATGAGGAAAAAGTTGCCAAAACTCCAAGCTTCATAATTAGAGTCTACCTTATCGTTAAGGAAGAAATTGATTTAGAATGGTAATACTGTAAATAAAAACTTACCTAATTATGGTTATATTTAAATAAATAAATAATCTAAACAAGACGAATGTCTATTCCGGTTATTCTAATTTATTTATTATTAATTTATTAATGCAAAACTTGTCTACCAAATAAATTATTTTATGATCATATTCAAGAAAAATATACTACTACCAAATAAATTCTTAAAACATTGTTTAAAGAATCTATAAAAATAAATTATGATATTTTAAAAATAGAATTCAAACACTTAACAAAGTAAAAATTATATTATTTTCTATACAAAAACTATTCTATCTGAATATAAGTTTTTATGCAAATCATTAGAAGTATTTATTATTATTTTCCTAAATTTATCTCTATTAATACTATCCATTTATTTTGAAAGGTAGAAAATTAACATTAAATACATCTATACACAATCAATAATTTAGTAATAGTTATAGAAAATATTAGGACTGTTCGCTAAATTGGCAAATTCAAATCAAACTATAATTCAACTCAATTCATGATGTTTAAATTGGACTTATTCTATGTTCGGATCTAAATTCGACTTAAATTGTTGAAATTTAAACATGTTTAGTTTCGACATTAAATTTCAAATTTTGATCTCGAAAACTTTTAATGTTAAATGATAATGATAACATTAAATAAGGTTATGTTAGTTAATTTTTTATTTATATTTTGACCAATCAATTATAACAATTTTTTATGTTTATATTTAAGCCTAAGAGGAACTATACCTCTTTTATCTGATTTAAGAGATATGAAGGATCTACCACATCATCCTTAAAAATGATCATATCCTTAATAACCAACTTTCTTAAACTCCTCCAAACTATAGTATTGTGTACGGTTGATTTTAAAAAACAAAAAAAACTAAATTGTATCTATTTTTAAATAATTAAATTCATTATATGATTTAAAATCGGTTATAAATCAATTTTAAAATTAGTTAGGCTTAAATAATCGGTTTCTAATTAAGTAATCTATTTTGAAAAATTTAATTTTAAAATCGATTTTTTCTCAAAATCGGTTAAAATTTGATTATTTTTTAATATTTATTTTTTTTAAATCATTTATTCATAATTTAAAAATCGATTATTTAAAAAAAATTATTATTTATATTTAAAAACCAATTATTTTTATAAAATAAAAACTCAATAAAAAATATACATCAATCATACAATTATTTTCTCTTGTGATTAAAATTGATTTATTATTAACTTCATTAAGACCACCGATTTTGATTCATACTAATTTAATAAATTATTTATTACTAAAATCGTAGAAAATACAAATACTTGAAAATTTCTTCGATCAAATTTAACAATTATTGCACCATAATAAAACTGTAGTAAATACAAACACCTAGATGGACACCATCACCACAAGATTTAGTAAATTTAAAATATCTAATAAATTTTATATATTAATTTTTATTTTGAGCATTTATAATTACGTTAAGTTTGAACAATATTTAAATCTCAATATCATTTTCAACCTAACATATTAATATGACATTTTAAAAAAATTCATCATTTAAAAATCAGTAATTTAAGAAATTATATTTAAAAATATTTAGTCTATTATATTTTAGTCTTCCTCAATAAATATTAAATATTTTAATTCATTAACTAGTTATCATACAATATTGTTGATTAATAATAAATAAAGTTGTCAATTTGACAATCTCACTAATTATTAGTCTCAGCCCACATGTTGGAGGAGTAAAAGAAATTCATAATTAAAAATCCCCAAAAAAGAAAGCCCCCAACATTAAAAAGCCCCTAAAATTTTGTGGGCTCATTCGGTCTACAAGCCCACTTTTTTTAAAAAAAAAAAATATTTCTATTTTGAAAAAAAGTGACAAATTTTTTTTCGAGAAATAATATTTTTTGATAAAAAATTATTGTTTTAAATCGAGGAAAAAAATCGATCTTTTCGAGAAAAATTTTAAACATTTTTCTCATCAACTTTTTTGAAAAACAAAATTGATTTAAAATTTTCCTTAACAAAAAACAAATTTAAAAATTTTTTTAAAAAAAAAAATCTCAAAATTAACAAAATATTGAAACCTATTTTAATAGGGAGCTTAATAGAAAAAAATGGAGCATTGGAGGTTTTGGCTTTTTTGACAACTCTAATAATAAGCAATTGATTAAATGAAGTTAGTAATATCTCAAAAGAAATAAGTAATAAATTATCGGAAAACGCTGTCGAAAGGTAAAAGATAGAGTTTTGGAGATTTATAATTTTTGAGAGTTGAGTGGATAAAAACTAAATCTAAATATAAAACATAAATAAATATCTAATCGGTTAATAAATAAATTAAATTATAACCATATTATTTTAACTGATTATTTAAAATAGATTTAAATTTAATTTAAAATTTAAGTCTCATAATCAGATTTTTTTTATATAGCTCTACCAAATTATCTATATTTGGTTTGTTAAATTGATGTTCTATGTATTCATACTTAATATATAAACATTATGCCCAACATTCTACTCCCCTAAGCATCCCAACACATAATTAAACTAAATTGGTCTTCTTTTTATTGGATTTCAAGCAATTGACCAAGTGTTCAAATCATCTTGCACAATCCATTTTACTCATGATTTTTGTGGTGAATGGCCTCTTTTTGCGGTTGACACAAATGTTAAGACCTTCTGTTTACAGCTCAGAATTTTGCAACTAATTGTAAATTCTCAATTTTATTGATGATTATCTCGGACTTTACATGAATTTAATTTCTTTTCATAACTAGTAAAAAAAAATTATTTTCATAAAAAAAAAACAAATAGGTTACTTAGACTTATCCCAAATACTTAATAGTCAGAGAAAATTTACTTTATTAGCATAAAAATTAAATCTAGGATCAAGTGGGATTGATCAACAAAGTTGATAAGGGAATATTAAAATAGTAAAGACAGTTCGAAAAAAAAACATTTTAATAAAATTATCTAACACCCTAACAGCAAATCTATTGGTAAACTTAACATAAGTTTGCTTAAGTGAGTACAAATTTCACAGTTTTACTTCAATAATAAATTCCATAAAAACACTTTCAGCCGAAAATGAAAAAACCTTCCATAAAATGGAAAATAGGTTCACAATTAATCACGTATTAATATTTTCGGGTACACCGTTGTCTGAAAGAACTAAAAAGTAGATTTTTAAACTTATGAACCAGCAGCTCCCATTAAAAAATGCTGGGACATGTAATATTGAAGTAAAATTGAAAATACGTGTAATTTTAAATGTTTCAATATTACGGTGAAGTTATCTAAATTTTTATAATTTTTAAAAATTAAAAATTATAATTTTTATAAAATTATTGTAATTCAGACAACTTCACCATAATACCAAAAATAATTTTAAAACATATTTTTCTCATAAAAGTATAATAATTGCGCCAGCAAGAAAATAGTTGTAAATTTTAATTTGTAAAATAAATGCAAATACGTATATAGCTACATAACAACGTGTGTTAATGGCATCTGTATAGTTTATACAATGAGGTTCAGCATGACGCCTTGAGGCCTACCTTCTTATCTAAATGCAACATATCATCACCATATTAACTAGTTGTCCAAACAAATATAATTATGTAAAGGCCTTGCAATAAGCCCATATGTGGCCCATTTTCCTAATTCCCATAATTTGTTACATAATTGAATTCCCTTTTCCCCCATATGCCAAAGATATTCACAGCCTCCGATCAAGTTTATAATTGTTAAATGTCTAGGAACTAGCATGTACTTCATAATGAAAATGAATACACTTATTAGTATCAAATTTACAAAGGCACAATGCATGATATATATGGTTTCAAATTACATATATACATTGAAAAGATTAAGCTAAACTACACTACAATCCAATAGATTTACCAGAAGGTATTGATTGTATCAGAGTCTCACATATCATGAGTCTGGGTCCTAATATAATATATGAAAACAACTAAAGATTATGGATGATGGGTTTGATTGAAATTTAAGAATATCAAAGAAATCTTACATTGTTTAAAATTATAAACTAAGAGTGAGATCAAAGTTATATATATGGATCTAGCTCTTCATTGTAAATTGTATCAATAAAAAATACTTTAAATTTATATTTTACTATTTTATTTCTCTCTTGTCTTAGAGTTTACTAAATTTATATTTTACTACTTTATTTCTCTCTAGTAAATCTATTATTAGGGAGAGATAGTTAGATATTCTCTTCGGAGAGTGTAATTGTATTAGGTGTAGGGTATTTGAGAAAAGTATGTGTTGTAACAATTTACACATAATTTTTTTCCTTGGTTGTGGTTTTTTCGTCTAGTTTTGGAGTTTCTACGTTATTTTTTCGTGCTTAGTTTGTCATTTAAATTTATCTGATTGTTTATTTTCCCAATATTTGATATCATAGTTTTTGGTCTGGTTCGGGAAAATAGAGTTCTTAGTATACTTTGTGGTTACAATTTTGTATCATCTTGAATATCAAAAAAGAAATATCATATTGTATAAGTATTGTTTAGGCAAGGTTCTGATTAAGAAAAAATTTGGTTATTAAGTGGTTCTCTGTGACTCACCTCTCTTTTCTGAGAACCTACATGGTGCACGATTGAAGTATGTCAAGTTCCGTAGTGAAGTTTGGCTTAGAGAAACTTGATGGAAGAAATAAATTTGACTTTAGTAAAATTTAGTCAAAGATGCATTAATACAATCATGATTATATAAGGGATTGCTTAAAACATAAGCATTGGTTGACATTCATGCAATGTGTGTTGTAAGATTACGTCGATTGCTGAATTTTTTTTTTATAAAGCGAATATGCAAGTTGCACCGTAAACTTCAATTGGTTTTTCGCATGTAAAATAAATTCTTAGAGTCTTTAGCTTCAAGTTGAAATTTTTTATATGAGTTTGCTTCAAGTGGAAAATATTGAAGTGGTTTAACTTCAAGTGAAGTATATTTTTTATGGTGGAGTATGATAAACTTTTGAACTATTGTTGTCGATGTAGACAATAAAAGCTAGAGATGCACCAATTTTAATCAAGGTGGAGATTGATGAGTTTGGTTGAAATTCGAGAATATTTAAGAAATCCTATATTTCTTGGAATTGTAAAGGAAGAGGGAGCTCAAAACTTTATATATATCTCTAATTCTTCATTACTAATCACACCGGTCAGAAATACTTTAAGTTTATATCTAACTATTTTCTTTCTCTCTTGTTTTAGAGTTTTGTGAGGAGTAGTTTTGGAGATCGTGGTTGTAATGGATAGGGGTATTTTAGAAAAGTTTATATGTTTAACAATTTTTACATAGTATTATTCTTCTATCGTAATTTTTTATTTGATTTTATAGTTTTCACATTATTTTTGTGTGATTTGATTGTTATTTAAATTTTTCTTTTTGTTTATTTTTCCAACAATGGAACCTAACAAATTTTTAATAATATGATGTAAAATTTCTCATTTAGATGAAAATTATAGATATAATGTATGGCATATTGTTATAATGATCATGGTGTTGTGATTTATTTTCCGAAGTATCGATATCTTTGATCAAAGATGTGCGTCATGTTGTTCGACATATGTCAATGTCCAACAGTGACATGAGACCAACATCTTGATGACATTCAATTAATTCATTTTTTAAAATTATTATTGGTGTTGACGACATATTAATGTCATATCTATGTTCGTGTCAATGTTTGTGCTTCATAGCATTCATTGTTCTCATAGAAGAGCAAGTTGTGAGAAGTGAACTAGTGTCCTCTTTACAAATGAATTAGTGGTCAGAGTTAATATAACTTAATTAGATAGTTAAAATATAAGGTCAAATATATTTTTAATCTTTATAAAATTTAAAATTTTCATTTTAGTTCATATTAAAATACTATTTTTCGTCCCTACAAAATTATTCAATAAAATTTTTTACTCTATGCTGAAACGAAACATGTTTGTTTGTCTTTCAACTTTAAAATTTTTGAATGATTTTTTGCAAACATGTTAAGAATATTATAAAATGTTCCTCCAAAAAAATTTAGAAGTTAAATTTTTTAACTTAGGATGAATTAAATATGAATTTTTTAAATGTTCAAAACTCAATATATAAAGTAATAAAAATATGGACCTATAAAGTAAATTTTTAGCTTTTGTTTTTTGTGTGGAGGAATCTTATAATGTTGAAAACTTGACTGCAAAATACATCTAAAAATATATTTTGACTTAACAATATGAACTACCACCGCATTTATGATAATTTTATAGGAACTAAAAATTTATTTTTATTTTACAAAGACTAATACTCTATATATATACTAAAAATATATTTAACTATAAAATATATATTTAATCAAACGAGGTAGGAACCTCAACAAATTTACTTTAAGAAGAGTCCAACCCATCAAGTATTTATATTTTAAAATAAGTACAATAAAAATTTAATAATTGATACAATAATTTATATTTTAATTTACAAATTATCATTCAAATATTCAACAACACATTAAATTAAATATAGATATAGGTCCAAAGTTAAAGCATTAGATCCTATTAACGAAAGTTAAAGCTCTATAAATATCCTTATATCCTATGGTTGGAATAAATAAGTTACCTTTCTTGGAAATAAACTAATGATATTATGGTGATTCTTTCTGGTTGCACAATCCTCATTCCAGTTCCATCAAGACCCTACCTAAGATCGGGGCAGAAGTAACAAGATGATGGATTTATTGAATACTATATATACAAAATCATGGCACATATGTATAAATAAGAGATAGATTAGAATATGTCTACCTTATGATCCATGAAAATTAAGATGAATGATATATATAGTAAGTTAAGGATTAGAGGGAAACTACTTTCATGACCGTATAAAATTTTCATTTTGACATAATAGAATGACATGGCACATATCGGTTCATTCATAAACAAATTAACTCCAACACATATAATTTACTATATATAATATAATCAGTGTTTAATAACAATTAATCCAAATTTATTTTATGTATTTGGTCTTTGTATTTTATAATATGTTTGTTTTGTTTGATTAACATCTTTGTAAATATAGTTTCATTTTAAAATAGTCATTCTATTTAATTTTTGTTGAAAGAATTATAATACTGTTAAAATATTATAATTTTTAACCAAAAAAAAATTTAAATATAATTGAAATTATAACATTTTTGAACCTAAAATTAACTCAAAATGTTTCGGTCTTTTTCCCTAAAAAACATAAATTGCACATTCTTTTTTATTATTTTAGTCATGTCGCCATGACGAATTCTTTCATGAATTTGATTATATTTGAGTAAAATCTAAAAAAGCAGAATAAATTTAATTAAAGGTTCAACCATATCACCATGACGAATTCCTTCATCACTTGTTACCATTATGTGGTCTAGGACTAGAACTTGAACTTTCTTATTTGCTCTCCTCCCTCTACAATCAAATTCTAATTTTACTTTTGGATTTTTCCATATATTCTCCTAAAATTTCTTAATCTCCACGTGAAGAAGAAAAACTTTAATTTTTTTTAAATGGGTGAAGATGTAGGTGACGATGATGAGAGTTATGATGAGGAATATGACTGAAAAGAAGAATGAGCAATTTAAGTTTTTTTAGGTAAGAAAAATGAAACATTTAAGATTAATTTTAGGTTAAAAAATGTTATAATTTAATTATATTTGAATTTTTTTTTTATTAAAAATGGTTATGTTCTAATGGTATTACAATTTTTGTAACACAAGTTGGATAAAAAAATTATTTTAAAATGAAATTATATTTATAGGGATGTTAACCAAACAAAATACAAAAATAAAAAAAAGTATAATTGCAAAGATTATAGACATATTTAAACAATTGATTAATAATTATTAATAATTGAATATGTCATTCATAATTGATTAAATAACTTGATGATAGTAATCAATTATTAAAATAATAAGAATTTTAAAACTAGAATAACAACGATGGTCATATCACTTATATCTGTTCTAATGTGGACTTAAGGTTGGCCCAAACCAATGCTACATGTTTATGCTTATATAAGCCTCAAAAGTACACATCATTTTAAACCTTGCATCAAGTTCAATCATAATATTGACTTTGAGTCTCAAAGTATTCGCAGGTTCTCCTTCACTGTCGATCAACATCTCCACCATAGATTCCAGTCAAAAACCTTCGTTCGTGAAGTGTGGTTAATCTAAACAAATACAATTTAGGTCAATTTCGAGTCTCAATTTGAGGAAACCCTTCTAGGTTTTGCTACCTGTTTGGAAGAAGTTATTTTACATGCTCCAGACCAGGGGTACGATCTTAGTCCCTTTTACTATAGGAAAGAATTCCCTGCACATGACCACAATTGAGGCCGTCTCTCCAGAAATTTCCTCTTACAAATGCAAATTGACATCTTTAGTTAGGTTTCGGGTGTGCTAATAAAGATTCAAAGGGTTAGGTTGTGGCTTCACCATAGAATAAGAACATGCAGTTTGTTTTGACAACGACATGAGCTTTAGCTATGATTGTCATGATTGTATTTTGGAGTCCGATATATTGTAAATCATTCATTTTAAAGTTACAAAATAAAAAATATTTTAATGGTTTAGTGTGTCACTACATTTCGGGATGACAATAATGTGGCACATACTTTGTTAAATTTTTTTTCTTTTTACAAAGTGGTGTGGATAAAGGATATCCCATTTTTTCTATGTATTTTGTATTTTGGTGATTTAGGCTTTGTTATAAGATATTTTTTAAAAAGAAAATAAAGCTATATAGTAAAGGGAAAAGGTGTACTTTTGTATAATTTATTGTAAAGACAGAGACAGTATACAAAAGTTAAGATACAAGGCTTTTGAAAAACAGGAAAAAGAAAACAGCAATCTTAAGCTAACCAACTTTTTTTTTTTTTTTTATAAAATAAAAAACTTAATCTAACAAGCCGCATTGATTGAAGAAAAAAAGCAAGTGAATATTCATTAAAAAAAAGAAGTTAAAACAGCATAGTAATTTCTATGGGTCCTGCCGAATAATTTTTGTAACTATATATAAAATAATATAATTATTACTAAAAATTTAGATAGATAAAATATTAAACTCGAATTCAAAATAACGCATTTGTGCTATGAATTAAGGACAGCTGGATATTTATTTAATAAAATCAAATAAAAAGCTAAAGCCACTTTAAAAAGCTGATGGATATCCATGTTATGATATTGTCCACTTTATTCATGCGAAAAGGACTAGCCTGTTTCCATGCATGACTCAGCTATTAACTGACAACTATACTGAATTGAAGAAAAAAAAACAAGTTAATTAAGCTCAAGAAGATGTCATTAAGACTCTATTTCGAAAAATTAACTAATCAATAACATTAATTGATAGTTGGTAGTTTATAATTGATATTTTTAACTATTTGAATTATTTAATAAAATTAGTAGTTCAATTAGTTTTTAAAAAATTACATAAAATGATATTTTAATCAAAAATAAATTTTATCAATTAATACTAAAAAAATTCATTTATGAATACATGTAAAAATTCATATGTTGAGAGAAGTGAAAATATGGCAGGCCGATCGACAAGAATCTAAAGTTTAATCTACGTCGCATCACATTATCAGAGTCCATAAGTTAAACCAATTTTTTTTTTTTCAAAATAGACAAGGATCAACATGTGCAAACTATGGGTCATTTATAAAAATGATAAACTATGGGTCATTTAAGAAGTTTTTTAGGCCTATGTAGTAGCTTATTTAAGTAAATATAAATATATTTTATGTTAAATTTTTTATTATGTTAATTTTATTTTTGTATTAAGTATATTAACATATATTAATTTTTGAACTTAAAATAAAAGTAACAAAAGATTTAGATTTAGAAATCGAATTTTGAACTCAATTTTATTTGATGGATATTTTATAATGTTGTAGACATAACTACTAAAAAATCATTGAAATATATTTGGAGATATTCCAACGGACTCTGAAACTGTTTGCATGATAATTGACGAAGACACGGGATTTATATCAATAATTTTGTTGGATTAAAAAAATGTGATTTTTTACAAAAACTAAAATAAAAAATTTAAAAATTTAAAGAGATAAAAAACTTATTTAACACTTAAATATATTATTATAAAATATAATTTAAATGTGAAGTCATGTAAAGTTAAATTCTCTAAAATATTAAGTGTGATATGAAAATAAAAATTAAATTAAATTGACATAGCTCTTCGTATTGCATCCAATTGACTTGGTGGATATTGTCAAATTTGAAGGCGCTTTCTGGGGTCACGCTCTAAACATTTCTCAAAGTCATCTTAGAAAATTTTAAGAACCTTGAAAAGATGATTCTCATTTTCTTCAATTCATCGATTCTCAAATATAGTTTCAGATATAGAAGTTATAATTTCTTCATCTCTTTCGCTGTCACAAATTTTTCTCTTGAAAAAAGAATCAATTCTTTTACTCTTCTTCATTCTCACAAACATCTTTAATACAACTAAAACATAATCAAAGTCATAAATAAAAAAATTATTATCAACAAGTCACAAATCAAATATAATATGTAACACTCAGAGTCACAAATCAAAGATTTAGAATGATGCAAAAACATAATCAAGTTCAAACTCAATTTATTATCAATTGAAACAAGTTATCAAACTAAAAGAAATATCAAACTCAAAAGGAGTATCACCAATCAGTTACTCATATAAATGATGACCAAAATACTCTGTTTTGGGCACTGGGAAGATGGGCGACAAGCAAACCGTAGTGGCAGAGATTGTGTCACACGTGCGAGGGTCGGGAGAGGATAGAGACAAAGTGAGTCGTGGCGAGTAGAGACGAAGGCGAATGAAGACAAAAAGTGACGACTGTGGAGTAGAGAATTGACGTCCAGCGGGTCGACCGACGATGATTCTGGAAACTAAAATGGGAAATGGTGATTATGGATTCTATTAAGTGTCACGAGAGTGAGAGAGATTTAAAAGAGATACATATTTTGGATTTTAGGTATGTGTGTTATTTTCTGATTTCAATAAAGGTATTGTTACCTTTTTTTTGTGGCCACGATCTTTCCCTATCATAACTAAGCCTCACACTTGGGTTTAACTATGATTTACAATATCCGAAGTGTTGATAGCTTGTCGTTGTATCTAGATTATCTCTTTGTATTAGTGGGTTGCATGGGATGACATCGATGGTGGAACACCGAGATCATCCACGTAGGGATTCTACTAGATCATACATTGGTTCTAAATTCTCTTGATATACTTCACATTCAGCCTTATTATATTTGTATTAGTTAGTTGTTTTAGGAGAAAAATATATATATTTTATAAGATCTACCCGTCAATTTTTTAGATGTCATTTCTTCATAAGAAAAAAAATGTAATTTTTTTTTACATAAGTTGATTACTTTTTATTATTTGTTTCAAAGTTTAAGATAGTACTAGCAAATTACTCGTGCATTTGTAAGGATTTGCGTCGTTGTGTCATTTTATAAATTCAAAAAACTTTATACAAATAATTTTTAATTATATATAGAAATTTCTCACGCTTTTATCTATTAGATATTCAAAAGATACTCACAGTCAAATATGAATTCATCTTTTAATAAATTGACCCGTAAGAATTATCTATAACTATGAACTCATAGTCAAAAATGAATTCATCTATTAACTAATTGACTCGTGAATGATAATTATTAATTTTTTTTGGACAAATTAATTATCGATATTTTCTTCACTTAAATTTAATGATCTTGTAGAGAAAGACACAAATAGATATGATACTTATAGTTGTCTATACTTTTCCATTGCAAATAAGTTTTAGGGGTAATTTTTATGCCTACCATTTATGTATTAAGTGGTATATTAAAAATAAACACAAAGTGTTAAAATAATTTTCACTTTAAATTTATTATAAAAAAGAAACCCAAAGATAGATATCAATAATAGGAGTATACAAAAATATACACCATGATCATTATCTGGTCTTGTGCACACCATTGCATACATCAAACTACCTTGAAGTATAATGAACTCATTTCATGTCTCTTTTCTCATCTTCACTAAAAGGACTTTGTTTAGAACTCAACTTAAAGTGAGTAGCAAGTGGAGTACTTACAACCTTGGAGTTTTCCATATGAAATCTTTGCAATAGTCTCTCAGTATAGTGTTCTTGTGACATCCAAAATGTATTCTTCTTTCTATCACACATGATTCTTATGCCAAGAATCTATTTAGTTGCTCCCATTTCTTTCGTGGCAAATGACTCGCCCAACTGCTTCTTTAACTTGTGAATCTTTAAAGGGCAACATATGTCAGAATGCACCAACTGAAGCAACTCTAGCTTTCTAGAGGGATGATGCTTCTTTAGTCTGTTTACCAATCATGTTGTGAGAACATTTCTCCAAATCTACATTCTTGAATCCTAGAAGCACAACCTTTATAGCTAAGCAATTTAACTCCATTTCACTAATATGGCTAAGCCTCCGGTGCCACAAAGATGATTTCATATCTACGACATTCACACTGTCTTTTACAACCAAAGCTTTTGTCCAATACAGTCTACTAATTTTCTCCCCTCTAGCCACAACCAAGTTACCTTTATTGAGTTTCCACTTTCTAGAAGCAAAATGATTATCAAAACCACTTTCATCAATCATATGCACATAGATGAAATTGAAGCAAACATCTGGAGCATGTTTGACTCCCTTAAGCAACAATTGCATTCCCATGTTGGTTTGCAAGCATACATCACCAACATCAATTACCTTAGATACACCATCATTATCCATCTTCAAAACTCCAAACTCACCTAAAGTTTAAGATCTGAAGAACTCCTTCTTTGGTGTAACATGTAATGTAGCACCACTGTCAATTATCTACATGCTCTCATCAGATACAAGATTAATTGACTCGTAGTCATGAAGAATAACAAGATCATCACTAGTAGGAGTAGTAACACAGTCATCGTCATTATCATCTTCACGGCCCTTTGTTTCTGCTTACCCTTCTTGCCTTTATTCTCCTTTTTCCACAGAAAATAATTCTTATGTATGTGTCATGTTCTATGACAATAATTACACTCCACATTTTTGTATCTAGACTTGGACTTGCTTCTGCTATTTTCTCTACCACCCTTCGATTCTTTTTTTTTACTTCTCCCCCTATTTTCAATGACAAGAACTTCATATTAAGATGAAGAACCTTGTGTATTCCTTCTCATTTCCTCATTCAAAACACCAGCCTTAGCCATTTCAAACGAAACCCGAAATGTCTCCCAAGACTCTGGTAAAGATAACAGTAAAAATAGTCTCAATAGCTCATCATCAAACTTGATACTCATTACAGACATATGATCAAGGATCCCCTGAAATTCACTCAAGTGGTCTGAAATAGACGTTCCCTCCTTATACTTCAAACTTATGAAACTATTCAGTAAAAATAATTTATTATTCCCTGGTTAGAGGCAAACAAAGTCTCTATCTTATCCCACATAGTTTTTGCATTTGTCTCATTAGAAATATGATTATAAACATTAGGTTCTACATATTGCCTAACAAAACCACATATCTATTGATGTTCAAAATCCCATCCTTCCGTAGATTTATCAACCGACTTGTTAGAAAAAATAGGAAGATGCATTTACTTCATAAATAACAAATCTTTCATATTGCCCTTCCACAAATGGTAATTAGTACTATTCAAGCATATCATCTTTATATTCATATTTGTCTCAATCCTTCAAGCAAGTCAAATAGTCCTTCAACCAAGAGTTCTGATGCCACTATGATGGGGAATAAACACAATAACAAGTAATACGCAACGGATATATAATTCCACAACTTGCAAGAACCCGTCAGGAGCAACAACAAATATATAGTAGCAAATTAATCAAAATAAAAAAGCGTAATGAACACCAATATTTTAACTTGGAAAACCCCTCAATGCAAG
This sequence comes from Cicer judaicum, assembly GCA_037974835.1. Classification (NCBI taxonomy): domain Eukaryota; kingdom Viridiplantae; phylum Streptophyta; class Magnoliopsida; order Fabales; family Fabaceae; genus Cicer; species Cicer judaicum. Next base: position 1,318,809 of record JBBPBS010000249.1, read on the forward strand.
GGTAAAAACCATGGGTCGTCCAAACCAAATAAATAGCTCCACTAGAATCAAATAAAGGTACAAGAGAGTCTCAAAATGATGAACAAATTATGCCTATAACCATCCAAAGTAACAAAACACTAAAGCCTACAATTGAAAAGTAAGAAGAAGAAAAACACCCAACAACATGTTGTATGAGCACGATTTCTCCCTCTCTAGACGTCGTTTTATCGATTCGACCTTTGAAAACGAAGACCTGAATGTTGCGAATATGTTGTCAAAACATCAGCCCAATCCAACTGTTAATGAATGCGCAATCAATGGTTTTTGGAGACTGATTTAACAAAATCGGAAATAGGGCTACTCTTCTCTTTTCTCTTTTTGTCAAAATCGGAAATAGTCTCTCTCTTGTAACCCTAATTAGACCACTCTCCACTTAAATAAGTGAGACACATAGACTACAATATTTAGGTCTTTCTCCACATAGGAAGGGATCCCAATACCCAATAGTGGCAACGCTAGTAAGTCTATCCTTCATATTTTGTGTGATTGTCAACTTGCATCGAATGTTTAGCTTCATGTGTTTCATGATTGTTTGACTAATGAGATTGTTATTGTGTCTTTTGGATAACTTGAAGAGTGTTTCTACAGACAATGGCGTTCTCAATGTTGTTCTCCGATGTTGTTATCACTACAAGTAGCATAGCCACCAAAACCAGGAACCAAATAATGTCTATATCAAATACTCAACTAATTCATGCTAGTATTGCAGGTGTGTAAGGCTCATCCTCAACTTTGGTTTTTTGACACTATCTAGAGGATGGTAGGACAACTCTCAATGAAGATGGTGCAGTTCAAAACTCGAATTGAATGACAACTTATGAAGGCGTGGTTCATGGTCACACTTATGCTTTCTTATTTGGCTACTACTTTAATGCATTAGGCATTATGAGTGTGCACGATCCAATGACAAGACTTTGGACAATATATAATGGTTTGGAGTTGGCTTTTTTCCGAAGGTTCAAAAACATTGTTATTAAGTCAGATGTTTAAGTAGCAATGTCGTTAATTTGATGAATTATTCTAATAGACATTTATGTTATGGTTTTGTCACTTGTATATAAAGAAAATGCTTGCAAACTTAGATCACTTCAAGCTATCTCGTGTATATCACGAAGTCAATCAAATAGCATATGTTTTTGCTAAATTTTATCATTCTTCTCAAATCGACCGTATTTTTAAGATAATTCTTTATTTTTCCTCCTTCGATGTATTGACTGAATAAAAGACGTATTAACCGATATAAGTTTTATTGTTTTACTCCTTCCTCCTCGTGATTTTGTTCTCTTTGTGCTTCACCTCTTCTTATTAAAAAACTATATATCCTATCCAATTTCCAACCATTCTAATTTTAATGTGTTCTATAGCCTAATCCATTTTATTCTTTGAATTTTAAGTTATATGTCTTTTATGTTATCTTTTGTACAAATTAAGAAAAAAACATTTTTGATAAATAAAAGAGTCTAACACTCTTATAAAATTATTTTTATTAATTATTTAGTAGTAATAATTGTTTCAAAAATAGATATGAATTATAAAGTAAACAAATTTTATAGTAATTATTTATAAATATTTAATAGTCTTAAGATCTATTTTACTTTTAAAGTAAAGTAGCATCCTTTCATTTTTATTTTATTTTACATAAAAAAGAGAGACACACATCACCAATAAAAAAAATAAAAAATAACATAATTAGTAGTAGTAAATTAAAAATAAAATAATAATAACAATGATTTTAAGATTCTTTAATTGTATTAATGTAATAAATGATAGATAGAGTAATTAATTTGCTATTTAACAAAGGTCAGTCAGTCACTATATGTGTCTATTTGACCTCATCCCTACTTTTACTCTGTTTTTTTTTTTTTTTTGCTTTTGCAATGAATGCACCACTACCACCTTCCCCATCCCCATCCATCCACACCACTTTTCCTTATTAATACTCAAACCTCTTCTCCATTTCATTCCCTTTTCTCTTCTTCCACTCACTCTCCTCAACCTCATTTTTCTGCATTCTAACTAAAGGTAATCAATCTCTTACTTTTACTACCGTTTTCACACTTTTCAAATGTTAATATTTATCAACTTTTTTCTTTGATTAATTGCACACTTGCACGGCTTCAACTACCTTCATCTTACACTCAGTGGAAAAGTATGATCAAATTTAATGCCAATAAATTACTACTTACAACCATGTTTCTATGCTTTCTTATAAATTTGTTTCTTTAGATTTTTCTCCTATTTTATTTTAGGTTTTGTTTTCTCAAATCTCTTTTGTTATGTAATTTTAGCTATGTAGCACGGACATGTCACATTGATTAAATTTAATTAATTTTTTAAAATTATTAACAATGTCGACATATTAGTGTTGTGTCCTGTACCATCATTCATAGTTCAATTAATTAATTTTCTCAATTATGTCGATGTGTCAGTTGTTTTTGGTACTGTCTTTCATAGTTTTTCAATTTTTTTTAAAATTTAGATTATGAACTCCCACTCAAGGAGAAAATTCATAGAGAATCATCAACTTCACGAGAATTTAAGAATTTCAGACTTGAACTCAAATCACAATAAGGTTGAGGTTTTTTCAACCATAAGTGTCAACCTCATTTTTTGCAAATGGTTTTCAATTTTGTTACTTTGTTGTTAATATTTCTTGTTTCTACTAAGTTGCTTTTATTGTTATTTTTTTATATATGGGTTTGTTGGCTGTCAATTTCACTACGATAATTTACTTGATTATTTGTTAATTAACTATTAACTATTGCTTTATATTCTTTTTAATAATATTTTGTTATGATAATTGTTGTGTAATGTGACATTTACTTGATTTCGTAGGTACTCTTTTGGTCTACCTTTGATTCTCTGTTTGACGAGATCACGGTCTCTTTCGTCTTTTTCTGCTTTTTGGGGTGTTTTTCTTTTCACTTTATCTCTTCTCGTATTTCTTTGTAGTGGGAAACTAGTCTATTTTTTTTTTTTTTTGGAGTTTTGTACTGATTTTCTTGCTTTACTCTCTCTGAAATCTGAAACGGTGCATTACTTCATTTACCAAATTTTATTGTTCTACATGGTTATAGAGGTAAGCAAGGATATGATAAATTTCAATGGACAGTCTTATTCTTTTATCCCAAAAGTTTTATTTCTGACAAAAAGAATCATGTTATTCATCTTTTCTTCGTGTTTGTTTTTTGTTTCTATAATTTTTTTTTTGGTTTGGGTTTGTTTTGAATTTAAGAGAGAGAAGCTATTAAGATGCAAATTGGAGATTACTTGGTTTGATATTTATTTGATCTTCTTAAGGATCTATGTTTATTGAAAAGGAAAGGAACAAACTTTGGTCCTTGTTTTGGTTTAGTTTTTAATGCACGGTTTCAGGATTAAATTATTTCAAACACTCCATTTTGACTGTATCAATTATCATTGTTTTTTAGTATATTCTATTCCTTGTTCACATGGTTGGGAATTTTTCTATTCATATAACTTGTTTTGCCTAACTTTGTTTTTTTTTAATTGTTTTATGCATGTTGTATTGGCTAGAGTTTGTGAGCTCATCATACATTAACTATTGCAGTCACCTGTTTTCTTGTGTTCAGCTGGTTTCATTATCCATTCAAATAGCTTCTACCCGATTTTCCATTTGACTAGTGTTGAAAGAGCCCATTTTTCTACAATGAGTTGTAAAGTGACTTATATTTTGACCTGAGAGAATATTTGGAGTCAAAATTGTTTTGCTGAGTTGACCAAACTTGCAATATCAGCAATTGATGTGAACTTGAGATCTATAGTTGAAGGGAAGCATTTAAAACTCACCCCGATCAAATGGGTTGTTGTGTTTCAACGAGTAGTCGAAGTACTTGTAGCAGCGGGAGTAATGGAGAGATGATCACTACTCCATCTTGCTTAGAAATTGGATTCTGTGGGAAAAAGAGAGCAAGGAGAACATTCTCTGACCATGTTATTTCATTACAACATTTATCATCCTTACCTAGCAGGATTTTCACAAACGGAAAGAGTCGAGGTTCTTGCATATTTACACAGCAAGGCCGCAAGGGCATTAATCAGGATGCCATGGTTGTGTGGGAAGTAAGTATGTTCATCTTATTTGGGACAATGCAGTATGTGATTCTTATAAATGATTTGATGAAAACTTGGTAAAGTTTAGATATTGATATCTTACTTTGGAAGTTTGGATCTGTTTTTGTGTAGGATTTCATGTCTGAAGATACGGTCTTTTGTGGTGTCTTTGATGGCCATGGTCCACATGGTCATCTTGTTGCACGGAAAGTGAGGGATACTTTACCTGTAAAATTGCTTTCATTTTTGCATTCTAGTGAATCGAAGCAAAATAGCTCAGGTAAAGCTTGTTTCAAACGGAACATAAAATTGGATGGTGGAGACTCTGAGAAGGATTGTTCTGCTGAGGATAAACTGAATTCGACTTGGAGAGAAGCTTTCATGAAAACATACAAGGCCATGGACAAAGAGCTTCGGTCTCATCCAAATGTAGACTGCTTCTGTAGTGGGAGCACAGCTGTGACTATAGTGAAGCAGGTACTGAGATGGATAAGCATTTACACTCTTGTTTTCTATTCTTTTGGCAGTTTTCTTAATTTCTTATCTTACCAGGGTTTAAATCTGTTCATGGGATATATCGGGGATTCGCGAGCAATCATGGGATCCAAAGACAGCAATGATGCCATGGTGGCAGTTCAGTTGACTGTTGATTTGAAGCCTGATTTGCCAAGTGCGTCATATGTCGTTAACATTTATTCTCTCGTTGGTGAAGGTATGGTTTTCTCTTGTTGCTAACTGAATTCCCAATTTGGATGGAAATTCTTATAGGAGAAGCGGAAAGAATCAAGCAGTGCAAGGGGAGGGTGTTCGCGTTGCAAGATGAGCCGGAAGTGCCTAGGGTTTGGTTGCCGTTTGATGATGCACCGGGATTAGCAATGGCCAGAGCATTTGGAGATTTCTGCTTGAAGGAGTATGGTGTGATTTCTATACCTGAATTTTCTCACCGTCTGCTTACTGACAGAGATCAATTCATTGTTCTTGCCTCTGACGGGGTAAACATTTTCAATCTCAAATCTATTTTGTTAGCTGTTAGTTTTTGTTATTTTGAATTTTTATTTATTTTTCTGTGTGAATAATAAACATATGTGAGAGCAATTTTGAAGTTAGTTTCTCTTGGTTAGTAGGGAATTGTGGCTTGTGACTGCCATAAGGAAATCATCTTAGCTTGTTAACAGTAATGAATTGTAGCATAGCATTAAACATATGTTGATAGGAAGGAAAATGAGTGGCTTTTAGAACCAACCATTGAGTAGAAGTAGAATAGTGTGTTCAACAATTTTACAGAACTAATAACTTGTCTTGTTTGTAAATTGGCAGCATAAAATTTTTGATAGCTAGCCTTTTGGCAACTTAAGATATATATAATTTAGGTCTGCGTGAAAGGCATCAAAGTTTTCAAGTAACTAGGATTTGGTTGTACAATCCATGGAAAAAATAATTGTCAATAAGATATTTAGACTCAGTTTCACTTTGACTAGCCTACAAATATAAGAAAAATGGACATTTTGCAATCTGCAAGATCAATATATCTCATTACTGGCCACTGGGTGAGATTGACAGGGCACAATGTTATTAATTGCCTAGCTTCCCCATGTCCAAGGTTTTATTTAAATCACGGTTGCATCGAGATTTTTTATATGGCAGAGAATCACATTCAGATGTGGCCTCAATCATGGTTGCGGAGATTTCGAAAATCTTGATATAGCTATCTAGATTGCAGTCGTGGTCCCTTTTTAAAACCATAGCAATGTATGACTTTACTGCAGGAATTGAATAATTGAGCATGATTGGGTTGTTTTTCCAATTGTACTACTCCTCTCCTCTGAACTAACTACAGTTAGAATTTTATCCTAAAGCTTCCATCCTTCACTGGTGGTAACTGATTATCTTGGCATTTTTCCAGGTTTGGGATGTTTTAAGCAACGAGGAGGTGGTTGAGATAGTATCCTCAGCACCAACACGATCATCAGCAGCAAGGATTGTGGTAAATTCTGCTGCTCGTGAATGGAAACTCAAATACCCAACTTCGAAGATGGACGACTGTGCTGTAGTGTGCTTATTTTTGGATGGTAAAATGGACTCAGAATCAGATTATGAAGAACAAGGTTTCTCTTCTGCCACCATTCAGAGCAACCATTCAGGGAATCCAATCGAGTCAGACGATGGACAAAAGTCTGAGCCGTCTTTGCAAAGGAACTTTACCGTAAGATCATCCGAAGAAAATGAGATTAATGGAGCAGTGTCTGTTGATGTTGAAGATGTAACAGCATCGGCTGATGATCAGAACTGGTCAGGTTTAGAAGGGGTCACCCGCGTAAACTCACTCGTCCAACTTCCTAGATTTTCTGAGGAAAGGTCAAACTCTTGAATTTGTTTTTTCATGAGGTAACTGTTTACTGTAGTAGTACCTTGCACAACACTCAATTCAAGAAAGAAATTTTTGGTGGAAGTGGTATCATTTTGATTGCCTAATTTACTTGTATAAAACTAATGTTTGATTAGGGTCACAAAATGTAATTGATTTCGGCTTAATGCAAGGTGTTGCTTTAATAACTTGTTTTGGTGCTAGATATCGGATCTCTAGTTATATGCTTAAGCAGTCCGATTATCGCTCAATGTGTCCTAAGCTAAGATGATTAAAGCAAATCATGTATGAAAATTCTAAATAGTAAAAAAAGTTTAACAATAATCCAAAATTCTACATCTATGACATTCTCAATAGAGCAAGGGGATACACCACCGCCTTTTTGTTCATTTCGCTTCAAGGGTTTTGGTCTAATCCTCCTGTGTTATAAATGATGATTGATAGTTTGGGTGCAAACACAATTGAAATGTCTTTTGTTTTTGTAACATGTCTCCGCATGTCATCTTTGCTTAAGAAACACTACATCTATGACATTTGATTTCACTGGCTAAAGCTAATTATTCAATTAGTGTCAATCAATTATTGAAACAACATAGAGAAATATGATTAAAGGTTTGTACAGTGAACTAAGATCAATCATCACAATAGGGAAACGTAAGAGGAACGTTTCCAGTGTATAATCAATTTCAATCATGATTGGCTTCGCTTAGTTAACTATTCTATGTAAATTATAAAGTAAATATTGGAGAAAACTTTGTTGAGATAATGGCATCCAAGTTTCATTTTTTATAGTATATTCTATACTTACAAATACAAGTAAAATATTTTAGGCAAAATATCCTTCAAACTATACATTAAAATAAAATATTAGTTCTTTATTTTTTTTAACTTATTTTTTAAGTGTAAGTTCGTCTTTTATTTTTATAAATATTTATACTAATTATCTTAATTTTAAATAAGCAAAATTGAAATTTATAATTCTCCCAAATTTTTGAATAAATTCATGTAATTCTTAAGGGGTTTTAATTGCAATAATCATAAAAACATAAGTCATCAATTAAATTTAATAAAATAACTAAAGAGAGAATTTGAGTGAGATAAATTTTAAGATTCTTGAATTGGTCCGGGTCAATTAGTCTGTTCAATGGAACTGAGAACCGAAATTATATCTCATAAGACCTATTACAAAACCGATGAAAAAAAAAAAGACCAAAAACTGTAGCTGAACCAATTTTAGGGATTAGACCAGTTTTTTTTCATATAAAATGACGTTTTTTTTTGCAAATTTCTTAATTTTATTTTTTTTTTATATATTATTACTCAAGTAAAAAGTATTGATTTATAATTAAAAAAAAAAAGTCATTTATTTCTTTTAAGTGATATAGGATGGTAGAAGTAGAGCTGTCAGGCTCCCAAACTAAAAATCCTCTATAATTTTGTGGATTTAATGGACTTGTAGGTCCACTTTTTTAAAAAAAGAATTGTTTTTTTTTTGTGAAATAAAATTTTTACCAATAAATTTTTTTTGATTTTTTTTATAAAAATTTTTTAATTTTTTTTGATAAAAAATATTCATTTTTTTTATTTTTTTCACAATTTTTTGAGAAAAAATATTTTTTCATTTTTTTTAAACAAAATAAATTTTAAATATTTTTAAGAAAAAATTCTTAAAATTAATAAAATATTAGAAACTTATAAGCCCGTCCTATGAAATAATAGGTTAAAATTTTAAAAAAATTATTTTAATAATAGAGATTTAATAAATAAATAATTAAATAGACTTATAATTAGAATTTTTTTTTACAACTCTAATGAGAAGTAGAAATGAAGAATACACGATGACAAAAGAATAAATGGAAATGTGATTCATGGTTGTACTCCACTTATGAAAATGGTGATCGTTATCATTACAGTAAACAAATATATATTTTGTAGTAACATTAATAAATAACTGGTCGTTGTCATCAGAATTTAAAATAATCCTCTTTTTTAATTAAAATCATAAATACATTTTTTAGGCACGTTAAAATCAGAATTTGAAGTTATAATTCGGAGTTTTAAGATTATAATAAAGTTATAAATATTTATATTATGAGCTTAATATTTTTATTTTGTTTGGCATAAAATATTAAAAATTAATTAAAAAAATTACTTATTTCGTTCCATAATTAATTGTCGTATTTGATTATATCATATGACTTATAAAAAGAACCCACAATTAATTGTCCCTAATTATTGGAGGTGATATATAATTCAAATGCAGTTTAGTGGCTTTAGGAAAGGTTGGCGATTGCATTCTTGCGTCGATAGTGACAACTTCGAAAAGGTTGGCGATTGCGACTCGGAGAAAACAGCTTGAGGTATCATTGAGAAAGCTTATGCTGGTGCGGATAAGGCGAAGGTGGTGAGGTTACAAACTCATAAGCGGCAGTTTGAGTTACTTCAAATGGAAGACAAGGAAACGATTAACAATTACGTGACGCGTGTGACACGCTTGGGGAATCAAATAAAGTCGTGTGGTGAAGCCGTTTCCGAACAGAATTTTGTGTCGAAGGTATTGTGTTCTTTAACACCAAGATTCGATAATATTGTGGTGGCGCTTGAGGAATCGAATGATCTCAAGACGATGACGAAAGATGAACTTCAAAGTTCTTTGGAAGCTCATGAACAAAGGATGGACGAAAGAGGAAATGATAAAGCCAAAGCATAAGTTGCTTTGCAAGCCCGTTTCAACGAGAAGAATAAGAAATCGAAAGGGAAATGGTATTCTAGAGGAAAGAAAAATTTCCAGAATTTTGATGAAAAAGAGTCACAAAATTCAAGGAAATGTGAGGGCAGTTCCAAAGGTGCTGGTCGAGGCAACTACAAGCCGTTCGACAAAAGTACCAAGAAGTGATACAATTATCAAAAGCTTGGGCATTTTGCAAGAGAGTATAGAGCGAAACCAAGGGAGAATCATGCTGATGAGACTAAGGTTGCTAGGTAAGACATGGATTATGATAACACGGTTCTTGTGATGATCATGGAAGAGAACTACGACATTAAAGAGGTGCTGGACTGCAACTATGACAAGAGGAAGTTGTTGGACAACAACTATTGCAGTGCAGAAAAATCTGCAAAAACGCATTCGAAGAAAAGTGCAATGGTAACAGTTCGAGATGGAGTCCAAGGGAGAAATGAGTGGTACTTGGACTTAGGTTGTTCGACACATATGACAGGAAGAAATGATTGGTTCGAGAAGATTAATCAAGCCACGCGAAGTAGAGTGAAATTTGTGGATGATACGACATTAGCGGCCGACGGTGTTGGTGATGTTTTGATCATGAGAAGGGGTGGTGGTCATTCCTTGATCAAAGATGTGCTGTACATTCCAGGAATCAAGTGTAATCTCTTGAGTATTGGCCAATTGCTTGAGAGGAATTACATGATTCGGATGGAAAACAAAGTTTTGCGCGTTTTGGACCAAAACGGTGTTTTGATCCTTAAGGCTCCTATAGCATCCAATAGGACTTTCAAGATTGAGTTGGAAATCATGGAGCATAGGTGTTTACCTACAGCGGCAAGTCGTGATGAGTGGTTGTGGCACTACCGTCTTGGACACTTGAACTTTCGAGATCTCGACGCGTTGCAAAAGTATGAGATGGTGACCAGACTGCCTAGTATAAATGTTCCAGCTGAGATATGTGTAGAGTGTGTACAAGGGAAGCAACACAAGAATAGTTTCAGCAAAGATGCAGGTCATAGGACCAAACATCATCTTGAGGTGGTGTATTCCGATGTGTACGGACCGATGCAAGTCAATTTGTATGGAGGTAGTCGATACTTTGTTACATTTATCGACGATTTTAATAGGAAGTTATGGATTTATCTCATAAAGAAGAAGGATGAGGTGTTTGAGGTGTTCAAACGATTTAAATTCATGGTTGAGCGGCAAAGCGGTCACAAACTCAAAATTCTCAAAACCGATGGCGGAGGCGAATTTACTTCGAGTGAATTTGGGAAGTATTGTGATGATGAGGGTATAGTGCGTGAGGTTGTACTACCCTATACGCCTCAGCAAAATGGCGTGGCCGAGAGAAAAAATCAGACAATTATGAACATGGTGCGTAGTATGTTGAAAGGGAAGAATTTGCCGAAAGAGCTTTAGGGAGAAGTTGTTGCTACAGCCGCCTATGTGTTGAATAGGTGTCCTACAAAGAAGCTGGAAAAGGTGACTCCATAAGAGGTATGGTCCGAATTCAAACTGAATTTGAGTCATTTGCGCGTTTTCGGTTTGGTAGCATTTCGACACATTCCGGGATAGCTTCAAATGAAGATTGATGACAAGTGTGAAATGATGTTGCTTGTCGGACATCATCCTACCGGAGGCTACAAGTTGTTTGATGTGAGTAGCAAGAAGATCGTAATTAGTCGATATGTGATCGTGGATGAGATACGGCAGTTTGACAGCAGAAAAATTGTCATATCAGTTCAGGAAATCGATTCCCAAAAAGGGGAAATCGATTTCTGCCACGAAAATCAACATCCTGGAGCTGCTGGAACTGTTTCTGGTGAGGTGGAAATTGAGGTGAATCAAGTAGACGACCAACAAGGCAAAGAGGATTGCCTCAAAGACTTTGTGATTGTGAATTATTTCGAGATAGCGAGATCAACAATGAAGGTGATCTTATTCATTTCGCTCTAATGGCCGAATCCAAACCGGTGAATACGGAGGAGGCATTAAGCGATCCAAAGTGGATGTGTGCTATGAAGGAAGAGCTGGAATCAATTGAAAAGAAGAATACATGGATGTTGGTTGATTTACCGAAAGGTAAAAAGGCTATTGGTGTGAAATGGGTCTACAAAGTGAAAGCGAATCCGAAAGGTGAAATAATCAAGCATAAAGCTCGATTAGTTGCAAAGGGATTTTTGCAAAAGGAAGGGATAGATTTTGATGAGGTGTTCGCACCGGTAGCAAGGCATGAAACCATCTAATTAGTTGTTGCGATAGCTAATAACAACAACTGGCCGTTATATTAAATGGACGTCACATCGGCATTTTTGAATGGTCCACTTGATGAGGAGGTCTATGTTGGACAGCCACCTAGTTTTGTGATTCAAAATCAAGAGACAAGGGTCTACAAGTTAAGGAAGGCACTCTATGGTTTGAAACAAGCTCCAAGAACTTGGAACAAACGCATAAATGGTTTTCTTATAGACATTGGTCTTAAGAAGTGTGTATCCGAACATGGTGTTTATGTGAAGTCGGATGCAAGCGAAGGAGTAATCATACTTTGTCTTTATGTGGACGATTTATTGATTACAGACAGCTGTGAAAGTTACATTTCAAAGTTCAAAGAAGAGCTTATGAGGGAGTTTGAAATGACTGATCTTGGCACAATGAAATACTTCTTAGGAATAGAGTTCCAAAAGACAAAGTTGGGGCTGCTCATGCATCAAAAGAGGTATGCAATGGAGATCTTGAAGAGGTCTGATATGGAGCATTGCAATGCTGCCACAACACCAGCCGAGGCACGTTTACAGCTGGCCAAGAGTGAAGATGAGCAAGATGTGGATCCTACTCAATACCGGTGATTGATAGGATCATTGCGTTACTTGTGCAATACGCGGCCAGATTTAGCGTTGAGTGTCGGTATTGCAAGTAGGTTCATGGAGAGGCCGAATGTATCACACTTGGCAGTGGTTAAGAGGATACTTAGATATGTGAAAGGTACTTTTGGCTGTGGAATTTTATTTCCTACAAATGACATGGGCAAAAGTTGCGAATTACTCGGATACACCGACTCCAATTGGTGCGGAGATAAGGACGATCGGAAATCAACGGTCGGCTATGTCTTTATGTTCGGAGGGGCACCAATCTCTTGGTGTTCTAAAAAGGAGCCGATGGTTGCTCTCTCTTCCTGCGAGACGGAGTATATCGCAGCTTCGTTATGTGCATGCCAAGTTGTGTGGCTAGTGAACCTGTTGCGTGAGCTGGACAGCAACACGAGAGGAGTTGTTTTGTTGTTGATGGACAATGTTTCAGCCATCAACCTTGCTAAGAATCCCATAGCACATGGGAGGAGCAAGCATATTGAGATGAGATTTCACTATTTGAGGGAATTAGTGAGTTCCGGATAGTTACGTTTGGGGTACTGCAGAAGCGAAGAACAAGTTGCAGACTTGTTGACGAAAGGCGTTACGAATGAGGTTTTCAAGAAACTTATGATGAAGCTAGGTATGAAGAATGTGGAGCATTTGAATTAAGGTGGTGTATTGGAAGTGATATATAATTCAAATGCAGTTTAGTGGCTTTAGAAAGCGTTTCGTAAAAGAGCTTATTTGAAAAGTTTTTTTTGAAAAACGGAGAATGTGCTGCACAACAGAAAAACCAGAAAAACGGAGAATGTTCTGCAGAAACAGGAAAAAACAGAAAAACCAGAAAACCAGGAAACGGAGACTGATTAACGTTATCTGTTTTCTGCAGTTTTGTATAAAACAGTTTTCTTTCTTCTATTGTTTTTTTTTCTTCTGTTTTTGTTGGTTAATCCAAGTTGCAGATCCCAATATTGTTGTAGCTGAAAATACTTTCTTCCATAATCTCTCTCTTTTCTCCATCATCTTCTCCAAACCACAGTTTTCAATTATTGATTTTCACCATTGATTCACCCTCTACTCTTGATTGTGTTCCAACAGTAATTACTCATTTCATAAAAGCTTTCTTGTGTGTGTCAATTTTAGTCTGTCTTGGTAAGAAGACGCAGCTAGAACACTTAATTGTAGAATGAGCTAGAATCCATTTAATTATTCTGTTTTGCCAATTGAAAGAAATCCAAGAAGGTTATCATTTAAAAATATGTGATTTAAGATTCTTTCACATAAATATGGGCTCGGGTCCTTGGATAGTTGTATGAGAAGAGGTAAGGAATATATTTGGTGGAGAGATATATTATTGATTCAAGAAGGAGTGATACTATATTTTGGAAAGATCTTTGGGTGGAAGGGGAAGCTCTATGTGTCAAATTTAATCGTATGTTCAACTTGTCCATTGACAAAAATATGTTAGTGGTCGATATGTTTAGAGGCGGATTAGGGGTGAGTGGTGATGAGTGGTTGTGGAGGAGAAATCTTTTTATGTGGAAAGGGGAACTTTTGTCGGAACGTATTTTTGTGATAGAAAAAATTTCATTGCAGGTTCACAAATCAGAAAGTTGGGTGTGGAGTCTAATAGGCGAAAATGAGTATTCAATAAAAGATGCATACACCATGCTACATGAGAATATTCAAAATGTTCAATTGTCTCAGTTTAACTTAACATTGTGTAGAACAAGATAAAACTTTTAAAGGTGTCCGTGTTTTTATTTGAAAATCACATACTAACAAAAATTTATTAGTTTTTGCTTGGAAATCACATACCAACAAAAGTTAATTAATTAGACTTAGAATAACAAATTTTGAACTTACTCTATGTGTAGGATACGGATCTTGTGTAATGGAAGAATCACTAATTCATTTATTTTTTTGAGTGTACATTTTTGGTAGTTTATTATATTCAATTTCAAAATGATTGGGTATTCCCTTCTTCTCAATCTTTTTGTGGATTGATTCATGGTGTCAAAGGATTAAAGGATAAATTTGGGTGTTATTTGGCTAGCTTAGAGTATTTGGAAAACTCAAAATTGCGTATTATTTGAAAATACACAAATATATTATACTATTATGTTGTTATGTTGGATCATATACAATTATGGTCGTGGTGATAGTTGAAAAAAAAGATCGTGAAAAAAAAATCGTGATTTTCAATATAGATTTAATCAATGGTATACAGTTCTTTGTAGGTGTTTAGGATTAAAACAATAATCGATGACATTTTCATTTTTATAGTTCTTTAGAGAGGTATTATCTTAAAGTTGGCTTTTAATAATATAATATTTTGCCTTTAAAAAAAGATCAAGAGTACTTTTTATATGCATGGCGTTCTGTAGTGCTTAATATGAGTAGAATCATGAATTCTTACTAAGTAAATTAAACAGTGCAATTAAGACACATTTAATGTATCTATTTACGGGAGGTGTGAAATCATGTTCCACCTTTCATACAAAACTTAGGAATCTATAAGGAGTAATCCTAATTTTAAATTATTAAAAAATATTTTTATTTTATAGTTAAGAAAGGTCTGATAAGTCATTGAAGTAATTGCATTTAAAAAAAAAATAATAATATCTCTGTCTCTAAATGTAAAATAATTTTCATAATTCTTTTTAATTTTTTAAGATTCGCTTTAAATTCTGATATTCTTTATTAATTTACATTTTTTTTACAACAAATGAAAATACAATAAATACTACTCCCTATATCTCATAATAATTGTCATATTTACAAGGAAAAAAATGTCTCAAAATAATTAAAAAATTTGATTTTCAATACAATTTTAATTTTTTTTCTTTTTTTTTTATCAATGATACTCTCTAATTAATACTATATATATATCAGTCCCATTTTATTATCTCTCCGCTTTACATTTATGAT
>JBBPBS010000249.1:1344305-1367312 GCA_037974835.1 Cicer judaicum
TTTTTTTTTTTTTTTTTTTTCTTTCCCTTTTGTAACAAAAAATATTTGTAACAAATGTTTAAATGTTTAAGAGATTTAATTATCCACATATATGTCAGGAAGTATGTTAGTAACATTGGAAATGAGTCCTCTCATTTTTTTTTTCTGGGATAATTGATTACGTAGTTTTTTAATTTAATTTTAAATAAAATTAATTTTTTTTATTCAGCTTTTTATTTAATTTTAAATAATAATTTAATCTTTTTTTATTAAAATATCAATAATGTTGTTATTTTTTTACAAAAATTTAAAAAATCATCAAAATTTTAATTATCATCTTCAATATAATGCAAATTTCATCAAATGCATAGCTCAAATCTTCAAATAAACTTATATTTTCAGTCTTTATTACATAAATTTGATGTTATTGGAGATGGAAATATGAGTTTATTTGAATATTTAAATTATGTATTTGATGAATATAAGAATTTTCTTGAAATTGGTACTGAATTTTATGTGTTTTGTTTTAAATTTTTGTAAAGAAAATATAACATTGTTGACATTTTAAGATATAAATGATCAAATTATTACTTATAATTAAATAAAACTAAATCGAGAAAAAATAAATAAATGAATAAAATGTTACTTAAAAATAAGTTAAAGGACTGTTCGAGCAACTATTTATTTTTTTCTTGAAAAATGTATGGTAGAGATTTTGTAAGATGTATATACCTTGAGAGAGATAACGATAAAAGATAATAGTGTAATAAATATGATAGATATAGAATAAGAAGAAAAAGATGAAAAGAGAATGAAATCTTAAATAGTTGTTAGAGAATATTGTTACGTTTAATATCAAATAGTTTTGAGAAATCATTATTACCACCGAAAAATATTACTAAGATGAATTGTGTGTTGGAACTAAGTTGATCCCTCGAACAATTTCTTGTGCGTTTTGATGTTAACAAAATTATTTTGTGAGAACAATTTATTGCACTAATAGCTTTATTAAGTATATAGAAATTAAAACAGAAAATTCAAAGGATACTAACAAATGATACCACCAGAGGTAGTAAAAAGGTTAGAGAAAACGAAATCAAATCAGTAAACTAAATCCTTGGAATCAATGACACGCGTTGGAAAAGTTTGTACATCTGCCTCTTATAGCGTGTTTATGCGTCTGTCTCTAAAAAAGAATTGTTTTGATTAATATAAATAAAAAATTATTTTGAAGGGTACTTTTTTGTCAAAATTTTAAAGTTTCTCTTAAATTTCAATATATATTGGCCAAATTTAAAGGTGAATACAGTGACTGATACTTTCAAAATTATTAAAATTTTAAAAATGATTAATGTTACTCTTTAAATATAGAAGTTAACAATTCTTTTTATCTTTACCATTATAAATTAATTAATATTTTTTAAAATAATCAATATTAATTCTATTTAATGATCTATTAAACTCATAACCTGTTTTCATTTCAACTCGCTCACCACCAAGTACTATGTTATAACTCCAATGAACTATTTAATGTTGGTAACAAGTTGAATTTTTAGTAACACAAATATTTTCTTTATTTTATTGATGTTAAATTCTATAGAGAAATAATGTTTATTTTATATAAACTGAGTAGATGTGCTTTTATTACTTAAACAATAAAGATAAATAAACAAATACTACACTTAGTTTTTTATATAAGAAGGGCTCACGTTTCAAGATATACAATTAGAAACTGCCAATATTGTTCTGGCGTGGTGCATTTATAGAGAGGGGATTGTCTATTACATAGGTCCCAGTCCTTGAAAATATAGTCTTGTAGCTGGCTTGAATATGACATATCAAGCCTGTTACTCAAATTGAGAGAGTCAAGACCATCACAAAGTGGTACCCTTCTTTTGATCTTTAACTAAGGATCGGGATTATATATTATCCATTTATAATATTTTAATACTAATATTCAATTTGTTAGACTTAACACCTACATTTCTTTTCAAAATATTTTACTTGATTTTTTATGTTTTTATAAACATTATAATATTAAATTATTTTTAATTTTAATTTCATTTCAATTCTTTGTAGTTATAGATTTTTAAAAATTTATCATAAGTTTTTTTATTGATCATAAAAAGAACAACATATAATTTTATGATCTAGATTAAAAAAATTTCATGCTTAATTTTAAGAACTCTAATATATATTTCATTTGAATTTTTTATTATTTAATTATTTTTTTAAAATGAATTGAAGATTTATAATATTAAAATTATTACAATTAAAATTCCTTAAGAATCACATGAGTTTATTGAAAAAATTAAGAGAATTTAAAATTTCTATTTTGATGGTTTAAATTTATAATCTTTGGTGCAAGTATTTACAAATATAAGGGACATGAGCATATGCAAAGAAAGATTCATACCTGTAAAAGTTGTGAGCACAATTTCATATTGTTGTCCAACCACAACCTTGGATAGTGGAATTGCCTTGTCTTCCAAGAAATCATCACAAGTATGATATTGATTTCTATGAAGAGGTATGAACTCAAAGTAAGAGAAAGTAGGCACAACAGCAAATGTAACTTCTTCAGGAGGCAAACAAGGATCAACATTAACCCCAATCCAGCTCTCAGTTGATCCATAATCACCACTAATCAAAGGCAACCCATTTGCATAATGCCTAAGTTTTTTCAAATATGGTGTCATAGATCCTGTCATTATTGAACACAAATACTTAACATTTGGCCAAAGTTTTGGAACCAAACCAAACCAATCACCTTTCTCTAACTCCTCACAATAAGCTTCTAATTTTGAACCCAAATTTGTGTTTGGACTTTTAGAAATAATGTCCAAAATTGCTTCCCTCATTTTTGGTGACTTAATTCTTGAACTTAGAGTTCCATTTTTAATGTCATTGCAAATTTCTCTCCAAAGTTCTTCAAAATTTGTGAAAGCTTGTACCATGGTGTAGACAAAAGCTGAGGTGATAAATTCAACTTGATTTGAATAGAATAGGCCTAGAAGGAGGTGACAATATGTGGATTGTTTATAGTCACCACTGAAAATTACTTCTTCAGGGCTGCAACTTAATGAGTTTGTTTTGTGGTTTTTGGTTTTGAATTCTTCACTTGCATAGCAATGTGTTGTGGCTGTTCCTACTGTTAAATTTCCTTTTGTTTTGAAACAGTTGCTGCCATAAATGAATTCTAGAATCCTTCCTCCTTCCCTTATGGGATAAACTCTGTAAACAGTTATTATTTCAAATTAGTATTTTAGATTTTATCTTTGACATTGTATTTTCTCTTATAATAAGTGACTCATTTATAATATAAATTGTTTTAAAATGAATTACTTTTTAATTTTTATTACATTTTTCAAATATACCGTTGCTATTTACGTTACTTTCAATACAATATTTTTCACAAATCATTTATTTCACAAATATAATTTAGTGAAAATAATATTATCTATTTCATTCATACAGTACATTGAAATTGATTAGTGCTACGTTGATTAATAAAAATTTCCCTTGCTTTAATTTTTTTTAAAATATTCTATTTCAATTTTTTAATATCTAATTATTATTATTTTCTAATTATTTTTAAACTATGAAATCGCAAACAAATAATTAATACACATATTTAAAACGACACATACTTAAATATGAATTAATTTTTAAATTTTAACTCAACTAATAAATAGGGAAAATGTTAGGTAATATATTATCTTCCGTTTGTTGTGATATTTATTATTTTATGTATAGACAGACTACAAATAAATGATCTTTAATGATTAGAGTTGTGCATATCAATTCAGGTCCCTGAATTGACTTGTTTAATCCACGACCTACATGGATTGTTGACTTTTTTTTTGTCTATTTAAATTTCATCTACATGGATTGGACCATTTAGACAATAGATTAAATTATTTAAATATGTAGTTTTATGGATTGGTCCACATTTCGTATAGCTTTTTAGAAAACAATAATTATACTTTGTCAATTTTAATTTGGATCAATGAATAACACACAAAATTTTATATTAATTTAAAATTTATAATTATGTAATTTTATGATTAATATTTTTTTATATTTTTTTAAAATTTATTATATATTTATTTAAAATTATTTAACAAAATATCAAACAATTTTAAAATTTTATAAAAAAAATGTAGAGTTGTTATAGTCAATAAGAACTTTTTATTTTACTATTAGATAAGTGAAATTCACTGTTTCAATATCAAATTTTACTTTTTTTTAATATAAAATAGGAATTTTAGTTATTTAATTATTGAATTATTTATTTATTACGGTATGCGAACTAACTCATTTAACCGTGAAGTAACATGGAAAAGGCTCAGACTAACATATCATAATTTGTTAAATATGTCGCATCAACCCGCATAACCTACTCTAACAAGAAAATAATTTATATTGAGATTTTAGACATTTTAATATTGATCATGATTTAACCAATTCAACAAAAATGTTTAAAACTCCAATTAATACAAGCGTTTTTTTTAAATTAGATAGTAATAATCATTTTTATGATTAAGATATTAACTTAAATAATAGTTTTATAAAAATAAAAAAATAAAAAAAATATTTTATATTAAATCGACATGAAAGATATAGATTATTAATGTCAAAAAATTTCTCTATTATTATTAAAATTTTGATATTAATTCTAAAAAATATCATCTATCATTAGCAAAATTTTGATAATTTTTAAATATTAATCTAAGTTGATTATTAATGCTAAAAAATATCATTTATTATCATTAAAATTTTGATATTAATACTAAAAAAATATCATCTATCATAGTCCAAATTTTAATAATTTTTAAGTATTAATCTAAAATGAAGTAGACTATAAACTTAACGAGATACTTTAATTAAATCCAAACCATGCATAGTTCATTTCTTTCGAAATATTGTAGGTGAATTAAAGTAATATTATTATTATTAGATAATTTCTATTATATACGAGTCACTTTGATATGTATTAATACATCTGGTTTTTAAAATTTATAATTAAATATTTTTTTAAGTTATTTTTTATTATTTATATAATTAGAATAATTAAATATTAATTATCAAAAGTGTTAACAATTTTTTTTCTAAATATTTATTACTTATAATAGGTGAATATTCAATATTTTTACAATAAAATATAAAAAAATAATATAATACTTGTAAAAGTTAAAATAATATTTTTTTTTGTGAATTATGTTTTAAAAATTTAAAACTCTAGAAATAATTGTTAATTTATTAGATGTATCAAAATAGAATATACCCTTAAAAGATCTTTATAATTATTGTGGACATTTAAAAATATAAATTATGACACACCTTGATCTATAGGCTGCTGATAAAGTGAAAATTTGAAGCGTGGTTTGAGCGCTGTGTCGAGTAAAGGGTACGAATTTCTGCCTCCCCTCTGTGGTTCCAGAACTGCAAAACCAACACCACAAATTATAATAAAATAATCATAATCATCATAATAATAATAATAATAATAATAATAATAATAATAATAATAATAATAATAATAATAATAATAATAATATATCTTATCCAATCAACAACGAGATATTTCGAATTCGCTAGAAAAAAGGTTATTTTCTTTTACCAAAAATGTAAGACAAAGACTTAAAAGTACATTTTAGCACAACTATATACAAAACGAATGAAAATATTTTCTGTAATGTTTACCGTATAATTTTTCTATGCACTATGTATGTATGTTATTCTCATTCATACAAATGTGAACATGACCACAAGTTTTGGTAAGCAACGGAATCAAACTGCATGCTACATTATTCTACATTTTATCATAATATTTTAGGTGATCTAAATATAAACAACTTTGAATTAATAAAAAAAATTAATTTAATCGATTAATAATTAAATAATTAATTTGTGTTGATTTAAAGTTGTTGTTTATATTTAAAGATGGAAAATTTTGAGCTGCAATTACAATTCTAAATTATTCTATAATAAATCTGAATATTCCCCAATAGTGTAAAAAAGAAAGGAAGAATAAAATAAATGCACATAAAAGGTGAAGCACCTTAATGAAAGAGTGGTTATAGGTTGTCGAGTGAGCAAAGGATGAGTGTCCCCATCAGAGATCCTTTGAATAAATGGCTCAAAATCAGCATGTGAAGAAATTGGTACCAAAGAAGTGAAAAGTGATTCCAATGCACATGGTTCCATCTCTAACACATTATAATCCCCCAACCATTTCTTAAGATATTCCACATCATGGTTTTGTTTCAAAATATTGCTTAGTATTTGAGTTTGAACAGAGCTTGCTTTCTTAGACACATCTTCAAACCATTTAATAATCATTTGATACTCAAAATTTCCATTTCCATTCTTGTTGAGAATTGGTTGTTCCATTAGATTTGGCAAGAGGGTATGTGTAAAAGTGTGTTGTTAGGTGGTTAGACAAAAAGTTAGAGATTTTGGGGAAGAAGAAATTAAAGGAGACAAGTATTTAATGAATATGGTTTGGATTCATTGGAGTTGATATTTTCCTATTCAAAAGGGTAAACAAAAACGTGCACTCATATATTCCGGGAAGATATAGACCACATAAAAGGAAATGGTGTTATCATTTTAAATGTGTATTTTTTTCTTTTGACAATAAATGTGAATTTCTTTTTCTTTCAAATATCTTAATAGCTATACTTCTACATCTTAAATACAAATATTTAAGAATTTGGGTTTTCGAACGCTAACTTCATCGTATCAATATTCTTGCAGTTATCAGTTAAGTTCTTCTTCTGATATAAATCTGTATTCTTTATATTTTAGATTTTGACATATTTAAAATTGAAATGACAATAGATTATTTATTATCTATTTTAAACTAAATATATATTTTTTTTGTTACAAAAAACAAAGATATTCCAGATAGGGTGTAAGGGACCAAGTTGGTTCAATTCTAACGAATGTAATTCGCATAGATTAGTTCAGTTTGAGTCTACTATTTTTATGATTAAACCCGAACCAAATTAAATCGATGATATAAGGTTAGTTCGGTTCGAGTAATTAGATTTAAAAAAAAACTATAAAAATTCTTCTTTTTTTTTTTGTAAAATTAGAAATATAATTTGAAATATCCAATTAGAAAATAAAATATGCATTAATCACTTTAATTTATTCCTCTAATAGAATTTAGAATATTTTATAACTATAAACCCATAATTTTGTCCTCTAAAACAGAATATGTAGTAATAACATAATTTGGTCATCTAAAATAAAAATTTAGAATAAGATCTCACAACCTTAAATGAAAATAAAAAATAGGCAGTAACGATGTCCAATTCAAACAAAATTTAGAATCAAAATGAGAATTTTAAATATAAGTAAAATAAAATATGTCCAAAATAGACACAAATAATCCAAAATAGATAACAATAGTCCACTTGAATGATATCAATCTCAAATAAAATAGATTGAGCCTGAATTTCAAGCTAACCAATATTTTATTTTGCATAATTTAATATTGCAATTTCCTTTTGTATCTTACAAGCATAAACATAATTCTCCTTGTGATATATGTCACTTTGCAAAGCAAAATAATCTTTCTTATCCTAATAGTAATTTTGTTTCTACTCATATATTTGATATATTTCATGTTGGCATATGGGGTCCATATGCTACTTTTTCAATTTCTAGTCATAAATATTATTTTACTCTTGTTGATGATTATAGTAGATTTACTTGGACAGTTCTCATAAAATCTAAAAGTGAAACTACACAACATCTTAAGAATTTTATTTGCTACATTGAAACCCAATTTAAAACCAAACTCAAATGTTTATGAAGCGATAATGATGTTGAATTTATTATAAAAGAATTTTTTCTTTCAAAAGAAATCCTTCATAAAAGATCATGTTGAATGTCCTCAACATGACGTTCATCTCATTAATAGGATACCTAGTCTTCTTTTACATAATCAAACTCCTTTTGCTATGTTATATAAAGAGTTACTTATTTTACTTCATTTCAAGTCTTTTGGATGTTTGGCTTATGAATCTACTATTCATAACCATAGAACTAAATTTGATAATCTAAGAAAAACTATTTTCTTAGATTATAGAGATGATACTAAAGGATATCTTATTTATGACTTAATTTCTCATGTTTTTTTTTTCTTTCTAGAAATGTCATTTTTTATGAAACAATTTTTCCTTTCTCTAAAGATGTTTCTGCATGTGCTCCTAACTCTATATCTTATGTTACCATTAATGATTATGATTTAGAAACTATAGCCTTTATTATTAGTGATACTATAACCAATACCCAACAAGATCACCCTGCTAGCTCTGAACCTACTAGTCCTGATCCATTAATCACCATCTATGAAATACAAACTACTTTTATCCCTCTTAGAAAATCAACCAAAATAATAACTAGGCCTCCTTACCTTTAACATTATGATTGCAATCTTCTTGCTTCCCGATTACATAATACTATTTCAACCACCACATATCCTATTTCTTCCACCTTGACCTATGATAGATGTGCTGCTAGTTACAAAAAAAATTGTTTCTCTGTTTCTTCAATTAAGAAACTTCAAGATATATACTCAGACGAGCAAACATGATTGCTGGAACTTAGCTATGAAAATAGAATTAACAACCATTGGAACCACAAATACTTGGTCCATTGTTGATCTTCCAAAAGGTAAAAATTCATTGGTTGTAAATGGGTTTACAAGGTAAAATATCATGCTAATGGTTCTATTGAAATATATAAAGCTAGGCTAGTAGCTAAAGGTTATATACAACTAGAAGGTGTAGATCATTTTGATACTTTTTCTCATGTTGTTAAAATTGTTACTGTTAGAACTATTTTGACTTTAGTTACTCTTAAAGTTTGGTTTTTAAAGCTATTAGATGTTAATAATGTCTTCTTACATGGAGATTTACATGAAGAAGATTATATGTCATTGCCACATGGTATGCATCTTCCTAACTATGTTACTTCTCATTCTAAAGTTTGCAAATTAAATTAATCTATATATGGTTTGAAACAAGCATGTAGACAATGGTATTCTAAGTTATCTGAATATCTTTTATCCATTGGTTATATGCAATATTTTGCTGACTTTTCTCTTTTCACAAAAATCATTGATTCTAATTTAATTGATTTACTTATATATGTTGATGACATTATCATTAGGCAATATTACAATGAATTTCAGCAAGTCAAATCATTTCTTGACAAACATTTTAAAATAAAGAATTTGGGTTCATTAAGATATTCATCGGTTTAAAAATTTATAAATCTATTAAAAAAACGAAAATACACTATTGACCTTTTACAAGACACATAAACTTTAGCGAGCAAACCTTCTCTAACGCCTTATGACATTTCTTTAAAGCTACATTTATCTGATCCACCTTTGTTTACGGATGAATCAGAATTTAGACGATTAATAAGGCATCTCCTATATCTTATTACAACTCGTCCTAATATTTCTTTTATTGTGCAACAATTAAGTCAATACATTTTAAAACCTTTTCAAGTACATTATAAATCTGCCTTTATAATATTGCATTGTCTTAAAAACTTCCCTGCCAAATGACTACTTTTTCTTGCTTCTTCTAACTTACAATTTTCTGGTTTTGCATATTATGACTGCGCAACTTGTTCTATCACCCGTAGATCTATAACCGTATTTTGTGTTTTTCTAGGTGACTCCTTCATATCGTGGAAGTCCAAGAAGTAGCCTACGATTTTCAGATCTAGTTCAGAAGTAGAGTATCGCGCTTTAGCTAGCCTCACGTGTGAGCTGCAATGGCTAAATTTTTTTTTTCATGATCTTGGTATTAAGTTTCTAGCTCCAGCTTTTTTTTGTGACAGTAAATATGCAATATACTGGGCTCATCATCCAACTTTTCATGAGCGAACCAAGCATATTCAGATAGATTGTCACATATTCAGAAAAAAGCTCAACAAAGGCCTCTTCAAGCTTTTTCATGTGCATTCTACAACTCAAATTGCATATGTTTTTACCAAACCTTTGCATAGACCTTCTTTTTGTAAATTTGTCTCCAAGCTTGGTCTATTAGATATCCATAGTCCAACTTGTGGAGGAGTATCACAAATAGAACATTAAAATAAGAGTTACTTCTTACAATACACCATTTATCTCAAAATATAAAAAAAAATTAATAAAATAAAATTAACGTATTTAGTTTAAAATTTAAATCAAATAGATTAATTTTTTATATTCTATTTTTACTTATGAATAGTACTAACAATTCACTCTTTAACATACACCTTCTACCACACTTATATTTTGAGATGGAGTAATACATATTTATATCAAATTTAATTAATCTTACTAACTATTTTTTTCAACAAAAAATAAAATGATAAAATACTTATTATAAAATGTTTTTTAATCAATAAATACATTTAAGGATTTAATTTATATATTGTTAATCGCTACAATTAAATCATTAAAAATGTTTGACTTTTAACTGCTTCTAAATCATACATGTGAGTGTATGACAATTAATCTCTAAATTTAAAATATCCATAATTGAAATATTTAAAGATCTGTATTTTTTTATATTTGTTTTTTAAAATACCACAAAATAATTTTTTTTGTTAAACTAATTTTA
The DNA here is from genome assembly GCA_037974835.1 of Cicer judaicum. Lineage (NCBI taxonomy): Eukaryota > Viridiplantae > Streptophyta > Magnoliopsida > Fabales > Fabaceae > Cicer > Cicer judaicum. Next base: position 1,354,925 of record JBBPBS010000249.1, read on the forward strand.
ATTTTCTAATTTATCTATTGCAAATGCATTTATTTATTTCATATTTGGACTATATTCGATAATATAATTATTTATATTATTGGGCTATATTATTAATTAAAAAGACTGATCTTGGCTTTACAAGTTGAGATGAACGATCACACATAACCCTAAATTTTTAGAGATATCAATTTTTTTATAAGATATATATGGTTAAAAATAAAAAATAAAAATGATACTCAATTTTTATATTTAATAAAAAATTATATTGTCATATTAAAATTTTTTAAATAAAAAAATTATTTTATTGTTTAATAGTATTGTCTCAGATTCCAACCTAAATTGAACATTTGGTCCTTTTTGTCCACTATAAAGTTCCAATACAAGATTTAAACATTTAAAAATAAATATTAACAGGTGAATGAATTTTGTTGCTAGTGATGTATGTTACTACTATATATTCACCTTGATAAATATAACTAATTTTTCTGTAATCCTATCGTAGTTTTGAATTTATATGAACTTTCAATCCTCATGTAATCTTTAGATTTTCCTCAACATTATTTTATTTTACTTTATGGTGTATTAAAATAGTTAATAACTTTATTTGTACAATGTATTTGATAGTCATTAAAGACTTATGAAAATAGGTACCAAATTCATAATTTGTACGTGGCACTTAAATCTCAAGGAAAGTCTTGGAAGGACGATAAATTTAAATTATTTTATAAGTGATCATTAAATTTTAAAATTTTCTTATCAATTTCAAATCAAAACAAGTTGAATCTAATCTTTAATTTTTATAAATAAATAAAAAATTATAGTTGGAATTAATAAGGATGACAATTAGATCTAGATTTAATGAGTATCCGTAAAAAAAAAACTCATAATTGATAGAGTAAAAATTCACATAATAGATATGAACACAATGACGGATAATTACCTGCAAAATTATGCAGATATGAGTGCGGATGCGGATACTATAGTACTTATCTCGTCTCACACTCGTACTTATATAAATATATTATTTATTTATTATATTAGTATTTAGTTTAGTTAATTTTTTTTGTTTAATTTTTATATTTTAACATCTATTAATATCATTGTACCACTAATATATTTATAATCGAATTTTTTAAGAATTTGATTACGATGAATAGGTGAATAATTGTGACTTTATAACTTAGTTATATCTCATTAATCGTGACGTTACAATTATACTTGTAACTTTCTATAAATTGTTTTTACACATCTTGAATAATATTGTCGTTGGACTTACAATTTCATAAAATATTATTAAAGATATTTAAATTTGTATCGTAACGAGTGTATTTGAAATGTTCTGAATTAAAAAATATTTTGATTTATAATATTTTATGATTGAATTTAAAATATCTAAATAATATTTAAATTTAATTACAAAAATATTATTTATTTATCGATCTATTTTAGTTAAAGCGTAAATAATAAATATGAATATAAACACTTAATTAAATATTCCAAGTTATAGTAGAATATTAAGAGTGATACTCAAAAAAATATTTACATGAGCATGGATATTTTTTAAGCTACGGATATAAAAATGAATACTATATTACTCTACCTAAAGTATACTCTACCAAAGATTACTTATTAGGATCTCTAGTTGGGACTCGATCAATGCATCTAATTAGTGGACCTTTTCAATTTATTGTAGACCCCACCCACATATATGAAAAAGGGGCCAAACTACATTTCTTACCATCATTATTATTATTATTATTATTATTATTATTATTATTATTATTATTATTATTATTATTATTATTATTATTATTATTATTATTGAATAAATAGGTAGTAACGTGTTCATCAATAAAATTAATAGAACCCGCAAAATTTATACATTTAATTAAAAGAAAAAGTCTCTTGTTTGATTGGCAAGAAAAGATAAAATCAAAATTAAAGTAGTCTAAACAGGGGATAAATTGAAATAATAAAAGTTATTACTGTATATAAATATAGCTACTTTAAAAAATTAAGTCATTTGATTTAATTTTTTTTGCCTAAATTAAGGGAAAATTGATTATATTATAAATTAAACAAAATATTTTAATTTAATTTCAGTATTACATAATATAAAAATAACGGCATTAATGAATTGGAAATTGAACTAGTAAGTAATATTGTCTGCAGTATGGTTATGGTTTGGATCGATTTTGAGCCCAAAAGACATATGATTCAAAAATTGGTAATATGTATTTTGATTCAGTTTGAGTGACTTCTGTAAGAACTATGATCCGTCCAATTTGCAACTATATATATATATATATATATATATATAACATACTGGAAATGTACATTCTAAAATGATAATTATCGATGAAAATCTATGAAATATTAAAATAAAATAAAAGGATTAAACTAAACCATTATGTATTATTAAAATATTTATTTTAACTAATAATAAATTAATTCCAAAAAATAAAAAAACATATACATCGAATGGAGTAGTTTTACACTTACGTCCAATATTTAAAAATATTTAAATTATGATTATAAAATGGATTCACAAAGTAAAATTGTGAGTTTTCATTAAAAGTAAGTGACAATGCATTTCCATTTAAGTTTTTAATTCAACATCTCATATATTAATAAAAAAATATTATTAAGTTTGTTTTAAAAAAGAAATCTAATTTAAACAATTATTACAAAAAGAGATGTAAAGATATATCAAAAATATGCTGGGAAACATAAGAGAAAATTATCTAAATAATTATCTCAATAATGTGAAATATTTTTCTCCCACCTTGCAGATAAATTGTCAAACAAAAATACAATTCAAAATAGCAATAATAATTGACGACAAATTAAATGAGACAAACACAATTTTTAACTTGAAAAATTTTCCTTAAATTGAGAGAATAAAAATCAGAGTACATCAGAGTGTTCCTAATAACAATAGAGAACATCAATAAACAATAAAAACAACCTTATAACCTTTCACTAAATTGTGTATTCCAAAAAAACTTTTATAGAAATAAAACTACTCAAAATATTAAAACAACAAACTTAATAGTAGAAGTAACATACTAAAGTTGTAGATCAAACGAAATAAGTTTGCAACACATTCATTACCACTAAAACCAAACTTTTCTTTTTCTCTCCCGGTTATTGTGCGGCTACCAATTCCTTTTTGTTCCTTATGCGGTGTTGTTTGCATAATGTTTCTCAGGGATTTAAATCACTTTATTTTCCTTCATCGGTTCTCTCAATTTTAGCTTTCCCCTCAAACATTTGGGTGATTTCTAGGCACCCAAGTTCAACATCAATCCTCTAGCAGCATCAGTTTAACACAAACCAAATACATCCAAGACCTTTTACTCCAAGAAAATATAGCAAATCCCAATCACATGCCTACTCCTACGGTATGTAATATCAAATTATCCATAACAAACTTTCTCGATGTTGCTAATCCTTGATTATATAGATCTATTGTTGGTGGAATGTAGTATGTTACCATCACTCGACTTGGCATGACTTATGTTGATAACAAAGTTTTTCAAGTCATGCACTCCCCAAAAGACGCTCATTGGACAATAGCCAAACATATACAAAGATATATTTGATGCACTTCATACTTTGGTTTCACCATCTCCAAATCTACACATATGCATATGACTACTTTGAGTGATGTAAATTGGGGGTCAGACATTGATGATAGACACTCCACTACAGGTTATTGTGTTTATTTGGGAAATAAATTGGTTTCATGATCTTCAAAGAAGCAGCCAATGGTGTCTAGATCTAGCACCGAGGAAAAATATAGGAGTCTTGCAGTTGTAACTACTGAATTAATATGGTTAAAGTCGCATCTTCAAGAATTACATGTTGTGAATAATGTTCATCCAACTTTCTATTGGAAGTTTTTACTGGTTTACGTCCCGTAGTTTTTATTCTCATATTTTGAGGAAATTTTTATATTTAAAAAAATTGTATTTGTCTCATATTTAATTTTCTATCGATTATTATTATCTTGTGAAATTGTATTTTTTGTTTGGTCATTTATATGCACAGGTGGGGGGAAAATTTCGTCATTATTGAGATAATTATCTTGAGTTTTTTCTCAACAAAGTGTATCTAGAGTTCGGTTGATTTGATTTGTGCATTTAAATGGAGGAGGAAAATAAATGTTTGAATATCATTAAACTTTACTTTTCTAATTATACACTTTGGAAGACTCTCATGGAAGACATGTTATGCAGTAAAGATTTGTATAATCCAATTGAGGGTGACACTGTTAAACCCACAGATAAATCATATGTTGATTGGGAGAAGATGAATATAAAGGCAGTGGCGTTAATGAGAAAGTGGTTGGATCTGAGTGTATACCCATATGTTAAAGAAAATATGTTGAATGAAGAAGCTCGAAGAAAAGAACGTGATTTGATTGGTTTTTCCTCAAAGCAGAAATACTAGTTACAAAATCACAAGGGAGAAGCCAATCTAGGCACTTCCATAGACGCTCCAATTCTGAAATTCGTAGCAAGTCGAGGACTAGAAAAGAGGTGATATGATATAATTGCGGCAAAGCAGATCATACAAAAATAAATTTCAGGTTCCTTAAGAGAGATCAATCAAGGGAAACGGATGAAGACAAATATAAGAAAAATGATAATGATACAGCAGCAGTTGCATTTATTAGCAATGTCTACATTGTTTGTGATGATAATTCCATAAACCTTGCATTTAGGATTCAACTTACATTATTTATTTAGGTACCTCATATCATCTTACAGTATCGGTGATTTTAGCACGGTAAAAATGGGAGATGAACAAGTATGTAAAATTATTGGTATGGAAAATGTTTGGGTTGAAATTGGGATTGATTGCAAGCTTTATTTGAAGAATGTTAGACATGTTTCTAATATTCGTCTCAATTTGATTTCGGTGAAAGCCTTGGATGCTGAGGGTTATCACAATTATTTTGGTGGTGGTGGTGGTGGTGGTGTATGTAAAATCACCAAAGGGTCCCTAGTGGTTGCAAATGACCAAAGTTTCACTTCTCTCTATAGGATGCCTACGAAGCTATGCAAGAATAAGTGAATGCAATTGAAGATGTCTCTTCTAATTTATGGTATATGTGCCTTGGTCACTTGAGTGAGAAAAGATTCAACATACTTGCGACAAAAAAATTTCTTCCTGTGAAAGGTATGTCACTAAAAACTTGCATCTCATTGTTTTGCTGAAAAACAACCTAGCGTTTCTTTTCATAATATTGGTTCTCATAGAAGGCACAATACTCTTGATTTAGTCCATACTAATGTTTTCAGGATGGATATTAAATCTCTTAGCTGGGCATCATATTTTGTTACTTTTATTGACGAACACTCTAGAAAAGTGCAGGCATTTTCTTTGAAATCTAAAGACCAAGTACTTGGCGTCTTCAAGAATTTTCATGCAAGTGTTGAAAGAGAAAAGGGAAGGAAATCGAAATTTCTTTGATTAGATAACAGTGGTAAAAACAGATGTCCGTTTGAAGAGTATTGTAGATAACATGGAATCAAACTTGAGAAAATAGTTCCAAAGACACCTCAACATAATGGTGTTGCAAAAAGAATCAATCATACTATTAATGACAAAAATCAGATGTATGCTTTGTCAATAAAAATTAGGCTAAATTACATTTGTGGTCCCTTAACTTAATTTCATATAACGTTTTAGTCTTTTATCTTTTTTTTTCCCGAGTTGATCCTTTATTTTAATTTTAATGACAATTTGATATTTTATGTTTTAAAATGTCAACAATGTTGTCCTTTTTTTTACAAAAATTCAAAAAAATTATCAAATTTTTTAAACAAAACTCATAAAATTCATTATCATCTTCAATAAAATACAAATTTAATCAAATTCATAACTTAAATCTTGAAATAAACTCATATTTTCATTCTTTATTTGATGTTGGAGATGAAAATATGAGTATATTTGAATATTTGAGTTATGAATTTGATAAAATTTGCATTAGATTAAAGATGATTATCAATTTTATGGGTTTTGGTTGAAAAATTTAATGATTTTTTTGAATTTTTGTATTAAAAAAGGATAACATTGTTGAAATTTTAAAATATCAAATATCAAATATCAAATTGTCACTTAAAACTAAAATAAAGGATCAACTCGGGAAAAAAAAGAAGATAAAGGACTAAAACGTTACCTGAAATTAAGTTAAGGGACCACTGATGTAATTTAGCCTAAAAATTATTAGAAGTTGAGATGTGATATTTCTTAAAGACTAGACTACTGAAGATTTTGATAAAGCTGAGAAATAGAAATCAAATTCCATAAGTTACATTGATGTTACGCCTAAGCCCTTGCAAAAACTTTTGTTGATAGGGGAGATATACAGGTAGATGGTGAGAATGTAACTGATGACCATGTAACTCACCATGATGAACAGGTTCCAACTGAGCCACCAGTTGAATTTGTGAGAAGATCTAATAAAGAACGTCAACTTTCTCATAAATACCCTCCACACGAGTATATGATGATCATTGATAGTGGAGAGCCAGAGTACTACCAAGAGACTATTAAATATGTTGATAAAGAAAAATGATTGAATGTCATGCAAGAATAGATGAATACCTTGCATGAGAATCACACATTTGATTTGGTAAAGTCTTGTAAGGGCATTAAATCACTAAAGAACAAATGGGTGGGTATACAAGAAAAAGGCAGAAAAATAATAGTTCTCAACCAATATGATTGGTTGTGAAAGGTTGTAATAAGAGAAAAGATATTGACTTTGAAGAAATTTTTCATCTGAGGTGAAATGTCCTCTATTTGAGTTGTGCTTTTTGTAACACCCCGATTTTAAAAGCGAGGGTGTATTTTTTTTTCAAAACAAAATCATTTGACGAAGAAAATAAATAAGGAAAATACCTTTGGATAAATGTTTAAGTCATAACGCAACGACATTTAAGTCATATAATTTACAAGCAGCAGAATAGTTTTTGAAATATGAATCCAAAGTATTTCCACATCAAAAAGTGGAACATGGACCCATCAAAAGAAAAGACATCAAACAGTTTAAACATGGATACAATCTTCCAAAATGAAATAAATATAATCACAAAAGAAAGATATTCAGTCCTTATACAACCACCTAATCTGATCATGCTACAAAAACTACACAACCCAGGTGATTTCCATGCGCCCCGCAAGATCCTCCTGACACAGCTTCAGTCAGGTAGGACTAACTACTTTCCCATCACCAGGGTACTAACCGGTAGGATGATCCTGTTTCTCATCTGAGGGCAAAGCCCAGATTTCCACAATAATTGTAAAGGTCACCAACCGAAATTAACAAATATCACATAGCAAATTTCTTATATTTTCAAATGCTCAAAAGAACCTTTCGTCTTAGCATGCTCCTCGAAAGGGTTTTCATATGTCGAAAAATGCATAAACAACGTTGAAAAGTGAAGTTTTGACAAACTACATTGTCGTAGCCGAATACAATTGAGAAAATGCAGATTTTCAATTCTAAAATGGATCTGAATCAATCAACACTTCAAACATTAATATTATCAATTATGAACACATAATTAACACCAAATTAATCTCCACAAATTCACATTTCAATCACACATCGAATATTCATTAAATCAATTATGAACATATAAATACATTAAAACTTAATCAACCCAACTTCACACCTCAAAGCAATTACGATAAATCCCGACAACAACCGAATATGTATATACAGTCATCAAAGTATAACAGACATGACTTGCGTGCCAAGCACCCTAATGCAATGCGTATATGCCATAATGCATGATTCCGGAATTCCAAACCAAAACCCTCCTCGAGGGGCGTAAATCATAATTGTACAGCCTCACACAGACCAGTACTAATTACCGAGGTGCAATCTCTCACGGATCAGCACGATTTACTAGCGTGCAGTCTCTCACAGACCAGCACGACATACAAGAGTACAGTCGCTCACAGACCAACACAATTTTCTAGAGTGCAATCGCTCACAGATAAGCACATTCTAGATTGCAATCTCTCACATATCAGCACGACGCGACAATCCCCGCAAGGATAAGATGAACCAACAATTCACATGACATCATCCCGTGGCCCATCACGGTCACCACTATCACCATGGCCCCATCGCGATCACCATGTACTATGAAATGCATGAGCATACTCTAACTCTTTTCACCATAATCATTAAGTAAATGCAGTTATTAAAAGATTCCCCATTTTTAATACTCATTTAACACTAATGATTTTTCAGACACAATACAGAGCATACTCAAACATATTTATTCACACCAATTAAAATTTCCACAACCACACATAAATCACATCTCCAAATTCAATTCACACCTAAATTGAATTAAATTCATTTTCCACCAAGTCACACATAAATTTCATCTCAAAATTCATAATATTAAATATGAACACATCAATTTCACCTAACATAAATCACCAAAATTTCCAAACATTAACCATCATATTCAATCTCTAAAATTTTCAACCATAAATCACCACAACAACATTAATATATCAGAGTTCTCCCACCGCTAACTCGGTGCCAACGGTCTCGATTCCTTTTCGAGACTCAAGGAGCTAACTACATAAACATGAATATTTATAACAACTTGTTCACAATAAAACTAATCCAAACACAACAGAATTTCCAAAACTAAATCTTTCTCACACCAAAATTTTAAAACCAAATAATCTATATTATTTACTTAAAACTAAATAAAACAAATATCGTTAAAATTTCCCAAACATACACTCGACTACTAAAGCACCGAAATTTTTGAGTTAATAAAATAGTCTAAACTTTTTTTTTCTTTTTAAACTCAATCAAAGAGTAATTAAAAGAGTAACATTTTAAACTCTAACCATTTTTAATTTCAATCTATCTTTTTGCTCAAACTCTTTAACTTAGTTAAAATTTGAACTTTTTCACAATTTTAACAACGTTAATTTTTTTTAAAAATTTCAATTTTAGTTCAAACTCATTTATTTTAAAATAACTCATTACGTAACTCAAACTCATCACTTCATTTTCTACAAAATCCACAAATAAATCACATCTAAAAAATTCATAATAATAATTATGAACATATAAATCACACCAAACTTGAATCACCACAAACCACACCTCCAATTTAAATTCCACTAAATTACACATAATCACATTAAATTAATTTTTCACAAAATCACACCTCAAATACATCAAATTTATTTTCCACAAAATCACAAATAATGTCCTAAATGCAAACTAAAAGTTTGGAAGGAGCCCTTACCTTAACCATAGCTCTAACACGCGATTACGGTACCGTAATTAATTCCGATAAAATTTAAGTTTGTGACGTCGCGTTGAAAACTAGCTCACTAGCACCGCAGCATGGCAATGAGCAACTTTCCCTTCTGTCTCTTCGCGAAACGAATCTTAGATCTATAAGAAAATTTAAGGTTTGTATGTATGGGGTTTTGGTTTCGTGAACTGAGGAAGAAGAAAAAAGTTCTCGTTCTCACAGGTTTTCTGTTTTCCTCTGTTTCCTTGCTTTGCCTTCCTTTCACCTATATATATATATATATATTAAAATAATAATAATATATTATAATAATAATAACAATAAATATCTAAATAAATATCTATATATTTTTATAAAAATCATAATTACGTCCGTCACCTCACATCACATCACAAACTATTTTTTTAGAAAAATATCTACTCTCGTCGTAACTCAATTGATAGATAAAATTTTCTGCAACCAGATATATTTATAACAAAATTGCCCGATATTAAATTTTTCGTAACGTAAATAAATTATTCTCCGACAATTAATCTTAATCGGGGCTCCAAAAATATTTTTGGCATTAAATACTAAAATACAATGATTTGGCTAAAAAGTCTCAGAGTTCAATACTAAAATTGCATAATTTAGGATTTAAAATTAAGGGTCTTACACTTTTGTTAACAACTAGTTTGAACCTAGAAATTGAATAACTTGATGTGAAAATTGCATTCCTTCATGGCGATTTGGAGGAAGAGATTTATATGGAGCAACCATAGGGTTTTGAAGTCAAAGGTAAAGAGAAACTTGTGTGTAAATTGAAGAAAAGATTGTATGTGCTCAAGCAAGCACCTCAGCAATGGTACAAGAAATTTAATTCTTTCATGGAAAAATATAGGTATGGTAAAACTTCTTCTGATCATTAATTAGTTGTCAAGAAATTATCTGGTAGTGATTATATTATTCTCTTGTTATATATGTATGACATGTTGATTGTTGGCCATCATACTGAGAAGATTCAATCTCTAAAGAATGATTTGGCCAAGTCTTTTGCAATGAAAAACATGGGTCCTGCAAAGCAAATTATGTGCATGATAATTAGTCGTGATAAGAAGAATGATAAATTATAGATGTCTCAACATAATTACCTTGAGAAAGTGTTAGGGTTAAGAAGAATGATAAATTGTAGAGGGGGTTGTGTCTTGGCAATCAAGGTTACAAAAGTGTGTTATTTTATTCACTATTGAAGCTAAATACATTATAGCAACTGAAACTTCCAAAAAACTCTTGTGGATGAAGAAATTCCTACATGATATTTAGAGTGCGATCTATCTCAGCAAGAATTCGACTTTTCATGCAAAATTGAAACACATAAAGGTGTGATAACATTATATACGAGATGCACTAGAAAAAAATATTTTTTAATTGAAAAGATTCATACTGGTGATAATGGCTGATATATGATGAAGAAAGTATGGCTGATATATGATGAAGAAAGTCTTGCCTATGTCAAAGAGGCTATGTTGTAGAAAGAAGGTCGACATGGTTGAGCAATACTTTCCTACTTTAGTTGCGAGGATAAGATTTGTTGGATGAACTAACTCCTTAAGTGGAACCCACTAATTTGACTAGTATTATTATTATTAGTATTAATATTATGATTGTTATTATTATTAAAGAAAGAAAAGAAACAAAGAATATGTGTTTTATTTGGTTTGGCCCATATAGAGAAGAAAAAAAGCATGTCAAAATCATGCAAGCACCAATGCATGAAGGAAAAGAAAACTTAGAAACATGGATAACTTAAAAACAGGGAAGACAAGTTTGGTGATGTATAGCACACTTGCTCCATTTGATCTACAATTTTAGTATATTATTTCTACCATTGAGTTTGTTCAATTAATATACAGTGTTAATAGTTTTACATTCTCTAAGAGTTACTTTGAAATACTCATTTTAGTGGATGATTGTATGTTATTTGTTTGATTTCTACTCTTTGGTGATAACTATAGTTGATTGATGTTCCCTAGGCTTATTAAGAAGATTACGGTGTACCCATTAATTATTATAGTGGAAGTTTTTTTATTAAACTAGATTCGGTGATTTTTATTCTCTCATTTTGAGGGAAGTTTTCCTCGTTGAAAACTTATATTTGTCTCATATTTAATTTTCTATCAATTATTGTTGGCATGTAGAATTGTATTTTTTGTTTGATCATTTATTTGTACAAATAAAAAATAATATTTTCTATTATTGAAATAATTATGTGTGATTTTTTGTCAACAATTTCAAACACCCCTGACAATAGTCCCTACATGTCATATCATACTTTATGCAACTAATACACTTTTTTACTTCAATAATAAAAAAATAAAAAATAAAAAATGCAATTTTTAAGCAACGCACACTTTTATATATATTTTTTTATTTGCTCCCTATTTTGTCTCAAATTAAAATATTTATTTGCTTTAATAAAACTTAAAAAAAATCAATAAATTAAATACATACATGTAATGAGAAATACAAAATGATAATATATATATATATATATAGATATATGCCAAGACACATATGCCAAGCATATTCTAACACAATCTATTTTCTTTTGGCATAAACTAAAACGATAAACTCCAGAATCTATTTCTACCACATATTCTCTCTTTCTATAAATCCATATCAACTCAAACTCAGATCAACATAAACCAAAACTCCATTTTAGAGCCAAACGGGTAAGGGCGTATTCATCGGCTTAACTATCCTAATTTTAAATTAAAAAAATCAATATATTAAACTTAACCACTGATCCAAAAAAGTTCTTAATAATTTTTATTGATATATTAAAAAAAACGCGTGTTCTTGTATGGATGACACGTCTTTGGTATTTTATAAGTGTTTTGTTTAAATTTTAAATAAATAAAATTTTATTTTATATATTAATAATAAAAATTTGTTTTTATTTTTTTTGTATATGATAACGTAAATATTTGTGTTTTATTTTTTTTATTTATCAATAGAAAAATATTTCTCAGGTGATTTTTTTATGTATATTATTTACAAATATTTACCTTGTATTTTTTATATATTATTTATAAGTATTTATTTTGTAT
>JBBPBS010000249.1:1367725-1397832 GCA_037974835.1 Cicer judaicum
TATATATATATATTAGTGATAAAACTGTTTTTCCTGTGAGTTTTTATATTTATTTAATTAAAAATCATATATCCTCTATTTTGTATATAATAGTTATAAATATTTATTCTATATTTTTTTTTAATATTTACTAATAAAAAATATTTAATGTAGCCTATTTTTTGTTAAAAATATGGTCTTTGTAGTTTTTTTAAAAAGATAGAGTAAGTTTTCAATTCATAACTTCTAAAAACCACTTCATTTTCTCAATTTTTAATTTATAAAATCTCTTTTTCTTTAAAAGCAAAACCACTCATTTATTTGTCAAAAAAATTTCTTTTAAAACATTAATTTTTTTATAGGGTGCGTAGTCATATTTTTTTTATACTATATAAAGTAGTTATTTCTTTTTAATAATCTTTTTTGATATAAACTAATAAACTATTTATAAAACACTCTTTATCTATTTTATTAACAAGTTATATTTCAATATATTTATTGCTAAGATTATTTTAAATGTAATCATAGTAGAGATAGAAAGTATCAAAATAGCTAAATATAAACTTATCTGAGGTAAATATTTATTATCCAAGTAGCTAAGCTTATTCGAAAACAAAACAAAATTGAGCTGGAGTACGGACATGCAACAATTTCGGTGGAGGTGATATTTATAGTTTATATTTTTAACAATACTATCTACACCTTCACTTTACTATCCACACCTTTTTTTTTTAAAATAACAAATTACCCAAAATGTCTTCTATTTATTGAATTTATAACTCTAATCTCATTCATTCATTTTCATTTTCAAAACCCTAGTCTCTCAATCTTCAACTTCATCTTCAAAATCCTAACGTTTATCTTCATCTTCAAAATCTTAACATTCATTTTCATCTTTAAAACCCTAACATTCATCTTCATCTTCAATTCACATACTACCTGATATTTTTATAATTTTACAATGTACCTTAACTCAGTTCAATTACATTTACATGAACACAATTCAAATATATTTACGTGAATTCAATTCAAGTACGTTTACGTGAACACAGTTTAAGTACTACCAATGATTTTTATAATTTTACAATGTATATTAATTCAGTTCAAGAATATTTACATGAACTCGATTCAAGTACACTTACGTGAACTCAATTGACGTACTATCAATGAGTTTCAAACTCCTTTAACTACGCAATCTTAAGTCACGTGCATTTACGTGAACTTAATCCACGTACTACCTAAGATTTTTACAATGTACGTGAATTCAGTTCATGTAATGTTAGAACGTATGTGAACTGAATTCGCGTAAAATCCCTAAATTTTTAAAAAAAATTACGAACTCAAAAACAGAACAATTAATATACCTTGTTGAGTCACTTTAACCACAATGTGAAGATGAAATTGATTGGGTAAGTTATGAGTGGGTGATGTAAGTTTTGAATGATTATAAGTTATGATGGGTGAATTATGATGATTTTGTGATATGTGAATTTGGAGTGATTAAGAATGGTGATGAAGGGATAAATAAAGTTAAAAATATTTAAAATATTCAAGGATACTTTGGATATTTTGTTTTTTTAAATGAGAGGTGTAGGTAGTAAAATGAGGGGTGTAGGTAGCAAATTTGTTATATTTTTTTGTGTCATTATTTTTCCTATGATTCTTGGTTTAAGTAATTTTTTGTTAGGGGTTGTGTCTGAGACTCTTCAGCTTAATCCATCTTCGGATTTTTTTTTAAAAATATAACTATAATATAATTTACATTAAAATTTATATATATCTTTTTTTTTGGTGGAGATGTGATCGCTTGAGATAACAACTCTTTTCTATTTTTCTTTTTATTTTACAACTAATTTTCAACTCTTTCTCTTTTTTTTTATGCAATAACTGATTTATTTTTGTTTTTATTTAATATATTTTATTAATATAATTTAAGTGTTTTTATTCTTTTTTATTTATTAATTTCATTTTTCTTTCTTTATTAAAAATAAATACTATAAAAATAAGACAACACATAGTTGCATCTCCGCCTTACAATCTCTTGAAGGAAAAATATAAGACATTTTTATATATTAATTTTAATATTAAATATTTTAAAAAAATTTGTTTGAAAAGAAAATATAATAAAAAATGAGACTCGATCTTCTTTATTTACATTTTGAGTTTAAGTTTATGTATTTTGTTAGTTTTTTATATGAATTATTATTTCTCTTTTGAATTTTTTATAAGAATATTTATTTAATATTTTTCTTCTAAAACATCTTATTTCATATACGACAATGCCCTATTTTATCTGCTCTCACTAGGTCACATATTCCCATGTAGTAGTGTACTTTTTTAAACTAATTGAAAATATAAATAAAACAAAAAACTAAATATATTAACAACATAAAATAAAATATATTAAATATTAAAAAATATATAAAATTAATACGGTTAAACATATATGCATTTGAATAGTTTTCTATTATACGATCCGACACAACTAGCACTTTTTCAGTACTCTTTGCATGAAATTCATTTTTATTTTAATGCATTTACTGTTTAGAGATTTTTTTTACTCTCCCTATTTAAGAATTACGACACACCCTTACCTCTTATATATTTTGATTAATATCATTTATCAGAATATAGGTTAGTACGACGTTGTAAACAACTAGTATAATTTTTAACTTATATACATTAAGTATAAACCTCCAATAGTCGTACTTTATTTTAGAACATATTAATTATCAACAATTTTAAAAGTAGAGAGCCAACATTGTAAAGAAAAAATGCAAAGAGATGAAAATTGCTCGTTAATAAAATAAATGTGGGATCAAAATGCATTTTAGCCAATATACAAAAAGCAAAACTCAACCGTTTAAATAAAAGCAAACACAAAAAGTCAAAGGTAAAACTGCTGCTAAAAATGAAAGCCCCACGTGAAAACGCTTGCTTCCAAAAATTAAAAAAGCCTTTTTTAATTCTTTCGATTAAAGAATTGAAAAAGCTTCGAAAACGTGCTTCTCTACAGGAAAATAAAACACTCCATCGAAACATGAGGATTCTCAATTGACTCTCCATGCGAAACGATGTCGTTTTTCTCTCCAACCTCTTCACTCTCACTCTTCTTCTCCTTCTCCTTCTCTATTCCATTTTCCACCGCCGGAACTTGTTTCCGACCACCTCCAATACCCACTTTGCCTGACCGGGAACATGACGGAGACCTCGACCTTCGAGCGGAACCCTCGCCGGAGTCACGGCGGACTCCGACGTTACCTCCATTCATCTTCCGATTCGCTACAACACCAGATTCTCTTCCACGAACTGTCCTCGAACCGCTTTTGATTTTCTTCTCCGGGGACGGCTCCGACCTCCTCGCCGGCGATTTTACCCTTCGTTCATTCCCGCCGGTGACGTTTCCATCTGCAACAAGAGGACGTTTCCTGGACGGGGATCGATTCCACTTGTGTATCGTCGTTGCTTCTCTGCTGCATTGTTTGCTCGTTACTTCATCTTCTCTCTTCTCCGACACGGTGACGGTAGTGGCAGCTGAGAAACTCTCCGTCATGGTGCATGTTTCTGAAACCTGAGACACAGACACTACCTCTGTTACTTCCTCTATAGGAACCTTAGTTTCTAATTTCTCATCTGGGTTTTTAACTAAGGGCATTTGGGTCTTTGTTTCTAGGGGCAAAATTGGAACTTGGTGAGGTTTGGAAATGGGTGTTTCAGAGAGGACTTCTTTGACAGATTCTTCTTCTGGTGGTGGTGGTAGGGTTTCTTCATGATGGGTTGGATTTGATTTTGGTAATGAGGATTTCGAGTGGGGTTTATGGTTTTTGAGGGACTTATGGTTATGTGGGTTTTGGGTTTGGGTTTTGGGTCTGGTGAAGCAACAACCCATTTGAAATATTTGGATTAGAAGGGAAAGAGGTTGAAGTTAGAAAGGTGAGTGGAAGTGGGACAGTAGTGAGAGAGGAGAGATTGTGGTGGGAATCGAAATGATTTGGGTTTGAAATGAAGATTGTAATTACACAAAATACAAAAGTGTAACGGCTATTGTGTATTGAAATGTGGTTGGTTGGTCTGGGCAGACACAATTTGAGGGAGGATGTGATAATACATTACAGAGTATATTTAGTTGATATGGTCATTTACTTTGGAATTTGGATTTATACTACTGTCAATACATTTGAATTTTAAGTTTAACTTAAATTGCAATTATAATTTTTATTTTATTTCGATTTTTGTAATTATTTTTGTTTGGATTTAGTCTATGTAAATAAAGTTACATTTTTAAAATGGTCACTGTTCCAACTAAGTTAAAAAAATTGTCAAATGGGAAACTCCATTAAATGACATGACATTTAAAATATAATTCTTTTTTAATTTAAAATTAACCTATTTCCATCTCTTTTTTGTCTCAGTCTCTTTCAATCTCTCTCTTCATTAAAGTTATCAAAATCTCGATTTGTCATCGACAACCACCACAAATTCATCTTTCAATGGTGGCAACGAACTCACCTTTTACCAGCGGCGACCATGAACTTGTCGTTGATCGACGATGGCAACAACAAACTTATATTTCATCGTGACGAAGATAAAAAAATTATAGATGAGAGAAATGATCATGTTAAGGTAATGTTATTGCTCCACTCATCTCTATATTCTTCTGTTTAGGGTATTGACACATGTTTTTATTGTTGATTTCGTTTACACTACCATGGTTTTTGATTTTTCTGTTTGTGGGGAGCAACACGTGCTTTTATCGTTGTTTCGATTATTTTAATGTTATTATTGTTTTGTGGGGATGATATATTTTTTTTCTTGACATATTAACTTTTTTTTTTTAGTTTTCACCATATGGGGTAAGTTTGTGAGGGATTGGGTTTTGTATTACATATGGGTTAGTCAACATATGGTTCATGGGATTGATGTTGACAAATATAGTTATTTTGAAGATGTTGGTATTTTGAAGGACTTCGACTATGATAACTCAAAGTATAGGTTATGGTGGAAAAGCGATTGAGATGAAAACTTTAAAATAATGGATGATAGAGAAACAGTTGGGGTTGTTGAACATGCTCTGAAAATGAATTGTAAAGCTTAGTTATATGTTGAACACTTTTAAAAAGGGTTGGTTGGGTCTAACCAAGAATTAAAGGTTGGGCAATCTTCTAGGGGGTAAATGGTGCTAAATAAGTTGATGTTGATGATGATGAAACTGTTAGTAACAATGACAAATGTGAATGTGAATTTGAAGTTGATGATGTTAAATTTAATGATAGTAAGGAGGAGGGTGGAGTAAAAATGTCAATTATAAGGAAGTGGAGTTTAAACTATAATTGCCCTTTTTAAAATTCCTATTTAAAAACTGAAAGTTTTAACTCAAGATTGATGTTGGTTATAAACGAAGAATGTCCTTGGTTACTCGAAAAACAACAATATCAATTTATTACTATAAAAACTGAATGTAAGACAAATAATAAATAGAAATAGGGATAAAGAGATCACACAAGCATATATCATGGTTCACCTAACACGGATTACATCCAGTCCTCATAAATGTGAGATTTTCTATTAAGAGCTTCAAAGCAAGAACGTTCTTGGTTTTCACACTGTTTTCACATATCAATCTTGATCTATTACAAGGTTCTATCTTTCAACTTAGAAAGAATTTCCACAGGTTACCTTACACTATTTCAAAAAGGATTTTACAAATTACTTTTTAAATCGTAAAAGGATTTCTACACACTACTCAAGCTATGTCAACAATATAGCCTTGAGTTACAAAACAATGATTTTGATAATGTTACAATCTGGGTATTGCTTAACTCTTGTTTGAGAAATAGATTATGTATATTATAACTCAATAGTCATTGATTCTAATATCATACTAAGAAATAGAACTGCAACTTAGAATTTGAATGAGTAATGTATTACTTGGCACTTTGAGTTCTGATTTATTCTTCATCATGAAGCTTTATTTATAGGCTTTAAGAGAGCTTACGACAACTCATTTAACCATTGGAAGTAGGCCAATTGTCATGAGTAAGTGAATTGATAAGATCAATCGTAAAGCAAGATTGTTCTTGTTGAAACCAGGAATGTTCTTGAGAACCAAGAACGTTCTACGAATTGGTCTGAGATGAGTTGATTTATATTTATGATCTTGACAGTTGTTTGAAATAATTACAAGCTTTGAGTCATGTGTGCATGTCTATTTGAAGGCACAACAGCAGTGTCCTTTACAACCTGTCTTTTGTACTTGCATTTGGTTGACTTGGAGAATAATTTTGCTTTATGCATTTTATGAAGCAAGGTGTTGAGTCTTCAAATTCTGGAATAATTCTTGCTTAGATTTATCTTTGTATATTTCTGATGAAGATATGGAATGGATAACACTTCTTGGATCTAATCTTTTACATAAAAAATCTGATCATTCTTGTTTATGGTAAATATGGAGAATGTTCTTCGTTTTTCAGAAATCTGTCAAAAACGTTCTTCGTATTACTGATTTTGCTTTCTTGATTTTAATATGATTTTATTTGTAATATTTGGTACCTATCTTGTAGATAATAACGATCCTGATTCATATTCTAACAAAGAGAACGAACCAAAGTATGATCAGCTTATGATGGAGGTGCTAGACAAGAATTCCAAATTCAAACTGGGACTAAAGTTTAAATCACTTTTGAGTTTAAGGATGCAATCAAAGAGTGGTTTATATTTAATGGGAGGAAAAGCAAGCTTATAAAAAATGACAAGACAAGAGTAAAGGTAATATGCAAGGCTATATGTGACTTCTTTGCACTTGTAAAGCTTCAAAGTTCAAAATCTCATTAAAAAAATAAAAAATTAAGCCCCTAATATTAGACCCCCTATATTGAAATAAATTTTTTAAAGTCTGATCTATTATTTCATTATTTTTTGTGGGCTTAAGTGAGGGGTTCATATTGCCAATGTTTTGTTAATTGAGATTTTTTTCTTGAAAAATTTTCAAAATTTATTTTTCTCAAAAAACTGTCAAAAATTTCTCAAAAAAATCTAAAATATTTGTTTCTTGTAATAATTTTTAAATAATCTTTTTTTACGAAAAATTGTGATCGAAATTTGTTTTCGAGTTAAAAAAATTTCGAGAAATAAAATAAAATAAAATAACTATAAATCTTTTTTTATTGGAAAAATATTGAAATTTTTTTATCGAAAATTTTTGAGGAAAAACATTTAAAAACATTTTTGTTGAATTTTTTATTTTAAAAAGTGGGCCCATAGGTCTCACTAAGCTCACAAAGATTTATGGGCTTTTTAATGTTTGAGCCATTTTTAACTATGAAATTTTTTTGCCTCTTTAATATGTGGGTTGAAGCCAATAATTAGTGAGTTTGAGAAATTGATACATATACTTGTGAGCAAAGTGGGGGATAGACACACTTCGAAAATGACGAGATGGTTTGGTGATCCCACTTGTGCTAGGGTTTTGGAAAATAGTTTTACAAATTATAAATGGGTTGTTAAGTGTGTGGCAACAAAACTGAGGAGTGTGTGTTAGAATCATATTTGTTTGAAGAATTATGAGATTTACTTATTTTTATAACATTATTTTGTTGAATAATTTAAAGTACTAATGTTTTATTTTAGTGTACACTTTTTAGACCAAGGTATTCTATATGAGTTTGTGTTGCATTCTCTAATGTTTGATCTAAGTTAATGTAACACCAAGACTCTGCTTTTGTTTTCGTACTCTAAGTTTGGTGAACGCGCTTTGAAACGCGTTTCTGGTTATTTTGTTGTTGCAAACAGTGCTCTACTTAATTTGACTCTGGCGACTACAACAAGCATCTGACTATTATGCCTCTGATAAGTGTGACAAGCAAGTGACCGTCTGTCTTTGATAAATTGTGTAAACCATATGATTTTTGACTTTGTTTAAAAGTCAATGCTCTAATAAGTCAACACTTTGAAGAAGACAAATCTTTTGATCATCATCTGCTAAACCCCATGAATATGTATTTGTCTAACGATTTATGCTACTTGTTATGATTATAATATCATTTGCTTTTCTTTCCATATCAAGATTTGCATCATCAATTTCAATGATATTTTGGACAAGGTTTAATGGCGAACCAATATCAAAATATTTGATACGAAACTTCATGATACATGTTGATTTTTTGCATTCAAGACAACGACTAGAAACCCTAATGCTCTCTATAAAAGGACATGCAACCCTTATTGAAAATAAGAAGCAACAACGTACCATAATAAGTACAATACATATGTCTCTACACTCTAGCTCTTTATCTATTGTCTTGTCTAAGCATTGAGAAATATTTTTTGAGAGTAGAACATTGTTAAAACCCTCTTGTGATAGTTATTCAAAAAACTCTTAAATATGTTCATTACTAACCTAGCTCGGTAATGGTTGCATCCCTCAACATTTTGACCGTACTAAACTATAACACTGAGAAGTCTTGAACACAATCAGTTTGACTAGAAAGTGTTCAGTGGAAGTGTAATTCAGTTGGTGAATTAGTTTATTAAATCCTTCAGGTTGAAGGGATTGGACGTAGCTACCATGTTGGTGGTGGACCAAAATAAATCAGTTGTGTCGCTCTATTTTTTTTATTTGATATTTTCTTTCAATGTTTTCTGTTAAAATTATTTTAAAATAAAGTACAATTCAAATCCTTCATTTCTTTTGTCTCTTGTTCTTTTGTTGTAACAATTAGAGCTATCAAAAAAGCCCCCTTTATTAAACTTTCTATTAGGCCCCAAATTTTGAGCCCCTCTTAATGAATCTTTTTTTGTGGCCCCAACCCACTATTTCTTAGTTTTTTATGGACTTGGGCCAAAGGGCCTCATGGCTCCTTTTTTGTTTTTATTTTTGCACAATTGGGCAGAATCTACGCAATTTACACATGGAAGTGATGGAACCCTAAATCAAAGTAACGTTGTCTATTTCCTCCTTCATTTGTTTGGTTCTGACTACCGTCACGATTAATTCTCATTCTCTTCACCATTGATTTGCGTTCAGGCCACTGTCACGATTGATTTTCTGACCTTTATTTTTTTTATTATAGTCATATGAGGGTTACTGGTGTTGAAGTCATTTACCAATCAAGGTTTATGGTTACTTTGCTTAATCGCATGCATCGATGTTCTGCGCATATACCCTATTGCTTAAGCGCTGGTGTTGATCATAATTTATTGTTCTGTTTAAATTTTATTTGATTTTTTGTTGTTAATAAATTTTTCCCCTAGTTAACATTCCACTTTGAATACGAGAATTATCCCTAATAGAACCAACTTTATTACTATGTATTTGTAGTTTTTTTTTTTAAGTTTTAGAGTCTATAAAATAATTCTATTTGAAAATCACATTTATATTATGATATTTGTGATATTTAGCAAGTAAAATAATTATCATTTCATATAAATATTAACTACCATTTAATATTGATTGCAGGTTTGGAAAAGAAATATTGCACAATATATGGCTGATTATAGTGTTCCATATACGATTATAAGGTACATTGGTTTATGTCCATACTTAGACATATATAGAAAATTAGAAGATTGCATCGATTTATGTCGGTACATAGAAAATTTGAAGATTACATCGGTTTCTTATTTACTACATACTTTTTTAGCATTGGAAACTAGTATAATAAACCATGTTATGTTTGGCTATCAGTTTTAGTTTTGAAGTTCCTTAAAACAAAAAAACCAAATATAGGTTTGGAAGAACATTTTGATAATTAATATATAGGATTGTTTTAGTTTAAGAGTTGAAATTATTTATGCATATCATTAAAATCATGTATTGAGTATCCACTTTCTCATGCTTTATTATGTGCCATTTTGATTGCAAAATATGGAAATTTATTTTAGTTTGTTGATATATTCTACATTGTTTAAAGAATTGTTGTTTGTTATTAAGAACAAATAGGATGTTGAAAGTTGTAAAAACTTAAAAAATAAAAGTTGTAACCCTTTGTGAGCTAGAAACCACTATAAATGAATCAAAAATTGCAGAGAAAAAGAAAGGTTAAGTATTAAATACCAGAATCAAAATCAAAATTTGAACAGAGCAATGGTTTTTGTAGTTTAGAATTGTGGACGGATGAAAACTTATATTTCTTGCAACAACAACTTGCCGATTTATGATCTAGTTTGTTACATTAGAGATTAAGTGACATTGTTAAATTTTATTTAATTTAGTGGCATTGTTAAGTAACTGATTGTTATTGATTGTTTGTAATTGTCCTACTCTTACATGATACGTTATAAGAGACTTGTAATTGTGTAATTATGGTTCATTTCTCTAATTATCAATTAATAAAAAAAAATTCATTTGCTTCTATAGACAAACAGAAAATCAAATTGACTTGTCCTCTGTTTTATGCCATAATTATTCAATGTTGGTCTTGTGTTTTATATTATGGGACTGATTTGTGTTTAGATGCATTTATTCAAATTGATCTTCTATGAGACTGTTTAATTGTATGTTATGTGTTTAAATGCATATGAACTTCCTTTTAGATTATAATATGAAGTTTATGGATATAAATGTTAATGTAGAAGATGAAGCTCCTTTTGTAATATCTGGAAATACCAATGATACATGTAAGAAAACAATATTTACTATTTGGAATTTTTTTACAAAAATTGGTAAAGATGAGATTGAAAAAGTTGCATGCAATTTTTGTAGTAATGCATTTGGTATTGGAAAAAAAACCTAATTATGAGCACAATTATGATACTTTTCATCTAATTCGTCATGTGTTTCTTTGTAAGACTATCATGTTGAAGTTTTTTAATCAAGATGAACCTCCTAACATGATTAGAATCAACCAAAAACCCTATCGTGATTTGCTTGTTGAAGCTATTATTGCACATGATCTTCCTTTTAGCTTTGTTAAGTATGAGAAAATTCGAGTATGGGCAAATTATTTGAATTCTTATGTTGAAATGGTCTCTAGGAATACCATTGTGTTGGATATTGAGAAAATATATAACAAAGAGAAGACTAAGCTTAAGGATATCGTAGGTAGGATTCCAAATAGAATTTGTCTTACTTCGGATGTTTGGACACCATCTACTAGTGAGGGTTATATTTATTTAACTGCTCATTTTGTTGATGAACATTAGAAGTTAACCAATTGTGTTCTGAACTTTTGTTGAATTAAACCCCCAAACAATGGTATTGCATTAGATGCCACTTTGTTTGATTGCTTAAAGTAATGGGGAATAGATAAAAAAGTATCTTCTATTACTTTGGATAATGTCTATTCCAATATAACATGCAAGACCATTTGAAAAAACATTTGTGTGTACAAATCAATTTTCTATGTGATGGCGAATATTTATATATTCGATGTTCAACGCATATACTCAACGTAATTGTTCAAGAGGGTTTAAAAGTGGTCAATGAAGCACTCAAGAAAATTAGAGAAATTGTCGAGTATATTAACGGTTCTGATGGATGATTAAGTTTAAAGATTGTGTCAATGATGTGGGAATAAGCATTACAAGTGGTTTAAGATTATGTGTCTACAAGGTGGAACAACACATATTTAATGCTTGAAAGTGCCTTAAAATATAAAAAAGCATTTGAGTTTTTCCAGGTGGCAGATAGGAATTATAAACATTGTCCAACTAACGAGGAATGGGAAAAAGGGAAGCATGTGTAAGTTATTAGAACCATTTTATGAAATCACAAAATTGATATCAGGATCTTCATATCCAACTGAAAACTTGTATTTTATGTAAGTGTGGAAAATACAGTGCATCTTAGAAGAAAACCAAGATAAAGCTGATGATGTTATAAAGAAGATGGCTACATATATGAAGAAATTTTTTTTGACAAATATTGGAAAGATTATAGTGTAGTACTATCTTTTGAAGTTATTCTTGATCCTCGCTTGAAGGTTCCCTTTTTGAAGTATTGTTACACTGTGCTTCAATCTGCAACATTAAGCTTAAGAATGTGGAGGACAAATTTAGAGTGTTTTATCAAGAATATGTGAGCATTTTTAATAATCAAAGTGTTGTCCTTTCTCAATCATCCCAAGATTTCAACTCATTGTCGAAGTCATCTAGAGAGGGAAGTAAGACTAAGAAATGTAAAATCATAGGTGTGAGGTTTTTTTTATCCTAAATCATTAACTTTATTTCATTTCATCCGTTCTTGTTTTTATATTACTAGTAATGATATTGATTTTCTATACATTATAGGGTTTTAAAATTTTTCAGAATCAACCTACATCTAACAATGGGGAGAACAAGTTAGATGCATATCTTGAAGAAAAGTCAAATGAAGTTGATGAAGAACACTATGAAGATTTTGAAGTACTTTTTTACTGGGAAGTTAATGAGAAAAAGTATCTTTGTACTCTCCTTAATGGCACGAGATGTGGTAAGTATTCCTATCACCAAAGTAACATCATAGTCTTCTTTTAGTATTGGTGTACATGTTCTCACCGAATACAGAAGTTCCACTCTGCCTGTTCACATCCAAATGTTGATTTGCACTTGAAACTGGTTACATTGTTTTTCTAAAAATCTGAATGGTATTATTTTCTAATTTTTTAATCTTGCAAAATTATCTCATGATTGATTATCTAAGAGTTTCTTTTGGTTTTGTTTTCAAGATGAGGATGGATACAATGCTTTTATTTGTGATAATGAATCTAATACTACTATCCTTGACACATGAGGCGTCTGGATGGAAAGGCATTGCTCTGTTTCAATTGGTTTTACTTGTTAGTTGTGTCTACAAAACTTATTGGCTATTGCTCTTTGTAATAAACGTTTGCATGATTACTTGTTATATTTGAAATTGTTTGTCTGCATATACCTTTGAATGTTTGTTTTGTTTTTATTCATCAGTTTGGTGACATAGTATTCTGGTATGAGAAATCATAAATCAACTAGTGATGGTGAATTTATTTGTTTGTATCATTCCCATCGTAAACACTAAAATATACTATTTTGTCTAGTGAAAACTCAAACTTGTAAGGAATAGTTGTTGTCATATCATATATGGTATGCTTTATTAAATTTTATATGATAATACCGTGAAAATCAGAAGAAAAAAATTGAAAAAAAAATTGAAATATTTTTTATTTCAAAAAAATAATTGATTTTTTTTAAATGGGTCTAGGGGCCCTCTAAGCCCATGAAATTTTGTGAACGTTTTTACATTGGGGGCTTTCTTTTAATGGGCCTTATTTTTGTATGGTTTTTTTATCCCTTCCAATATGTAGGTTGAGACCAATATATAGGGAATCTAATAAATTGACATCTCTAGTGATAATATGATGATTCATGAGATTGTTTCTGACATTTAAAAGGTCGTATTTTATAGGTATAACATTAGAAAGAGCTTGGAAGGCTAAACAGATTAGATATGAGATTGTAGAAGGCGGTGCAACAAAATAATATACTCTGCAAAGATAAGGAGGGCAAGTGCTGGAAACACTTGTAAGATAATTATTGATTGTTGATGTCCAACACTTCAACCACGATTTAGTAGCTTTTATTTTTGTTTTGATGGTTATAAGATGAGGTTTTTGAGAGGTTATATGCCGTTTATTTGGGTGGATGGATGTCACCAAAAGACAAGGTATAACAGATACAAACACGTGAACATACATTGACGCAACAACAAAAGCAGTAGCGAACACAAGAACAAACCCAATCACAACAATACAAGAAGTAGTAAACACAACAACAAACACAGACGCAGGAACATATGTTGACGCAACAACAGACATAGAAGAATTTGGTTGAGAACCCTTGAAGGCAGTGACAAGATCTACATCAAGAGCCTCAAATGCAAGAATAACATCATCTTGAAGTTGTGGATGTTTTCCATCAATTGCCTCGACACCAACAAAACTAACTTGTGTTGCAACAAGATCACCACCAACCGGTGCCCCGTCATCTTGAACGTGCTTTTTTGTGTGTGTGGCTTTCTCTATAAAATGAAATTATGACCAATAAATGTAAAATTAACATATATATAGCTTTTAACATTGAACTTTTAAGCATAACGTTATTACCTTGCATAGTTGAGCATTTGGATTAACCTCTTTACCTTTGCAGCCTCTTGAATTATGACTATGTTGGTCAAATTTTGTGCATCTATACAATGTCCCTTGTCTCTTAGCCTTTCAAGAATTAGAATCCTCGTGAGGTTTTCTTCTCCTTAACATTTTTGGCTTTTCTGGTCATTTCTTATAAAAAGGAGGTAACATGTCCTCAACCTCCATTGTAGGCCACAATTCTTGCCCATTAATACTTACGTTAAAACCATAACAATTATCGGCATAATATTAAAGATTAAGATTCTTGCGGCCAAATGGAATACCTACTAACTCCCAAAAATTACAACTACGTGTTTTTTTCCCTAACATCCACAATAAATGTTGGAACTCAATTACCACCACTTTGCACTTCTTGATCTAACCTCCTCCTAGGTTTAGGTATGATTCTATGTTGCCACCTATCAAGCTTATATCTTAGGTTTGTAATCCTACTCATTAAATAATTTATAATCCATTTACACATAGTTAAAATTTGGCTTATTTTATTTTGACAAATGGACTTTATTTTGTAGAAAGTGAAGAAAACAGTCATTTTTGAGTTTCAAAAAACTTTTTTAAAATCAATTTATGCCATTGAAAATATTATTGGGTTGAGTCGCGGACCACATTGCTCTCTTTAAGACGTTACGTGACACTGATCAAATTGTACAAGACAGACTATCAACCATGAAATTCTCAGGATAAAATAGCTCAGATACACTATATTGGAGTTCTATTGCACGATAGAAAACCGTTCTAAAATTATACATTCATTATAACATTAAGTAAAACTTGATAAAAAAAATTCAGATAACTTGTTCATAACTGAATCACATTAATCATTTGAGTTAAACATTTAGTAATGGATTATGAAATAAAAGCCTTGTTTTAGCAAAAAATAAAATAAAATAATAACTCCTATCCCCTATCAATCCTAGGTCTACCTCTGAATTCTTTCGACATATACATATTTATAGACAGATGATCATAATGACAAATAATTGCGTGTATGACATGTAATCTAAGCCTAAAATGTGTTCTTCGACGCATCATTTGATGGTAAGTTATGCATAGCTTTAACAAATATTTTTCTTTGTCGAACAAGATTAGCTTTTTTTTTTTTTTTTTTTTTATGAACATAACTTTCTCCAACCGTAGAATTTAAATGATTGCCCTTTTCTTCATTTTATTTTATTTAAAAAATATGTCATTCTTAATTTCTACTATATAAATATGTTTGACATCCGACACTCAATATATGACTAACAATTTTTTTTAAAAACTAATTATTAACCACTATTAATTTATAAAAACGATGTCTTTGACATCTACACTTACTTTGTAGCTTTATTTATCTTTTTAATTTATTTTTATTTTTTAACCAGATAACAGTGACGTGTTGCGAGTGATAAGAGTGAGGCTCAATTGATAATTTGATAGGGTTTATGTCCATCACATAGATTCTCAACTCATTTGATGAAAGACACTTTCTACCGATAAAGAACATAAAGAGAGGCAACCCTTGTAGTGCTTTCTTAGTTGCTTCATCATTTTCATAGTCAATAACAAAATAAAACAAAATAATAACGGTCACTTTTGACAACTATAGCGGTCAACTTACTTCTTCTTCGTCAGTCTTCTTTTATTAATTTTTTTTATCATTTTTAAATTCTCAACGTGGAAATTAATTTTTTTCCACGTTATATTGATGTGGAAAGTCCAGTAATAGTTATCCTTTTGTTGCCCGTTGATTTTCATTTTTCTACAGCTGCGTTGCACATGGATAGTTAATGTACGGAACGAATATACACTGTTTGACAAGACAAGAAAATCATTGTAAATGTTCTAATGATAAAAATATATACTATAATAAGACTATTTGAGTGTTTTTTAATAAATGACAAATAAAAATATAATTGTGACGAAAGTATATTATATGCAATTTTTTATTAAGTATTGGGAAGATAAATCCATTTTAAAAACTAGAGTCTGTGTTAAATTAAATGCAATTACCTATTTTTTAATGTAAATGCAATTTCCCATTTTTTTAAAAACATTTTAATTTAATATGAAAAATATTTAGAAATTTTTTGGTATAAGTGGCTGCCTCACGCACAGCTGCAGCAAGTGAAGAAGGCCTTCGTGCACAACGCAGAAAAAGTAAGTCTTCATGGTCATTTCTTTATAATAACTCAATATTATATATTTGAGTTAATTATATTTGTATTATTATTATGGATGTTTAAGTTAAGTCTTTATACAAATTTTGTTTAGTTTTAATATATTTTTTTCTACGTAAAAGTAGATTAATGCTTTTATAAAGATATTTGAAATATTTGTTTTTTATTTAAAAAAAAAACTAAAAACAACTATTTTTATAAAATAATGGGATTTAAAATTGATAAAAATAAATTAAGGAACACTAAAATAGATTTATTATTATTAAAATAAAATTATTATTATTACTTTGTATGTATGGAATAAAACTTCTATTCCTATTTAACATTAGGAGAAAGAAAAAGGGTGAGAGAGAGGGAGACGAATGAAGGGTGAGAGAGAGAGGAAGAAAGAATGAGAAAGAAAATAAGAGAAAGAGTAAATAAATAAATAAATAATATTTAAAAAATAATAAGAGAAAGGAAAATGTCATTTTTTTATTAGAAGTCGAGGTAGAAAGAGTCGAGAATATCATCATCTTCTCAATTCTTTTGGAAATCAAAATGTGGATTTCACTTTCCCTATTTTCCTTCATGCATGTATAAAATAATGTCTATTATAAATTAGAAATTTGGGGTTTAAGGATTTTAAATGAATAAATAGATTTTTTTTTATGTTAAATTTAGGGATTTTGAAATCGATGGTTAAAATAGTTCATGCACGTAAACTTTATGACTTGAATTGAGAATAGGTTGTAATAGAGTTGAATTTCCTAGATGACATGAAATTATACTTTTTTGATGTGTTTGAAATTAAAGACATTGAATTTTACTATTGTGATAAATTAGGTTGAGTGAATTGACACTGTAATGTTGTTTTTGATGTATTCATTGCTTGATTTATTCATAATTTATACCATTTGTGTTTATAAAAATTCATTAGGAAATTTATGTGATTGAATGAGTATTGTTAACTTAAAAATTCATAAGAGATATGTGTGATATTTTGGTCATAAATTTTTCTCTTGACCTTAGTTTTGAATGATTGTTAGTTTTTTTGGAAACTACATTCAATTAATTTTGAGGACAAACTTTGTGATATTTGAATGATTATTGAATCAGAGTTGATGTTATGTTTTTATGATCTTGTGTATTATTTTGATAGATTGCAAAAAATTGGGGCTTAATTTTAAGAAAAATAAATAAACTTTATCTATAAATTAGACATCATAAGCTTTCAAAAGAATGTCCGTATACTCTATTCTAAAACTTATAAGTTTACTAAGTTTTGCGTTGTTTTAACATAAATTTGGAATTATTTTGGGAAAATCTATCTTAATCATGATTCCTTGATTTTTTATTTTACATTATATGATTAGTATGATATAATTGACTTAACAGTATGTGTGCAAGGGTAAGTGAAACACTGCTTATGGCTGTAGTTATGAGAAATCTTACCAAAATAAAGTTACTAACAAGAATAACTAATGTTTATGACATATTCATTAAGTAGAATTTAAGTCATTAGATTACTTACGTCTAATGACTTAAATATTTATAAAGAGTCTAACTATACAAATAAAAGGTTACTCACAAGTAATTATAAAGGAAATGAACCTCATAGATAATATATCATTGAACAATAATGTTAATTGTTTTGGATTTCATCGCTTTGGACCTATTGAAATGTAATCTCATCCCACATTTTTTAAATATTTTACAAGTAAAAAGATTTAGATGAAGAGCTGGATAAATGAAGTATAATCGTGTATGCTATAGTTTGGTTCAAATTTCTAGAAATTTATTTTGAACCATAAATGTGTTATGTACTCTATTATTTTGCTATTTCTTTTGAAAGATTAGTATGTATATTAATATATTTGCAAGACTATGTTTCATAATTGTATCAACCATTTCTTTTGTCGAATTATGTTAACACTCAAATTATATTCTAGAGAATTAATTTATAGTATTATATATGGTATATTGTTTTATTCTTGAGTTGTATTTATTATATTGTAGTTTTTATTCTTTTAAAAATATATACAACAAATTTTATTCTTATCTATATAAAATTTATAAGTAAAATTACTTACAAACAAAAGTTTGTAATTAATAGATAAGTATTTATACATGAAAAAGCATTGGAATATGTTTATTAAAGATAAATATACAGATAAAACGATTTATGCATTTTTTGTGAGTAATATTATTTATAGCTTTTCTATAGATAATACAGTAGATACAACAAAGAAAATATTTTTATAGTCTTTAATATATGTATTAATAGTGTGTGAATTATATGACTTCATTACTTCTTTTGTTATAGTCTTTAATATATTTATTAATAGTGTGTGAATTATATGACTTCATTACTTCTTTTGTTTTTCTCACTGGGCAACTGATACCTTACTCTTTTGCTTGTTTATTAACATAAACGCAAGTTATTAACATAATTACAAGTTATCATCATTTTACTCAACACATTTCACTAACAAATAAACAACAACATCGTTGAATCAATACAATGTTTTTTAGAAATTAATGAATGATATTATTGTATATTTGTTGAATCACGATTTTGTTAATGAAATATGTTGTTTGTTATTGAACTTTAAAAAAAAATATAAAAATTGAAATTGAAAAGCATAAAAAATAAATTGAAATTGAAAATCTAAATTTAAAGTCTTTTTAGATTATTTCAATTCAATTAAAATCATTGTTTAAATTATTGATAGTTGTTATTTTTTATTTAATTTTAAATATATATATATATATATATATGGCGGATTATAATTGTTTGCTATATATATAGATGAAAGGTAAGCTTGCTTGAGAAGGCTAAGTAAATTTTAAATTATGTTTGATCTTTTTTACTATTATTCTTCCTCTAAAAAGAAAGTGATATATTCAATTAATTTTGTTTTAGAAATTGTGACTGAATTTTTTGAAGTTCAAGTTTTTTAATGAAAAATGCATATATATGATTAAATTGATTTTAATATAATCAACATATATATTTTTAAATAAAATTTAAAAAGTAAATATTATCTCGAATACTGCATTGGTCATATTAAAACAACATATTTAACAATGACACCAAAATAAAATAAAAAAACAACATATGAAATAAATGAAATCAATAAAGAAGAAAATATACAAACAAGCACGAAGTATACGAAAGACAGAGATATATAAACACTTGCTTTCAAGTTGGTGGAATAATTTTCAAACAACTTTTTGTATGCGAGATTAAAAAAAATTCCAACAACATAAAACCAAGGTTAAGCACAGCATAGAAAAGCACGCGCCAAGAATGGCGCGTGGTTGAGATAATTTAAACATTTCTTCAAAAAAAAAAAAAAAAGAAATAATAATAATAATACTTTACAGCTTAGGTAGTAGACTAATGTTTATGTCTTGACTTCATTTGTTATGTGATAGAGAGAGCAAGAAAGACGGTGCTGACTGCTAAGAAAGAAAGAGAATCTCAGAGACAACCTTGCTCATTCTACCTTTACATTCGCCTTTGCCTTTTCTTCTTTTTCAAAGGTTAGGGTTTTTACGCTTGTTTTAGTTACTTCCTCTTCTTCTTGTTTTTGTATTAATAAATATAAATAACAATTATTACTGTCAATACTATATTATCAATTTTTTCTTATTTTTTTATGCAGTGCAATATGCGTGTTTACGTTTTCTTTCTGAATCTTAGACACCAAGTTTATTATCTTTCTTATAAGCTCAGCTGCTACAATTCTAATTTTTGTTTACTTCTCCTTTGTAGAAGCAAAGAATTCAGGGGCATTTTGTGTCATTGTTATGCTCTTCACTTAACTTATTAAGGGTTATGCTTGTTTTTTTTTTTTGTTTTTGGTGGATTGTGTTTTGTGAGTTGTTAAGTTGGTGAATTGATTTGATTTTACCAGCGTTGTTGTTGTTTAGTTTGGAGGATGGTTTTTGATTGGTTTGGTTTATAGAGGAGTGTTTGTGTATGTGTGTGTTGAAGATTGAGGTGGAGTTGGTGTTCAATGGATTGGAAGAGATCTACTTTGAAGTTCAAGACAGTTAAGATCTATGGAGATGTTCTATTGGGATTTTTGTTGATTTGCATAATTCAGATTTCAAGTGCTGTCACTGATCCCACTGATGGTAATGATTCTTTTTATAGAATATTATAGTGTGTGTTTGTGTGTGTTTTAATGATGGTTGAAGATTATCTGCTTTTCTCTTATGATATCTAGGTCTTGTTTGGATAAACAACTTAAGTAAGCGCTTATGTATAAATTATTTCTATAATAAAAGATAAATAAAATTATGTCAAACTATTTTCATATAAGATATAAGCTGTTTTTATAAGCTATCCTATAGAACTTATGGAAGTAAGTTGAAAGCAGCTTATGGACATCAGTGTCGTCGATGGTGGAAGGTCAATAGTCTACCATATAAACATGTCATGGTGGCCCATGGTGCTGCCATGTTGGGCATCCCTTCACAAATTGACTATGGAGGTTGACAAAAAATCTGCCATGGCGCCGCCAAGGCCACAATTTAACATCGATAAATATGTCATAAGTTGTTTTCACAAGTGTTTATGCCAGTAGATAAGATCAAATAATCTAAACAGGCCTCTACTAGCAATGAAATAGGATTTTTTTTTTTTATTCAACTATGAATGTTGGTAACCGTACATTAATATTCTGTCTTTGTCTTGATTTGATTGGTGTGTCAAGGGTTACTGAATTGTATGGCTGGCTGAGAATTAGAAAAGAAAATTTATGAATTAATACTTTCAACATATTCTTGATTGATTATGGTATGATGTATCCATGGTTATAGGAGTTCTAAATTTTTTTGATTGTATCAGTTGCTGCACTAAATAGCTTATATGCTTCACTGGGATCTCCTCCTCTCCCTGGATGGGTTGCTAGTGGTGGAGATCCGTGCGGAGAAGGGTGGCAAGGCATTCAGTGTAATGGTTCGTTCATTCAAAAAATGTATGTTATGTTTTTATCTTTTTCCTCTGACTCTTCATATTGAATTATTGAATGGTATTTCTCACATTGATTTATTTATGGACTTGATCATGGTTCTAAATTGCTGTTACAGTCGCAGTTGCGGTTACGCTTCGAACCTATATATTGCGGTAAAATGCAGTCTACTGCGGCTGTTGTGGCCGCATTTGTGGTTGCGATACTGTGGCAGATACCTCTAAAACAGTTATATTGCGACTGCAGTTTAGAACCATCCATGTATTTGAAGTGGTTTATAATTAATTGGACATTGTATGTCGTTTGATTATGTAAATTTCTCCTTTAGTGAAGAGAGGCTTTTTTCATTGTTGTATCTCAGAACAGATAATCATAAGTATTCTTATCATCTTATTTTTGACAGAGTTCTGAATGGTGCAAATTTGGGAGGAGAACTGGGCGATAATCTGGCAACATTTGTTACAATCTCAGTAATGTAAATATAATTCTTCTTTGCTTTATACATTTTTCTGTGTGTTCATGTGCATCTATTGCATTTCCCACAGTTCATCAATTTCAGTGATCTTCCTTCTCACAGTATATATAAGTTTATTCTGCATCATTTTCACTGTTTGCTGTGTATTTTGGAGGTAGCGATCTGAGCAACAACAACATTGGAGGAAGCATTCCATCCAATTTGCCAGTTACCATGAGAAACTTGTATGTAATATAACTCATTTCTGTAATACTAGCACTTTCCATTAAAGTTCAGTCAAAAGACGTGATGGATTTTACTTGCAGTTTTCTTTCAGCCAACCTGTTCACTGGAAGTATTCCAGCCTCTTTATCCACTTTAAGTGGAATGACAGACATGTGAGTTTGTTGTTTGTCCTATGTTATATTAAATATTTAATTTGTATGGTATGTTAAAATTTATGTAAGTTTATCTACATTATACCGGATCATCTCCTTTCAGGTCTCTGAACAACAATCATTTAACTGGAGAAATACCAGATGCGTTTCAGTCACTTACGCAATTGATCAATTTGTATGGCCTCTTTTTGAACTATGCATTAATATAGACAATTAAGACTATTTTCTTCATTATATATATTTTATGGAGCAATTAACGGTTCTGCAGAGATTTATCTAGTAATAATCTGAGCGGGGAACTACCTCCTTCAGTGGAGAGCCTGTCATCCTTGACCACCCTGTTAGTATTTCGTCTTAGTAATATCAAAGTATGACCTATTTTCTATGTCAATTAGCAAGAAAACTCACTATTTCCTTGTTGGCAGACGCTTGCAGGATAATCAACTATCCGGGACACTTGATGTTTTACAAGACCTTCCTCTGAAAGATTTGTACTTTTCTGAACCATTTTTCATATAAATTATGACATATATTGTATAGGTTGTTGAACTTTCTGGAAGCATATAGGATTAGATGCTATCTTTTCAATTTAGTCCTACTTGATTCTTTAAATTTTATTCTTCCTTGTTTGAGCAGGAATGTCGAGAACAACCAATTTGCTGGCCCAATACCTCCAAAGTTGCTAAACATTCCTACGTTCAGGTGAAAGCCTTAAAAAATAAATACTTTATGCATCGTGCTTCTTTTTGCTTAAATGGGACAATTAAGCTAAAAAGGAACAAGGACAAAAGACAAAAGACAAAAGAGAATATATGATACTTTGATATTACGCCTTCTGAAGAAGTTATGAACTTATGAAACCCTTCATTTGTAATAATTAAAAACAAATAGATGCTTTCTCCAGTTAAACTGCCAGGCCTTAAATAAGGGAGAGTTAGTTAGGAGAAGTAGTTAAGTGGTTGAGGCTGTAATAGGGGTAATTAATTAGTTAGACTGCTATGTTACTTATGAGATAGTTATTTTTATAGGGCTGTTAGTTGTTTCTGTTTTTCCTTTTTTTAGGGCAGTTTCTGTTTGATCATTTCTCCTATGTACAGAGAATCTATACATAAAGTTTCTCTCTCCGTTAAGAAGGATCTTTTCCAAATCTTAGTAATTAAATTGGTATTCCGGTTGAGGAGGGTATCCGCTCTTGAGGAGCGTATTTGCTCGTGTATTTTTTCTTTCAATAAAATAGTTCACTCTTCGGAATCCTATTCTTGGGTTTCTAACATAAACAGTCTAGAAAAAAAGAAACAATATGTTGTAATAGAGTCACCGTGCATTAGGAAAGGTACACTTCTTTTGCACCCAAATTAATGGCTCAAGTTTTCATTTAGGGGTCAGCTTGTATAGCGTATAATTGATTTGTGGTGTTTTAAACTTGTGCTTCTGGGCCTGTAAAGTCCACAGAAGGTGTGAACTTTTTAGTATAAATTGGATTAAAGAAGAATAATAATGTAACTGTTGAAGTTGTGGGATTTTAGAGAAAAGAGGGAAAGAAAATAATAAGAGCTTGAATATTATTTGATAATAGTTTTATGCTAACTTGATTCAAAAGACTCAATAGTATTCGTTTTTTATAGAAATACATCGACTCAATTATAAATCAAGAACAAATCATATTAATAATGAGAGATATTCTAAGATATCTCTATGATTATAAATTGATTCTAGGAAATAGCTTAAGATACTCTAATATAATATAAAAGATATTTTATAATATTCTAACAGTAACAATATTTTAGAAAGTGGTCTATAGATTATTGTTTATATTGACAGTAGCAGGGCATTAGGTTGAGTTTTAGCTTATTTTTATTTGGGTTCCTCGTAGCTTACTTTATATTTTTAATGTTGATGCATTAATTACATTCAATTTCTAGAAAGTTGTATTGACTAAGACTACTAACAATTAGTCCAGGATATTGCACAAGGAATAATAAAAACAGATACTGAATTTTAACTGTGACCATCGAGAAAAACCGAGTCTCCATATCGTGTTTTCTGTATTCTATGTTATTTATTGATTTTGGTTACATCAGAAGTTTGGATTTGAAGAACATAAAGAACATTTAGTTGTAAACCTGTAATTTTGTAGCTTCTGTAACTAAGATGGTGTTCATTATGCAGACAAGCTGGAAATCCATTTAATGATAATGCCACGGAACCAAGTGCTCCACCACCTGGCTCCCAAGTACCACCACCACCAGGAGCACCGGTTTCTGGAGCACCATCTTCTGGTACTGGAGTACCATCTTCTGGTTCTGGAGTACCATCTTCTGGCTCTGGAGTACCATCTTCTGGCTCTGGTTCTGGACGCGTACCTACCAAACAAGCTGATGGACCTACTGTAGCGACTGAATCAAAATTTGGGAGATCCAAAAAACATACCAAAAGGGTGGTTTTGATATCTATTGCAAGTGTATTGGTATTCGTTATTTTTGTACTAGCACTCGTTTTATTTGTTCCAAGATGCGGTAGAAGGGAACGGGTTGACAGAAGGTCCAGGCAACGTCAAATCGGTGCATATGGAGGTGAAAGACAAAATGCTAGAGATTTCGAAGCTGTTGTTGTCCAACCACCTATTCGGACAGAAAAAGGCAAAAAGATATAGCTTTTAGTCTTTCGTTTAATTACTTATCTTGCATCTAGTTATTCGTTGGAAGAATCCACCTATATATCACTTAAATCTATTAATAATTTTGATTTATTTTAACAGTACCACCAACAGTGGATGTTTTGAGGCCAAAAGATGATCACCAAGAACAGCCTAGGAGAGTGTGGGCTGTTCCAAATGCACAGGATAAGCAAGAGAAGGATGTGCAAAGAATGGCGGCAATACCAAAGTCGAAAGATCAGGAAATAGATATCAGTACACCAGAAGTGTATTCTATGCCTCTTCCACCTCCACCTCCACCTCCGCCACCACCTCCACCACCACCACCACCACCACCACCACCACCACCACCACCTCCTCCTCATCCTCTTCCTACTAAGAGGGTGATTGCTGAGCCAACCACTTCCCACAGAGCGACTAATGTCAATCCATCCTTAAGAAGTTCAATTCTTCCTCCCACTTTTGCGAAATCTTTCACCATTGCATCCCTTCAACAGTATACAAATAGCTTTTCTCAAGAAAATCTTATAGGAGGAGGCATGTTGGGCACTGTGTACAGAGCAGAGCTTCCTGATGGGAAGGTAGAATTGTTGCTTATCAATAGCATTGGATTCTTATCCTTTGTACTGAACTTGTTATGTTTATGCTTCAATTGGATTCTTATTTTGATGATTACTTTTTTTTTTTTTGTGAATTGTTAGCTACTTGCTGTAAAGAAATTTGACAAAAGAGCCTCTAATCCCCATAAGGATGATGAGTTTCTTGAATTAGTAAACAATATCGACAGAATAAGACATTCAAATATTGTTGAGCTTATTGGATACTGTTCAGAACATGGTCAAAGGCTTCTGATCTTCGAGTACTGCAGTAACGGTTCACTATATGATGCACTTCACTCGGATGAGGAATTGAAAGCAGCACTATCATGGAATAATCGCATTCGGATAGCACTTGGGGCAGCTAGAGCCTTAGAGTAAGTCAATTAATCAATAATGTAAATAGAAAAATTGCTCAAGCTTTTTAAGTTGTAGTTTACAATGGGTCAGGTTTCATTTTTGAATTCTAGTTTGTGCCGCCTAAATATTTTACTCCTCTTGATAGAATTCATCTATTGCTGAAAGTATTGATCTACTAACTTTCTCATTAATATGGTAGTTGCATTCCAACCTTGCCTGAACTTTATCAAATTCAAATTGGTTGAACATCATACTTAAACCAGCACACTTCTTGACGTGGATGTTATAATCAAATTACATTCTGTTCTACTCTCAGTATACGATATTCTAGACATATTAATGAAGCTTATGCAAAAGCTATAATTGGAAGTTGAGGGGTGTGAAGATTTTTCTTCCCTCTAAGATATTTAAAAGACAACAGTTTGACATGCTGAATCTAATACAGTAATACTTTTGTCCTTTACAAGATATTTGCATGAGCAATGTCAGCCACCTGTGATACACAGAAATTTGAAGTCTGCCAATATTCTCCTTGATGAAGATCTATCGGTGCGTCTATCTGATTGTGGTTTAGCTCCATTAATAGCTTCGGGATCTGTAAGTCAGGTAAGAAGAAATTATTTGATACTGTAGAAGTTGTTTTGACTTTATTAGGGAAATGGTAAAAAAAATTATAGGTTTGATGTACCTCCTGATATGTTAGCAGGATTTAATGTTCAATGTCATATCATTACATAACAATGTCAAAATGTAATTTGTGTTATAAGCTATAACAGTCTATGAAATTCCATGCACTGTCAGCTCTCGGGGAACCTGCAATCAACTTACGGCTATGGAGCTCCAGAATTTGAGTTAGGAACTTACAATTACCAAAGTGATGTATACACCTTTGGAGTGATTATGTTAGAACTTTTGACTGGCCGTCAGTCTCACGACAGGTGAGAATGCATAAGCAAATTACTTTAGCATCTGTTTGGACTATTTATGCAGTTAAATAATTCATTGTTTGGAACATCTCGGACACAGGGCACGTCCACGAGGGGAGCAATTTCTTGCTAGATGGGCAATTCCTAAACTTCATGATATTGATGCACTATCAAAAATGGTTGATCCTTCTTTAAATGGAGTTTACCCTGCAAAGTCGTTGTCAAATTTTGCAGACATAATTTCTCGATGCCTTCAAGTGAGTGTTTATAAGTTTCAACATAAATCTCAGTTATTGTTAGCTTGTTTATCTTTCAGGGACAGAAAGAAAGATAGAGGAAAGAGATAATTCTCTAATTGCTCAAAGAAACTTATTATTGCTTGATGTGAAACCACTTTGTTCTCTTTCTACCATTCTTGTAGGGCTTCACAAAATAGAAAAATCTAGAGGAATATACAAGAAAATCTATAGATATTAAGATTGTTCTACTTCATATGACTAGAAATAGATAAGTCTATAGGTATTATGGTTGCCCTAGTTATTTTTTTGTCTTGTTTCAAAATTCCCAATGGCAAAACTCACTAACACTAAGTGTTGAGAAGTGTGCTAGTGCAGGTTCAAACCTACACCCCAACATATCAAATGTCCCTGTAACCTTTCATCATATGAGTTGTAATTACAAGATGGTTGCCCTGCTTATTTGTTATTTTTTGAAAACGTAGTTCTTATTTCTTACGTTTTCGTTTATTGGTGTTTCATGAAAGTTCCATATTATTCTCCACCATTCTTCATCAGTTTATCACTATCTAATGAAATTAACTTTCTTCTTTTAATGCAGTCGGAGCCAGAATTTAGGCCGGCAATGTCTGAGGTCGTCCTATACTTACTAAATATGATGAAGAGGGAGTCTGTGGCAAGTGATTCAAATGAAAAATGAAAATGGTGGTGATATTTGTTCATGAATTGATGTCCAAAGATTTAGCAACTGAATATTCAGAGACTAATGTGCATGATTTCATCATATACATGTTACCTAAGGAGGGCCCCATTAGTTGTCTTCACGTGTTATTACTTTCTGCTAACCTGCTCAACAACATTCACATGTTCAGTTTGACAAGGAATTTTGTCCAATCAACATCATAGAAAGGATTGGAGTTGCCAACACTACTCGTATGTGGTTTTGTTTTATCGGATAATGTCTTGTTCATTACACCATGTCCTGACAGTGTTGCATAGGTGTGCCAACTAACCCATTTGTTTGATAATTGTTTCCAAATTCTTAATAATGAAAATATAGTAATTCAGATGTGCATACTTCCTTGTGGTTTTTATGTTAATCCTTGATAACAAAAGTTTGTTAGTTTGTACAAAATCAACTCGAGTGTTGTAATTTAATATACTGACGGTTCTACTTTGTAAACTTCAAAATGATATTTATTGCCCTTTTCTCTTATCAAGGAGGTGATTTTTTGATTGAGTACAATTGCTTTTAAGATTCAAAGTTAGGATGGAAATAGTTTGGTGCACCATGTGGTTTATTCACCAAATTGACTAGGGCTGCATTTGAATTGACTAAATTACTCTTTTAATCCCTTAATTTATTTTAATTTTAAATTAATCTTCTAAATATTTTTCGTTCTGTTTTGATTTCTTAATTACACTTTCATTAGTTACGTTGTAATTTCTAGTAATTTTTGTTAAAATAACGTTAAATTTTATATATTTTCATTTCACCCATAACTTAATGACTTTTAAACCCATAACTTTTAAAATTTATAATATTAAAATTTATAATATTTTAAATTCATAGAAATGAAAAATCTCTAAACTCATAATTCTTCTGTGACCTTGATCTCTCACTTGTGTTTTTTTCATCTCCTTCATCTTCTCTAAATCTAGATAAGGTAAAGTTTGAGCTCCAACAAAAAATAATATAAAAAGAAAAAAAAATCAATACCAATTAGTTTAATTATTTAATAAATAAAAAAAAAATCAATTCTAAATCAGTAAATC
This sequence comes from Cicer judaicum, assembly GCA_037974835.1. Classification (NCBI taxonomy): domain Eukaryota; kingdom Viridiplantae; phylum Streptophyta; class Magnoliopsida; order Fabales; family Fabaceae; genus Cicer; species Cicer judaicum. Next base: position 1,396,329 of record JBBPBS010000249.1, read on the forward strand.
TCCTTCAATCATGAACTCCTAACTGTTAAAATTCTAACTCAAATCAAAATTCCTTCAAACTTAAATCCAATAAAGACTTGCCACAACTCCACGCATCTCTTCCACCTTTCACATATTTGGATTTCACGGTTTCAACATTTTTTTTTAGTTTCGATTCAGATCTAGTCACACCAGTTACCTTAATCAAATTCATTTGTTCCGTTTGTAACATCTTTCGATTTTTTTAATCCTTCATTTTTCTGCATTGGCAATGATAGAAGTATAGACATGGACAACAAGAATATCGGTTTTGAAGATTTTTCTTTTGTATGAGTTTGAAAGGTTATAAATTTGAAAAGTTGTCGGTTTGAATGGTTTGAATCTTATAGATCGATAGAAATAATAAATTTATGGTTTGAAAATGGATGTGAGAAAAAGATGACACATGTATAAAACTTAACTTTTTTAAAAATTAAAGGAAATAATCAATTTGATTAATAGAATTATAATTAAGAGACTAAAATAGAACAAAAAATAATCAGGAGACTAAAATAAAACAAAAAAATAAATTAAAGAATTAAAAAAATAATTTAATTTTTTTTGAGTTTATTTGCTCACATAAATATTTATTGGTGTTTAAATGAGCTTACAGTAAAATTTTATTATACGTCTATAAACGTGTTAATTTTTATAAGCTCTTTTGAATAACTTATTAAAATTATATGACTGTATTTTTTTCTTTAATCACAGAAATAGTTTGAAGATAAAGTCATATTTATCTTATTAGTGATTAATTAAGTTGTGTATTTAGTCGTGTTCAATATTTTTTAAGTTGAGGATTTTTCAAAAGTTAATTAAGTAAAAATTAAAATGTTTCTATTGTCATTTGAAATATTTTTGTCTGTTTCTAAACAATATTTTTTTTTATGTCTAATTGAGTAATTGGTGAGTTTCAGTCTATTTAAATGTAATTTTTATTGTAATAATAATTTTTCTTTTGTTATTATTTAGATTTTTTGATTTAATAGCATATTATTGTATTATCGGTAAAAAAAAGGATAAAGCTAATTGTTGATAGCATTTTTGTGAACTACTAAAAAATACTCGTGCTTCCACACAGGTACTGCGTCTTTTCTATACTTTTTTCTCCACATAATGATTAAAGAAAATTAATAAAAAAAAGTAATCTTTTATTTATACTATAGATAAATGATTTGATTTAATTTTTTATAATTAATAATTAGAAATAAAAATTGAAATTGACAACGAGTGGTAAATATTTGATAATGACCTAATTCTATCTCGTATTTTTGTATGTATCAATGGAAAATATTTGTTATGTATTTTTTTAAATTTTTATCAGTGAAGTTTATTTTGTATTTTGTAATATTTATTAATAATAAATATTTATCTTGTGTTTTTTTTATGTACCAGTAACAAATATTTGTTTTATGAAAGTTTATATTTATCACTTTTTAAATATTTATCCTGTATATAAATATTTATCTTGTACTCTTTTTTTAAT
>JBBPBS010000249.1:1397935-1422427 GCA_037974835.1 Cicer judaicum
TTATCATTGACAAATATTTATGGAGGTGTAGATAGCAATAATGTAAAAGATATGAGAAAAAAAAAAGTAAAAGTAAATGGATATAAGGTAAATAAAAGGTTTGAGTGTTAACTTTGTCTAAACTATTGATTTAACTAATTGAGTTTAGAAATGTCTAAAATAGAGGAAATAAAAGTCTAAAATTTAATAGTAAAATAAACAGAAATTGATAAAAAGTTATTCAGATGGAAAAAAAATGTAAGAAAGTTAAGATGAACCATACAAAAATTGAGGGAAAAAAATTAGAAATATTTACAAAAAGTGAATAAATGAGAAAAAATCAAAAGAGAAAAGAAAGTAAAAAAGTCAAAATGAAACATACAAATTTGAGCAAAAAATAGAGAAAAAAATCATAAACATTTATAAAAAGTGAATAAAATGAGAAAAACAAAAGAAAAAAAATGCAAGAAAGTGAAGATGAAGCATGCAAACTTGAGCAATAATAGTAAAAAAAATTGAAAAAAATCTTACCATGATGTTGTTTTTAGTTGTAGGTCAAAGAAGGTATTCAAAGAAGATAAAGTGAAATAACTAGAGAAATAGGGAAGAAAAGTTATCATATTTTAAAAAAGAAAAATTGCTAAAACAATAATAGGATGTACAACAAGAATTAACTAACAAAATAAAAAACTAATAATTGCAAAATCAGAACTAAACGAAGAACATTATTCGTTTGAACACCTTCTTCAACCTCAATTTCTTCTAATTTATGCCACGAGCAAGAAAACAAGACAATTCACTATATGTGTTTGAATTTACAAGATTAAGACATCTTCAATTCTAATCTCCTAGTAGCTATCATTGTTGAGAATACAACAATAGTACCTTCCTCTTACAATCTCTTTTTTTCGATCTCCCTTTATCTTTATTTTTGATTTCTATTGAATCATTTTAATAATTGCATAGATCTCTCTTAATTTTCCAACAATATAACACAATGCATTTTCAGTTATATATAGTATTCAAAGCAAATTAGCTCTACTAGTTCAAACGAAGAACGTTCTATGTAACAATTCTAATTATGCATTCTTTGTGTCAGTCCTAGTGAAGAACATTCTTCGTTTCAGTTCAAACGAAAAACGTTCTCCGTTTCAATTATGGTTTTGCAATTGTTAGATTTTTGTTTTGTTGGTTAATTCTTGTTGTATATCATATTATTTCGTGTACCATTGTCTAGGACTCTACTTAAGACAATGATTTTTTTAGAAGGCAAACTTTGTTGCTATCTTTAGCAAATCCTTCAGGTTGTTGCATATAAATGATTTCTTCAAGGTCACCATGTAGAAAAGTTGTTTTAACATTAGAAAGAAGAATGTCAAGAACAAAGCCTCACTTACCTATTATTCTTGCAAGCTCAAATAAGGATCAACTCAAAAGGCTCAAAATTAACCTTAGTAATGAATTTGAGATGAAGGAACTTGGAGAAGTCAAAAGAGTCTTAGGTATGGACATTAAAAGAAACATAATAAAATGAGAATTATTTCTTTCACAAGTTGCCTACTTGAAGAAAGTTGTCACTAAATATAGAATGCATGAGGCAAGACATGTTACTAGTTCTTTGGGACAAAAAATTAAAATTATCTATGCTAGACTCACCTAAGAGTAATGTGGCAAGACAAAGAATGAGTAACATTCCTTATGCAAGTGGAGTTGGCAGCATAGTGTATGATATGATATGCAGTAAGCCAAATTTGGTTTATGATGTGAATGTTGTCAACAGATTTATGATTGATCAAGGGGCACTGCATTGGTCAACACTCAAGTGGATTATGAGGCACTTAAATGGCTCTTTGAGAACAAGCTTGAAATTCAAAAAGGCTCATCTTGACAAGGAACCAATCAAGGGATATGTGGACTCAGATTATGTTGGAAACATTAATATTACAAAATCAATTTCTAGTTATATTTTTACTTTATATGGGATTGTTGTAAGTTGGAGAGCAATTACAGGGTCAATGGTAGCTTTCTCTATAATTCAAGTTGAATTACTGAAGGTGTTAAAGGAGCTATATGGATGAAAGGACTGATTGGTGAACTAGGAATAAATTAGAATTATGTTTTAATTTTTTGTGACAGTCAAAGTGCTATACACTTATCCAAGTATCACGTGTACCATAATAAGTCTAAACACATTGATGTTAAGTTTCACTTCATAAAGGATGTGATTGAATCAAAACAAGTTTTAGTTGAAAAAGATTGCACCTGAGGATAATCATGTTGATGCCTTCACCAAATCATTTTCACAAACTAAGTTCAAGCATTCCTTAGACATAGTTGGCTTCTGCAAAGAGTAAAGTTGTGGCACGACAATAAAGACAATAAATGAATTAATTCTAATATTGAGTCAAGGTGCAGAATTGTGAATATATGTCTCAAATCATTTAACTAGAGTTGATTATGCTTTAGTGTGTTGTTATAGTTGAATTTGGCCAATTTAATTATGATAAAGTAGATATAGTTTAGTAAAATAAATTTGCTTTGCTAACTATATCTACTTTCTCATAACCAAATTGGCCAATTAAAGTATAATAAACACTAAAGTATAACCAATTCTAGTTAAATAATTTGAGACATATATTCACAAAAACGAACAACAACAAAATACAATGCATAAAATGAGAAAAAGATAAACATGGAGATAAAATAAAAGGGAAATATTGAATAGTAAATGGAGAAAGAAAAAAAGAATGGAGTTGGAGTAGGACAAGAGAAAGCTTATGTATGTTTTGTAGCAAGTGAGATTGATGTTTTTGGTTTGTTGAAATGTGAATGAGAAGTAAAGGAATGGAGTGTTGTTGTATATTGATGGGAAAAAAGTGTGTCCGTATGAAGTACTCTTAAATGATTTCTCAAAAACCAATTCATGCTTCATTAGTGCAATCGTAAAAAGACAAATAAAGTTGATTTGGGTAAATCAGAAAGGTTATGACAATACTTGAGATTGAATTGAATTGATTAGAGGTTAAGTAAGTCTATAACTGAGGAGATGTCAACAATATAATCAATGATCAATTTGATAATTTATAAGGTTTTTATTGGAAACTCCTTATTTTAAAAAAAATTATCAAATTATTTTTTTGACGATTTGTTTAAGAAAGTTTAAGTTTATAAATACGACTTATTTAAGAGATTTTGTAATATTTAAACAATATTTTTAAATATAATCAATTAACTCAATATTTTTTTGACACTTTTTCTCGAATAGTGCCCATCTAAAAAATATCTTTTAAACAGTACACGTATTATAATTAAAATAAACATTAAAAAAAAGTACCCAAAAAATACATAATATGTCAGTTAACTGGTCATGTTCGAAAATATTTCTCAATTGTTTGTTTAACTATTTTTATAAGTTGGGATGATGCAAAAAGATACATAGGTTGAAGGATACCTCACGTCTATGATTAAAGTGTATGAGATAATTCAATAAATTTGAATTTAATTTAATTGTTGTTTTGTAAAATCAACCCATAAAGTGAAATATTTTAAAACTCATTATAAAGTTTTCTTAGAGTAAATTTATTTTCAAGTTGCATATCATCTAATGTGAAATTTTTAACATTCTATTCATTATACTTTAGTTGAATGACCAATACAACCAACAAATTTTGTGTTAATAATGCATAAAAAAGTTTTACACGTAATTTTTAGTTTTAGTTTATTCAAATTTATTGAGTATTAATTTTGTTTATTTCATGATACATTGTTATAAATAATTTAAAAAATTATTTTAATTTATCACTCTAAACACAATCTTTTAACAATAAATCTTACTCTCACCAGACCCAACTCTTATAATTTTTTTTTTGCGTATAAATTCTCATAAAATTATTAATAAATCCTAATTTGAACCGATGTGCACTCTCCTATGAATTTCACCATCACACCAAACTTGGCCGAAAGTTTATGCAATGTGTCACATTGCATAAACATAAAAAAAATGTTTGCTATGTGACGTTTCATGCTAAATTGAAATTTGACATTTCCTTTAACGTCGAAAGGTAAATCCAATTAGTCCAGAAAATAATTGAATAACTGTAATGGAGACTTTTGGATGGTTAGCAAGAACATTCTTTTAGTTAGAGTGACTGATTGAAGAATATATATAAAGTAAAAAATAAAAAAAAAAAGAGTTGAGTTGAGTTTATTTAAACAAATTTCAGGTTTAGATGAAATTGGATGTTATTTTCATTGCATCTTTAAGAGAGTAATAGCGTGGGATAACGATTCCTTGGAGTTCAATACATGCTGAATTATGATATAGTGTTTTGATTATTGATTTCAAATCTTATGGTATCGAAGACAATTAATTTTACTGCCTAGGATAATTGTAACTGCGTTAGAAATCCAAATTCAATGTTGCGTGTTAAATGAAAACATGTTTAACATTGCCATATATTTCATTAATCATTTACTTTTTTCTTTAAACATAAACATCTCTCTAATTTATATTTATTTATCAAATATACTATTTATAAATATTACTAATTTATCTTAAAAAATAAAAAATCACATTAAATAATATAAAAAATGTTTTAGTAATATTTATACATAAAACTGATATATTAAATTTATTATATATATATATATATAAATTTTGGTTTACATTAATTTTTTTTTAATATAAGTAAAAAAATATAAATATGTATAATATAGAAATAAGATAATAAATAAATAATAAAAAACATAATGAGACTTATCGTACCTAAAAAATACATATTACATATTAGTGAAACTAAAAAAATACATTTTAATAAAAATAAAACCATATAAGCATCGTTCCATTTAGTAAAAATATGTAACAACTGTGTTTTTCTAAAAAAATAAAATAAAATAACAAGTATGATTATTCTAATAAATGTATTGACATAATATATGAAGACCTTTAGGAAGTCATTAAGTCACTATGAATTGTATTAATGGAATAGGCAGAGAGAGTAGACCTCTATTTTATTTTATTTTATTTTATTTTTTCTTAAAAATAATTGTTTTTCTGTAAATTTTGTTTTCATTTTTTAAATATATCTAAAAATAAAATAAAAATCTCAATTTTTTTTTTCAAATTCAAAATGTATCAAATCCTTATAAATATTCTTAGAGTTGTATTTAGGAGAGAAGTCAAAAACTTTCATACAAAACCTCTAATCAAATAGTTTACTCCAAAAAAATAAATCAAAATAGTACTTTTAATAATAAAAATAATAATTAAAAAAAAGGTAAAATTACTTAAAAGCTTGAAGAGACGGTGGATATAAGATAGAATGCATGAAACTCTTCCATTTCACATCCCTTGAGTGTGTGCTTTTGTGTGCAGTTTCAGCGAATATAGAGACAAAATCGGAAAGCCGAAAAAGCCGTAGATTCCAACGCTCTTTCTTTCTGTGTGTCTTTGTGTGCATTGCACACAAACACACACACACATAACCACTGTAACCACCGCATTATCTCTCACATCGTCCATTTTCCGTTCGATTCCAAAGATCCCTTCGCTCTCACTCTCATATAATGAGCCGCTACGATCCAAACCCTTTCGAAGAAGAAGATCTCCACGAAAATCCCTTTGCGGTTAGTTCACTTTTTCTCTTTTTTCATTTTCTAGTAATAATTGTTTATAATAGTTGGAGTTAGATTCAATTTTGATAATCCTTTTGAAATGTGCATTATTATTGATTAGTGATGAACGAATGCAAATGTTTAAAAACAGAATTTCACACCGTTTTCTTCAGTGACGTCTACAGTGAGAATTCTTAGATTGATATACCTATTTTTTTTATAAGACAAGAAATTAGATTTGGCGAGGCACATCTGATTGAAGATTTACAATGAAATTTAGTATAATCTACTATGGAATTGTGAACTTGAACTGAAGTCATGTGAATGTGAGTGGAAGATCTAACCATTTGTATTGATTGAAATTGCCCTAATAATATATTATTAATATAAGATGTAAGCGGTAAGTTATTGAAAAACCCACGTGTATAAACCTTGTTAGAGATGAGAGAAGGTCAGAACTAGAGAAGAAGGTAATGTAGTGTTTAGATCTATTCTGAAAACGTGTTATTTTTTTATTCACCTGAGATGAAAAAAATGGAATTCTCGGATTTGTTTTTGATAAATGGCATTTTGTCGCGGGAGTCACAGTGGTTTTCCGATATTTTTCTTCACTTCATTAATATGGGGAATAATGCTAAAGGCTGATACATATACCTTTTTGTCACAGCCGTTTTCTCTGTCACGAACTGTTTTTGAAAACCTTGGTTGTGCTTCTGATCAGATGCCAAGGGATCTGAGTTTGTTTTCTCAGGAGGAAATGTACTGTTAGTGTTAAAATGCATTCAAACTAGCATCGTGTTTTCTCAGTCAGTCATTTCCTTAATGAATATATCTCACATAATTCTTATATTTCCTCCCATTGATCTATAAATTCTTGACAGATGGGTTTATGATGATTATCGAATGACAATTGAGTATGTAATTATGCCTTTGTTGATTTGCATTGAAACTGCAGATATGACTCCTTAGATCTGCCGAGTTCTTTGTGGTTTGCTTTCTTATTTGAATATTATTTTTAGGACTAAAACATTAAGCATTTTTGTTGATAAATATTAGGATGGAGCAGCTAAAGGAAAAGGTGGGTCAGGGCAATCAAGTCATGGGGGAGGTGCATTTTACACTACCGTAAGTTTTCTCCCTTTCTCTAACTAATACAAGTGATATTAACATACAACACTTTTCACGACAATGTTTTGGCAAATGAATCAATGATTGTGCAATTTAAGATATCTGAGAGAGGTTTAGTTTTTATAGTAATGGGCTAATGGCACATGTTGGTAATTATTCAATTGTTGAAGTTGCTTGCTTGTTGCTGAGTGCCAGCAGTTTAGAATGGCATTTCTCTCTTTTTACTTGTGGAGTGGGTCAAATTAAGTTTAGGAGCACAAGAATTTAGCAATTATGATTCTACAACAGTTGTCAAGAACTAATGTTTTCTGCTCAAGTAGGAGTGAGTATGGTGGTAAATAATAACCATTAAAACATATGTTATGCTTAATAAAACATTTGGAGTAATTTCTGAAGGATTGATTGTAGACCTAAACATGGAAGGCAACACTGTGTTCTTATGGATGTTTTTGTGGGATATTGTGAGTAAGAGAGTTCCTGTGGAGAGGAAGCATGCTATTCGGTTTCACTTTGTTAGCCATGAAGATACCTCTCCTATTTGTTTTGAGGTCTCAATATAAACCTTCATGTTGAATGGTTAAGGAGTCATTCACTTATTCCCATTGAACTGAAGATTATGGATGCAGTTTGTAGAGATAATGATGTTTTTTTTTTACCATGGATGGGTATTCTTCTGGTTATTGGATTCTGTAGAGGAAGGGGTTTTCACGAAGTCACCTGGGTCTAGATCAGGTTCAGGTGTTTTATCTATTTGTTAGGTTGACCAGAGAGTCTATGGGTGGTTGGGAAAGTTGGAAGACCCATTTAGGTCCCTTTCTACAGCCATTGTTAATTTAATCAAGGATCTGCAGAAGGGTTTTATTTACTTGGAGACTGGAAAAGTTGCATCCTCAGTGAAATTTATACTGGGGTCTAAGCAGTGAAGTATGCCCAGTTTCCAGGGTTTCTTGAGGCATTGTTGGTTTGGTATTTGGAGGATAGAAGAGATAAAATTTGGTCAATAGATAATTTTAAGGAGTGGAGGATCAGAGGCACTGGTGCTCTATTTACACTTGTCTTTTAATTTCATCAATAAATTGCTTGCCTAGGTTTTTTCCCATATTGATTGCATAGTAAGTAGGGCAATACAATCTGCAACCAACAGGTCTAGAGTAGTTAAATTTTGGACTGACTTACTAATATGTTGTTATGATGGTTTTTCTATTTTCTTGGAAATTATTTCTTAACTTACTAATGATTTGGTGTCCTTTTATATCCCTTCTCTTTTGAGCATATCTCCTAAAACTTCTTTGTTTTCAAACATGAAACATAAAGAAAAAAATTGTTGTTTATAAATTTACTATGTAGTTGTTTGAATTTGCAGAACCCTGGAAGTGTTCCTTCTGCGACCTCAAGACTCTCACCCCTTCCTCCCGAGCCTTATGATCGTGGAGCAACTATTGACATCCCTCTTGATGGCTCAAAGGTAGACTGGATGTGAGAATGTTGATACACACACATACTCACATATATATATAAAAAATTCAAAACTATCAGTTTCAATGCTGTTGTTGACCTTAAGATTTAATTGTACTCTTTAACTTTAGGATGTCAAAGCAAAGGAGAAGGAACTTCAAGCCAGAGAGTCTGAATTGAAAAAAAGGGAACAGGTGATCCATCCTGATATTTTACTTGATATCTCTAGAACACATGTACACATATGCAATTTAGCAACTTGGTTAGTCAGATTCAATTTTTTCTTATTTTATATAAGTTCTAATAAATTATTACCTTTGATTAGCATTAGGGACCTAACTGGTAGCAAGGGCAGCTTATGTTAATTCTTTGATATTGCCACTTGTCCGTCTTTTTAATGTATTAGCATTAGTATATGGATATACCTGTTGAGAATTTGGTTCCGTACGTTAACTACCTCTACTTTTCATTTCAGGATTTTAATGCCACATCTGTTTACTTTGCCATGCTATAAATTTACTTAGCCATTGTGCTATACTATAATTGTTGTTAGTAGTCAGGAAATTGATGTACCTCATGATATTTTGTAGGAATTAAAACGGAGAGAGGATGCCATAGCACGAGGTATTCGAGTTCATATATTCACAAAGAAGCCAACAAAAACAATTTCTATATTTTGGTGTTTTACAATTTTGTTTTTTGCAGCTGGTATAGTCATAGAGGAAAAAAATTGGCCACCTTTTTTTCCCATCATTCATCATGACATTGGAAATGAAATACCAATACATCTTCAGAGGTTGCAGTATGTTGCATTTACAACATGGTTAGGTATGTTCAACTCCAGAACGTTTGTCTAGAATGTTTCAGGTCACAACTATCTGCTTGCATACTGATAATTATTACTAACAAAATCTAGATTTTTCTTCTTGTAACAAATTATCATCTATACTTTGTAGTTGAATTAGTAATTCATATGGAAGCTTTTAATATAATTAACAAGATGAAGTACAAAGGCATTTTCATATATAAGCAACTCAATATAAAATTGTTTTATTAAGTCTTTCGCCCATATTGTCAGATAGTGTTAGTAATTTTGCTACATTTTTCATTGTTATAAGCTTGTTGAATGTGTTGCCCAAACTTTATTATTTAAAAATAATTGGCTGAAAGTGTTCCCCGCAAAACAAGCATAAAAGCGACCGAATAAGCATAGACTGGAACTTTTTTCCATTAGCCATTATAGGGTAGCTTAAGCTTACACATGCATAGACAAACAACAACTAAACACAGAATAGTTAACAAACAAAAAAACATATTTAAGTTGAAACAAAATAAAACAGACTCTTGCTGTTTGTGCTTTGTCCTTTGAGAATGATGAAGGACGCCTTAACAATCTGAAGTTGCCTCTCTCTCTTTCTATTGTAGGAAAGCCCTCCTTTGCCTTTCCAAAGTGTGAATGTTGATTGTTGTCTTGGATTTCTTGTATCCATTTTGCCATCAGCTCTCTCCCATGTAGTTGTGTAGTTTGAATTTTGAAATATTGTTTACTTTGCTTCCTGATAAAGATCCAGCACTAAAACTTAATGTAATATTTTGAGAATGTTTGATATTTTTATTAAGTGACCTTAAAAACTACAGTCCAAACCTCTTAAGAGATTTGAAAATAAACAATCTATCTTTAAACTTAGTATATTATAAGAAAGTTATGTCGGCATTTGAATCTTTGATTCACATAGCCGATTCCACCTAGTGAGATAAGTAAGGCTTGATGGTTGTTGTCGTAGTTTTAGTAAAGTAAACCACAATGCTCTCATCCATATCTATATTCTACTTTGTTGATTTGAGACATGTACTATAGCAATTCATTTGTACAAAACAGGCATTGCTAAATGCTAATGCAATCAATGAATCAGTTCTTAAATAAACAATGTAATTTTTTGTTAAGAACCTTTCTTTGAGCAAGGAAGAATTCCTAGAATAAAGTTGTAAAAAGGAATAAAGATAAATATTGTAAACAAAAGGATAATTTCTTATTCATGTAGCGAAGTTGAAAGGGAAGATACAAGAGATTAACAATGAAGATGATAACCTTGCACTCAAGGTTACTCCAAAGGAGCACTCTCTTTTCACTAGAGCACTCTCTTGTTTACAACTTAATTCTTCAAAGCTATCCCCCCTTTACCAATTGAAGGCTATTTAAAGACTTTCTAAGAATAATCAAAATAACAACTCTTAACAACCACCTAACAAGCTCATCAACTTCCTAACTATCTTCTTCTAACTAACTCTAATTAATGTATATTCTATATCCCAACATTTTTCTTCAACAATGTTAAATTTTGAAGAAGCCTTTTTTTTGTCTCATTGATGGCAGTTTCAAGAGATCTATAATTACTGTTGATATTTTGACATATTATGGCTAATTCTAGGGTGGATCAATCCACCATATGGTACATGGCTTCTTAGAAATAAAAATATTTTATAAATCCCTTCAACTTTTCAAATTCACATTTTTTCGCACCATAAACCCTAATCATATCTTTCTTCTCTCCGACTTTCATTTTCCCTTTCTGTTGTCACCATTTCCTCTGTTGGCGAAGTTGGTATCACCATAGATGAGGACGAATAAAGTCCTATTTTTTGCCCACTTGTTGCATTGTGGAAATGGCATGCAAAACTTGGATCTTGTCCACGAGGGATTGGATTGTAATCTGAATTTGCAACTTCAAGGGATCTGTGTCATTTGCCACAAGGGGTGGTGAAGGGAGGCCAGTACAAAAGCCACTCATGGTGGGACAAAGAAGAAGAACCACACAATGGTAGTTGAACCTCCAAATATCTCACCAATATATTAGAGGTACACCCAGAAGGAGGATCCAGGCTTGATGAGGTGCCAATCTGGTGTGGCCTTCACCAGAATCTGTTGATCAGATCATCAAACTGCTTCAGCATCACCTTGTACTCACCCTCAGACGACGACGTATCCACTTCCATTAGATGGATCTTCATAGCCCACGAAGAATTTGGCGCCGAAGAGCATTTGCTACCGATTTTGAAGGATACAACCTCAGATGTAGGGTCGTCATCTTCAAGATTAAACAGGCCATTTTGGTCGTCACTGCTTGTCTGAACGACGGGGGGAGTGGAGACGAGTGGTGAGTAAGGGTAGAAGAGAAGGGAGAGAGGAGGGCAAAACTTTGTATGTTTTAAAAAGTGAAAGGATACTAACACAAGAAAACATTACAAAAAAGCCTCATCCACGGTGAACCACATATTATGCTGGTCCACGCAAGCCTTTGCCAATATATCATGCTGAAAGGAGTCTTATGTTAGTAGATATATTGGGGACATGTGATCTTCCTTTATCCCCCTCACAACCCATTAAAAGTATCCCTCCCCAATTTCACTACAAATATATCGCATGCATGTATTAGAATATCTAAAAAATATCTGATAATATCATCATTGTATTTTGAATACTTCAGAGTAATAATAAAAAAAGTATCTTGGATAATTATTTAGGAGTGGTTTCTATATTTTATTCTATTTCATGATTTGTTCCATAGAATCATAATATAATTGGAATTATGAGTTTGGTAATTGTGTAAATCGGGTTGGTATCACATCAAATAAATATAAGTTGAGATAATTCATTACTTCTTACTCTATTTCGCCAGCGCTATCTAAATCGCTAATTTCAACAGCATAATATTTTTAATCATCATTTATCTTTAATTTTTGTTTTGTTGTATTGTATACTAGTTTTACAACTTTGTAATAATCTGCAGGTTTGGTTCTGTGTCTTTTGTGGAATATAGTAGCAGTTACTACTGCTTGGATCAAAGGAGAAGGTTTGTGGTACAACTAAAAATTGGCCCATCAATCTTGTTAAGTCATGCTTCATTTACACGGGTTTTTCTTGCTGTGCAGGTCCTACCATCTGGTTTCTTGCTATTATATATTTTATTTCTGGTGCTCCAGGATCCTATGTAATGTGGTATCGTCCCCTTTATCGCGCTATGAGGTAACATTCAATCCAATTTGATACTATTTTTTAGTTTAGCATAGAGATATCTGTTCAAGAATTTTTCAACTTGTTTACCTGTAAAATAAAGTGTAAAAATTGATTATCTATATCCTTCAGCTAAGCTTTAGTCAATTATGAAACACAATATTTTACTGTAAAAGCAGTTTATACACCTGGATGATATGCGGGGAAGGATGTGAGCCTTGGAAGGCAACTGTAATTGTAAAAATTAAAAAGCTAGTAGGTACAAAATTAACCCTGTGCAATACCTTAATCTGATATCTTTTGAGATGGGACACCGGAAAAAGAGAGGAAAGAAAGAAGAGGGTCGGCGGAGTGGGTGGATTTCTATTGATGCTCTACTTTCTTTAAAATTGTGAAAAAGCATTGACATGTAAATGCATTTTTAGGAATATTTATATTGTACAGGAACCCCTGCTATTATCTGGATTATTCAATGGTTTATTATTGATTTTAGTGTTTCGTATTGTTGTTTCTGTTTATAAGTCGTGTATAATCTCTTCTTACAGGACGGACAGTGCTCTGAAGTTTGGCTGGTTTTTTGTGGCTTACATGGCAAGTTTATATATTTTCTCCCCATACTCACTTATCCTGCACTGATTTTGTGAAGTGCTCATGTTATTTTTCCAATTTCTACATGCAGTTGCACATTGGCTTTTGCATTTTTGCCGCAGTTGCTCCACCGATTATCTTCAAAGGAAAATCTCTCACGTGAGTTCCTTCTAATATTGCATTTTATGTTTATATCTTGCAAACTGACATTCGTTTGCAGCTAATATTTAACTGATTTGATCTTCTGGAGATAAGGGAAACACTGGGGATTGCTGAAACATTTTGTGATTGAGCTTATTGATTTCTCGTCTGGTTTTTAATCCATAAACTATTAACTGAAAGGGCATAATAACTTGGAAAATGTTTATCCTGCATAATATATGCACTAAACCTAATGACTGCCTGATAATTATCAATTTATTTTATTGTTGTGTTAGGCTTGACTATTTTTTCTCCATGATTTTGATGTATAGCTTAGCAATTGACAAAAAAATAACTTTATTTTGATATTCTGTTTCTGCTCAAACTAATGGTTGTAATGTGTACTATTACGATGGACAGCGGTGTTTTGGCTGCAATTGATGTGATAGGCGGCAGTGCATTGGTTGGGGTATGTTCCAATTGTGTATTTCTAAGCTTCTATAATGCCTTAGTTTCTTGTATAATTCAATAGTTGGATAGTACCATCCAATTCCAGAGGGGTGTATATATCAAAGTTATGATTTCACGTAGGAATGATGTTGATACTTGTGCTAAATTGCAGATATTCTACTTTATTGGGTTTGGATTTTTCTGTCTTGAGTCGCTGCTGAGCGTCTGGGTTTTTCAGGTTTTTATAATCTTAGCACTGTAGCAGTAGTTATTTGGTATTCTAATGACTCTATGTTGTGGTTTCTTATTTGACTCTTGATTTTATATTTGCAGCAAGTATTGATGTACTTCCGTGGAAGTGGCAAGGCTGCAGAGTTGAAGCGAGATGCAGCCAGAGGGACTGTGATGGCAGCTCTATGATTTGGCGTTAACAAAACAGAAGTTTTCAACAATGTTATACTCTGAAAAAAATTATTTCTTCAGTTAACCTTTGCACCTGGCTTAATACTTGGACGTTTTCTCCTGGCTTCTGGACTAGGATTGAGTTAAACCACATATTAAAGATAGAACTCACAGCTATTGTGCATATATAGAAAACATTGTTTGATATTGCTCCCTCGACGCATAACTTGCCCCATAGAATACTGTTTATACTTTTTTATGACAAATGGTTTATCAATTCAGCTGAGTTACATGTTCTGCTGACTTGATTTACAATCCAATCAGAGGTACTCAGCATAAGACTTGCTAAGTTTTTTATTTATATGACTTTCATTTATATTATTTTGGCATATTAAATGTTTTTATTCATACGACTTTCATTTTATTACTGTTTAAAATGTATCACAAGATACATTATCTTCATCTGATTGACCATTAGAACAACAAATTTGTCTTTCTTTGATGTTTTTTTGTTGTTGAGGAAATTTGATGGTTCATTTTCATTGAACTAAATTCTCAACTCTTAGAGAAGCTAAGTAGCTCCTCTATCTTAATAGTATCAAGATCCTTTGTTTTTTCAATGATGATTACTTTGGTCTCAATATCTTTTTAATATCAAGATTCTTTTTGCTTCTTCGATGATGATTACTTTGGTCTCAATATCTTAGGTAAGCTTCCTAGAAGCTTTTCAATATTTTCTTGTCTAGTATTTCTTTTCCAAGATTATCAAAGTATTTGAGAGTCTTGTCGAAAAAGAAAGTATTTTGAGAGTTTGAAATCTCCCAAACATTTATCCAATGTTCTCACCATCTCTCATTCCCATTTTGGAGGTGAGTTTTATTCAACCTTTTAATTATTGGTTTTTATTAGATTCTAACTTTCGGTAGTATTCTGGTAGTGTAAAATACACTACTAGATTTTAGATTTTAGTTTTTGGTAGTGTATTTGGAGGTAGGGAGACAAAATCCCGGCATATGAGTATTCATCCATTTTGAAAAGCACATATTTAAACAAATATATTGACTTTTTGTTTACAAGTTAATAAGACATAGCTAAATTGTAATTTTTTATTCAGCACATTTTAAAATATTGAGCCAGAGAAATGACACATTATGATATTTCGTTTTAATTAAGATATAAGATAGACTGGTAACGTAGTTAATGTGTCTATTTTATTTTATATGTAATATATATTTAAAGTATATTTTGTGTATGGTATTCAATATTGACTTTTTATATTTTACGACCAATTAATAGTGTTAATTATAGTTACATATTTGGAAAAAATAATAATATATGCATATAGAATATAGAATTTTAAAACTGGTCTTTATTTAAAAGCAAGTTTATCTTTTTTTTTTCTTTTCAATTGATGTTTATAATATTTTTATCCTTAACTCTGGTTTGAACCCAAATCATCTAATTATATTAACCTTGAAATATGTAGTGTCAAAGGATAAGACATAAGACTGTATAAGGCCTTTAAAACCATATAAAACAAATATTCATGGTCTCTAAGCAAACAAATATTTATGGTCTCTAAGCTTAAAAAGAAACATAAGAAACCAAATATCACAAATGTTTATAATACTCGCTCTAAGCATGACTCGAATAACACAGTAACAGTAATTTAATCTTTTCATCTTTTTGTCCGTGTTATGTTTATGCCCTCCGTGTTAGTTTTTTCTCCTTTTTTCTCAATGCATTTTTCAACTTAAAATAAAAATTAATGGAAAAATTGACTTGATTAATATTTTTCAATTTTATAGATTATTTATTTTAATTTTTAATTTTTATTTATTATATTTATTCTTATATTGAAATTATTTTTAAAAAATTAATAATTACATGTATTAAATCAAACTTTTCAATTTATGCGCAAGTTTATGTATTTTGTTAGTTGAAAATTAATATTATACCTAATTCCATTGACAAATATCTATATAATTAGGTAGGATACTATGTGCTAAGTTAGAATTCGAGATCTTGCAGTTTTCTCTGCGAATTTTTTTTATCATTTTATCTACAAAACCTAAGAAAATTAATACTACTTCAGTTTCAAATATAAAAAAATTTAAGTCAATAAAAATTGATATATTTAATTTAATTTTTTTAACTAAATTGCTCTATTATTATTATTATTTTGATTAAATATAATATTTAGTTATTCAAATTAGTAAAGTATGTCGATCAAGAAAAAAATAATTAAAAATTCACCAAAAGTAAAAAAGGATGAATCTCCGAACTATTGAGGTAATTTTTTTTTGATATATGTTTTAATGACAACTGACTTTATGAAATAAATGGTTAACTTTTATTAATAGTGATCTAATAATGATTGTGTTTTAGTTTTATAAGGAACATAAATTGTATAAGTGTACAAGCAAGAAGTCATTCACATTAACAAGTGCATAAATATCTACTCAATAATGAAAGATTTCAAAAAAATTATATCATATATCAATCATTCAAGAGATCGATTATTGCATGTTCAAGATAACATCTTTATAAAGAAAGTGTCTAATAGATTCATAGTTATACTAAAGTATCTCAGTGATACTTGATAGACAAGACACAACATGAGTAACACCAAGAGAAATTGTAGGAAATATTGCTTCAACAAAATAATGATTGAAGAACATTCACCAAAATATTTTGGTTATTATATTAAAGAACAATTGACAATAATATCTTTTTGGAAGGGCAACATGCAATAAAAGTCAAAATTTGAAGGCCTACATGCAAAAACAAACATGCAGAATGTTCTGCATATTGATGACAGATTTATCAAGATCACTTTATTTTATCAAAAGATCATTATGGTTTATCAAATGATCATTATGATTTATTACAAGATAATTATAGTTTATTACAAGATCGTTCTGGTTTATTACAAGATCGTTATGATTTATTACAAGATCATTCTAATTTATTACAAGATATTTCTAGTTTATCAAGATCTAATTTTTCTCAAAATCATTTTGGCTAATTCGTTTTAAGGACATAAGTAAAATGAACCATTCCATATAGTCCAAACTTTAAGATAAACACATGTCAAGACTACCCAAAACAATATTCAAGCCCAAAAGTCTAGCTAAAGACCCAAATAAGCAAATAACATCAAGATCAATCTCCAGATTGATGAGCTATAAGCAAGGACAACAAGGATACTACTGCTGCATTTTTTTGCAAAAAAACACATCATGCTTCTGAGACAAAGGACTTACACTAGATAACTACTAAATCACTCATGCACACTTATTCTATTTTAAAGATAACATTAAAACAAATAATTTTCTGCAGTTCAAATCACAAGTTAAATAATATCAAGACCGATCAATAGTGAAGTCCATAAACAAAATGTTGAAAACAACCTCCTTATTGATGACAAGATTGATCTCCAAATTGATGAGTTGTGAGCAACGAAGGAAATACACTGTATTTACATTATTCTACATAAAACAATGGATAATTCTGATTTGAAACAATACCAACTGACATTGACATTTCATAGTCTATTCACTCACTCTTTCACGTTTTTCATCAGACTCAAAAGCAATGACATTCTTCGTTTGTCAAGAACGTTATGGACAACAATCTAAACATGTGTTTAATTGCTTTAAAATATATATGACACTTGGAAGTGTGTCTAACGACTATATTGAGTTTAAACTGAATATTCAAAGTCTTTTATCATCTATAAATTGAACATCAATTGGAAGATGAAGATAAGAGTTTAATTTACAAATCTACCAACATTTGTTCAAGTAATAACAAGTCAAAAACTCTTCAATCAAACTTCAACTCTCTTCGCTATATTTGTGGATCATCATTTATTGAGTTTATCTTTATTTATCTCAAATAAGTGTTGAGAAATTTCAAGATCCCAAATACTTTTGTCATACACATTATTTGTAACTCAAGTCTATCTTTTATGTTAGATTGAATGTGTTTATAAAAATCCTTTTTAGATTGAAAGGTGATTGTAAAAATCCTTTATAGGATGAAGATTGTAACCGATCAATGTGTGATCAAAAGAAAATGTGTAAAAGAGAACATTTTGGTTTTGAAGCACATAGTGAACATCTCACGGTTACGAGGACTGAACTAGCTTGGGTGAACCGATATACTTTTTGTGTATGATCTTTCTATTCCTTATATTTAATTATTTGCACACACAAATCACATTTCATTATAAACTAATTTATTTTATTTCTAACATATCCACCACATTCTGAACATTCTGATTCATCTTGAGTTAATTTAAATTAAACAAAAAAATCAAAAATTTTAAAGAGTCAAAATTCAAACTCCATTTCTTGTGATTGATATTGTTACTTCACAAACAAGCTCACAACATCTAAATTAATAGCATAAAACGACAAAAGTGTCAACAAATTTAATAAAATTAAAGTGATCAAAATATTGATGCCTCCAGACTTGCAATATTAAAGATACTAAAATCATTAATTGAATCTATTTGTATTGAATCATAGTTAATTTATCAATATAAATAAAATGAACATTGTATTGAGAATAAAAAATCAAATATCGCACTAAGTTGACGAGATAACAACAAAACACAAAAAGAAAATTAATTGATATAAAATATCATTTATTTAAAAAAAGTGATTTTAAACAAAAAAATTAATCTCAAATCAGTATAAAAGATAAATAGATAAATAAAGAGAGAGTACCACTAAAGTTATTAGTATTATTGTTTATATTTGAGACAGAGTAATTGATTGATAGTCTTACTCTATACGAGATAAAAGAAAACGGCGTCGTAGACGTATCAAAAGTCAAAACCCCTCAAACCTAGGGTTTAAGCAGCGAAGCCAAAACACCTTCAACTAGTATTGCTTTCAAGCCATCGAGTTTTGGTTTCGATTCCCAGAAATTTAGCCTTAACAATGGCGACTCAAGACAACAACGGGTCGGAACTTGACCCAAATCCTGTTACGGCGGAGACACCAGAATCAGAGGCCCTGAATCCAGTTATGGCGGATACACCAGAATCAGAGGCCCTGAATCCTGTTATGGCGGAGACACCAGAACTAGAGGCTGAAAAGCTCGTTATTTCGGGTGGTGAAATTCCTATTGAGGAATTTGTAGACAAGATTACATTAGAGGGTGACCCTCCTCCAGTCGAAGGAAATGGGAATGCCGATAAAAATGAGAACGTGAATAAAGATGACAGTGAAAGCGAAAGCGAAAGCGAAAGTGAAAGTGAAAGTGAAAATTCAGAGTCTGAGACTTCTTCATCATCGCCGCCATCATCATCGTCATCGTCATCATCTGGTTCTAGCAGTGATGAAGACGACAAAGATGAGAAGATACGTGATTTTGATGAAGAGAAGATGGTTAGTTGGAGCGCCGTTGACGATGATACTGATGATGAGGTTATAGTAGGACCGATCAGGTCAAAGCATGAGATTCAGGTATTTCTTTTTCTTTCTTTTTATTTTTTTAATTTTAATTCATGATAAATATTTTGTTAATTTGATTGTGTAGTGCTTCGTTTAGAATAATCCGTTTATTTTTTAAATTTAAAAAATAAAAAGAGAGCAATGCTACTTTTTACTTAGGATTTATATATGAGAAAGAGAAGAAAGCATCAAAATAGGATGTTTGATCCATTAGATTCTAGGTGGTTAATGCTTGTAAGTGTGACATGTTGCCACATAAGATTCTAGGAGATTTAACCAATCAAATTCTAGCATGGAGGAATGAGTGGTTATTGTTTGTAAGTGTGATGTACTGTCATATAAGATTCTTGTGTCAACTTATCTTGTAGCAAAAACCATTTTCCAAAAAACAATTAAGTGTTCAACTATTTGGTAATTCAATTATTAATTCTTTTATCACCATAGCATGTTTTTGAGTTAATTGTTGAATGTAGACTTTGTGTGCTATGCTTTTCTCCATGGAGAATACTGCATATAATTACATTAATACATTACAGACCGGTGTTGTCGAATAGCGACTAAGGTAGTGCTATAGTGTAGAGGAATTTGAACAAATTGTTATTGTTCCATGATATGCTATTTAGTACAAAATGTTGTCAATAATGGCTGTATAGCAGGGCTATACCAATATAGCGTAGTAGAATTTGAACAAATTGCTATTTTCCGTGATATGCGATTGACAACTGTTTTACAGACATGTATATGGTGGATTTGTATCTCTTTGGTTGCAGTCCCAAGACTCTTATACTTTGCAGAATTGCAGTTTGGTTTGTTCTTGGGACTATTTTGTGCCCGTTTTGAAGTCTAGGCTCTGTCCTATTTGATCTTTTACTATGAAGGGTGTTTTGGTTGGCATTTAGAATTGAAGAGAAGTAAGAACTTAGAATATGAAAAATCTCAGCGGCCAATTTGATGCACAAACTTCAAGTGAATAATTTTTCTTATTGAATAATGTACCCTAATTTGACTAAATTTTTAAATTTGCTTAATGTTTCTTTTGAATGGTGTTGACTTTACAGAAATTGCCTCCAGTGCCTCAGGTGGATGTGACTTTAGAACCACACCATCAAATGCTACCTGTGGGAGTTGTTATGTCGGTAAGCTCCCAGTATTGATTAAGTTGATAGGCAACCCCCTATCTGTTTGAATTTAATGTTTGTTATTAGATTTGATAATAACATGCATAAATCAGAAGCTGTACCAATTATTGTTGGAAATTAGAATCAACTTAAATCACATTTCTTATTTGACAGACTCTAGGTTCTAAAGTCGTTGTGGAAGGAGTGGAGAAGCACGAACCTCTTAATGAGGGTTCTGTTCTCTGGCTGACTCAAAGCCGCAAACCACTAGGTTTTGTAGACGAAATCTTTGGACCAGTCAAAAATCCATATTATGTTGTGAGACACAATTCTGAAAGTGAAGTTCCTGCGGGGATCCAAGGGGGAACAACTTTGGTCTCGTTTGTTCCAGAATTTGCTGACCGTGTGCTTAATTTTAAGGAACTTTACTCAAAAGGCTACGATGCATCTGGTCCGTTTGATGAAGAGGTTAATGATGAAGTAGAGTTTTCAGACGATGAGAAAGAAGCTGAATACAAGAAAATGCAGCAAATGCAGAAAATGGCCAAGAGAGGGGTAAATGATCAAAATCCCGGCAAGAAAAGAAACAATAGAAAGAAGTTTACACCAAATGAGTGTGTGTTACCTATTGCCCCTAATGCACCTGTGGCAGCACAGCGTGTGTTACCTACTGTCCCTAATGCACCTGCATCAGCACCGTTGGTTAATCATGGAAACCGTTATTTTTCGGGCATTGGACAAGGTCAATTGGGGGGAACTACCACAGTTTCTCCATTTCAACCTTTAAATGCAGGTCCTAACTTTGCTACAAATGGAATGTGGCCAAATGGGACAACATTTCCACAGCAGCCACAGCCTGATCTGCTTCCAAATGGATTTCCCACAAATGCCGGGTCATATTATCCACAAAACACACAATTTTCTCATCAGTTTCCTGCGCCAGGAATTCCATTTCAACAGCAGTTTAATCCCAATCAAATATCTCTTTTCCCATCTATGATGCCTGGGGTACAGCCCAATATATTTACACAACAACCCATGTATGCACCGCAATTTGCGGGTCAAAACCAAATGGCATTTGATTCGAGTTCACCTTTCCAACAGATGCAGCCACCTCCGCAACCTATCTTTCAGGCACAACAGGGTTTTCCACCTCCGGAATTGCAGTCAGACAGAAATCTGAACTTACATAGCAGTTCTATTCCTGGCAACCCCTCTCAATTTCATCCAGGTTCATCTGCTAGTCGAGGGAGACCAACATTTCGTGGTGGCGGTAGGAGAGGGTGGCGACCTACTAAGTGAAGGTTATTGTTTGATTTATTAACATTGAAATGATCGGTCTGAGTTGGGCCATTCTGCAAGTGATTGTACTTGCACATTTTCCTGCAGCCTCTTGAATTTCGAAAAGAATTCATGGGATCTTAAAATGCATGTGTCATTCCTGATCTTTTAGTTACATGTGTCATTTGTACTTGGGAGTGTTGGTGCTGATGATGTTGTTTGTGTACCGGATGTACTGAAGGAAGCACCTTCCACTTCCACTCCGCTGAATCATGCCAATATACATTATCACCATGCTCTATACTCTGTACTAGTAAAAAGTCATGTTGATTTGAAGCACTTGTTCGGTTTGTGTTTTTTAAATAAACTTATAAACAAAATTAAATTTATATATTTGTTAATAGATACCATAGATAGTTCTAAAAATAAATATTAATAAACATATATTAGAGTTATTAATTTGTTATGTTAGTTTATAATTAGTTCTAAAATAATAATTAATTTTTTTTAAATGGTAAATGTTTGTAATTAGTTTGTTATCTTAATATTTTTTTTTTACCCGGATTTGAATATAGGTTCTTCCATTTCTTTAACCCTTAGTTCTAATCAGCTGAGCTATCTTATAATAATTAAATGTATCTTTTAGTAAACTTTTTATATGGAAAATCATTTAATTATATGGAAAATCATTGAAGCCAAAAGCCAAGTTTAAAGAAAAGGGACATGCTAAGCCTCGTAATAAATATCATTTTTGTGCTAAAGAATGACATCACCAAAAAGATTGCCCAAAATATAAGGATTGGTTGGAGAAGAAAGATATGTGTAAAAAAATATTGTTCTATGGAGCTGGAAAATCATTGAAGCCAACAGCCAAGAACTTTAAAGAAAAGGGACATGCTAAGCCTCATAATAAATCTCATTTTTGTGCTAAAGAATGACATCACCAAAAAGATTGTCCAAAATATAGGGACTGGTTTGAGAAGAAAGGTATATGTAAAACATATGTATGCACTTTTGAATCGAACTTAATTGATGTTGCACATAATTCTTGGTGACTTCACTTTGAAGCTATTGCTCATGTATCTAATATGATGACGTCGAACTTAATTGATGTTGCACATAATTCTTGGTGACTTCACTTTGAAGCTATTGCTCATGTATCTAATATGATGAAGTCGAACTTAATTGATGTTGCACATAATTCTTGGTGACTTCACTTTGAAGCTATTGCTCATGTATCTAATATGATGAAGTGATTCCTTACCACTCAAATCACAAGCCAAAGTAATACATTTATCTACATGGAAAACCGTAATAAAGCATCAATTGAAGGCACGTGGACTTATCGTTTGATTTTGGATAATTGTTATCATTTAGATATAATAAATACTATTTGTGCATCTTCAATGTCTAGGAGTTTAATATTTCTTTCAAAGTTACAATTGTGATTTTGAATTAAATGGTAGACATAGTTGTTTCAATTTATTCAATAACTAGATGTACGCTCGTGTTTTGCGCGGGTTTTTCTATGAAATTAATTAATTAATTTAT
Source organism: Cicer judaicum (assembly GCA_037974835.1). NCBI lineage: Eukaryota > Viridiplantae > Streptophyta > Magnoliopsida > Fabales > Fabaceae > Cicer > Cicer judaicum. The sequence goes on from JBBPBS010000249.1 coordinate 1,421,122, forward strand.
TTATTAAAATGTGATGAGAATTAAAAATATTAATTTTGAACGAAAATTCATATTTTAAATAGATATGTCGTAAAATATCAGCACGTTAGAGTTTGAGTTTGGAGATATATAAAAATTATTTTGATATTGTAGTATTAAGATTTAGTGAACGTTTAACAAATTAAAAGAGATTTGATTATTAATATCAGTTGTGAAAATTGCTTTCAAATATGAAAATGACAATTGATGCCCAAAAACGTTACAGTTTAACAAAATTATGTTATGACAATGAAATATATTCCATAGTCATAATTAAAATGTCTATACGTAAAAATTGCATTATTATATATTTAATTATATTACAGAAGCTTTAAGTTTCAATTCATTAACTAAAATACACAAAATGAAATAAAAATTAACACACATAAAAATAAATTAGTAGAGTTATTTTAGTGTCATAGGTTGCTTAAATTTATTTTTTTTGTCCATTAACTCACCAACCAAATTACGTTAATCTATATATATAATTTTTTTTCCGTCATGGAGTAGCATAATTTTTTTTCCATCATGGAGTAGTATTTTTAGCAACGTCAATGTTCACTGAGAATCATTTGGATGTTGAATCCACCGTTATTCCGGTTACTTACATCACATTCAGATTTACACAACAACTCATCAATACACTACAGTCATATACAAAATATGTAGAGTTATCAAATATAAAATGTAGGCTTATCAAACATAAAATGCAAAAGTACAACCAAATCATAATACAAAACCAAAAATAATAATTAACTAGATTATGGCCCGCGCGCTGCGCGGATATTAATTAATTATTTTTATAACTTTTATAAGTAATATTTTATGTATTATAAATATAGTTATCTTATAATATTACTTAATTGATTTGTAATAATTGAATATGATTAGTAAAATTAAAATGAGAGAAAATTATGTTTATCACAATTATCTAATTTAATTTTTAAAATATTTTATAAAATTCATATGATAATTTATTATATAGGATAATTGTTTGACTCATTGTACTGTCATTGTTAATTTATTTTTCAACATATAATGGTACTTGCATTTATTTGATGAAATAAAATGTAAAATACAAACCCAAAAATAAGATGTAAAAATTTAAAAATATGATTGACTATTTAATATTTTTTATTTTAAAAAAATTTTAATATTGAATTATATTGTAGCGTAGTATAAATTTATTTGTTTTATTAGTATGATATTTTAATTGTGAGCATGAGAAGTTGTTGTTAAAAAAATTTATTGAATATATTTTAGCAAGAGTTTATAAAAAAAAAACATA
>JBBPBS010000249.1:1427146-1450264 GCA_037974835.1 Cicer judaicum
ACCTGCAGGCTCGGGTCCATACCTGCAGGCTCGGTTCCAGACCTACAGGCTCGGGTCCAGACCAGTAGGCTCGGGTCCAGACCAACAGGCTCGGGTCCAGACCAGTAGGCTCGGGTCCAGACCTGCAGGCTCGGGTCCAGAGCAGTAGGCTCAGGTCAAGACCGGCAGGCTCGGGTCCAGACCTGCAGGCCCGGGTCCTGAGCAGCAGGCTCGGGTCCAGACATGCAGGCTCGGGTCCTGACAAGCAGGCTCGGGTTCAGAGCAGCAGGCTCGGGTTCAGAGCAGCAGGCTCGGCACTAGAGCAGCAGGCTCCGCACTGGAGCAGCTGGCTCTGGTCCAAAGCAGCAGGTTTGTGTGTTTCCAATGTAATATGTTGCACTAATGTTGAACTTAAAAAAGAGTGAGACACTTGACTTATGATATATTTGGATTGGCTTTTTTTGAACTTATCTGTTTGCATAAATATTTATGAGACTGTTTGAGTGGGATTATGTCTATTATATTGACAATGCAATAATACTTAATAATAATAATTTAATAAATGATATTTTTTTGTTTATATTTTTAAATATATATAAAATAATCAAATAATTTAATTAGTTTAGGACATATATTTTACTATCATGTTATAATCATAATATGTACAAGAATTATAAGTTTAACCAGTCTTCATCTTGTGATATTAGTCATCTCTAATTTAAATAATTGTTGTCATTCGTTGAGAGGGAATTACATAAATTACCTGAATTTTTATAGAATTTATGTCGATATTTAGGAGTGATTAGTCGATTTTTTTTTATTGAATTTAATGATTAATAATATAAATTATTACTATTGATAAATGACTAATAATATTATAAAATACTTTATAAATTTATTATAAAATAACTTATAAAATAATTTGATAATAATATAAATTATAAATTATTATCTAATTGTAAAATAATTTTATAATTTATAAATTTAATATAAAATAATATTATCAAATAGATTTTGAAGATATTAAAGAAATTGTGGAAGAAAGATGAAAAATAGAGTAGGATTGAAGGAGATTAGGTATTGAGAGCATGATTAAGAGGGGGAGAAAGGAGGAGAGGTCCACATCAACTTTTTGGCTGATGTGGAAAATATTTGTATAGGTGGCATTTGAGGGTGAGGTGGCATTCGAGGGTGACGTGACATTCGGGGGTCTGTTTTAAATATATATAATAGATTAAAAAGTGAGATAATGTTACAATGGTAGCTACCCAATATTGTTGGTCATTTTTAACAATTGAAGAGAATTCCAATTTTACTTCTTTAATTCAAGACATCTAAAACAGCAAATCTCAAAAGATACTTGAAATTGAAAACACAAATCTATTGAGGAAGGGTGAGTGATTAAAAGTTAATTAGTAGATATGTTTAAGTTTAGAAGACAAAAAAGTTTAGTGAAACTAAATTTAGTTTTAACAAAACAAAAAAGTTTAGTAACTAAAAAAAGTGAAAGCAATAGTGACATGTGTTGATAGGTGGTAAACTGACAATGCAAATTGTGATCATTGCAATATGATAAAAATTGAAGAATTATCAAATAGAATGAATGCAATACTTTGGTTTAAACAATAATTCAATTACCAATTGATCATTTAAAATTTATGTTACAAATTGATTGAGAAATTAAAAGAAATACATTGATGATAATAAATTAACGTTAATTAGTAGATATGTTTAAGTTTAGAAGACAAAGAAGTTTAGTGAGACTAAAAATTTAAGTTTAAAAGACAGAAATTTAGTGAGACTAAAAAGTTTTTCTTTTTTACAAAACAAAGATTAACAAAAAAATGTGAAAACAATAGTCACATGCATTCATAGATTAAGTAACCGAAAACAATGAAAATGAATTGCGTTTATAGATATGAATAATAAAATATTACAATAAAATTTAGAAATGATGAATGATTGTTGAGAATGACACATAAGATTTTTTATGATGTAGAACAAATTTGAATAGGTGACACATAAATAGATGATGTGTCAATGAAAAATGTTGAGATGTTATTTTAATATATTATAATAGATTATAAATTTATTGGTTCTTATTATATTATTGATTTTATGAGTCCTTGCTTTCCAAGCATCAAAGTATTGAAATTAAGGAAAACATGCTTAATAAATATTTTGCATATTTGTGGCATAAACGTGAGTCACATATTTGTGGCATAAATACTAGAAAGGTTAATAAGAAATGAGATTCTACACAATCTAAGATTATATGTGGATTGCATTAAGAAAGGTATATCAGACATAACAAGAAAGGTGTACTACAATAAGCAATCAAGTTATTGTAATTATACAGACTAATATATGTGGATCTTTCGAAACTTCATCTCTTAGTAGAGAAAAATATTTTATCACTTTTATTAATGATTTTTCACGTTATGGATATTTCTATTTGTTTAAAGAAAATTCTCACGCAGTTGATGTTTTTGAGATTTATATTAATGAAGTTGAAATACAATTAAAAAAGAAAGTGAATATCATAAAATCTGATAGAGGTGGTGAATTTATAGAAAATATGGTGAAATGGGACAATGTCCATACACATTTGCAAAACTTATTGAAATGAGTGGTATTCGTGCACAATGCTACATACACCACAACGAAATTGTGTAGCAGAAAGATGTAATCGAACACTACTAAATATAGTTAGGAGTATTATAACATCTCAAATTTTATAATCAACTATTTTATTAATTTATTAGTAATTTAAAGAATTAATTTGGTGTTATAATTATTTTAGAATATATATTGATTAATTTTTTTATTACTTCTCCTTATATGTGTGAGTAATTTAAAGAATTAATAAGAAAGGTGTACCACAATAAGCAACCAAATTATTGAAATTATACACGCTAATATATGTGGATCTTTCGAAACTTCATTTCTTGGTAGAGAAAAATATTTTATCACTTTTATTGATGATTTTTTACGTTATGGATATTTCTATTTGCTTAAAGAAAATTCTCAAGCACTTGATTTTTTGAGATTTATATTAATGAAGTTGAAATACAATTAAAAAATAAAGTGAATATCGTAAGACCTGATAGAGGTGGTGAATTTTATAGAAAACGTGGTGAAATAGGACAATGTCTAGACACATTTGCAAAACTTCTTGAAATGCATGGTATTCGTGCACAATGCTACATACGCCACAACAAAATTGTGTGGCAGAAAGGTGTTATCGAACACTACGGTATATAGTTAGGAGTATTGTAACATCTCAAATTTTATAATAAACTATTTTATTAATTTATTAATAATTTAAAGAATTAATTTGGTGTTACGATTATTTTAGAATATATGTTGATTAATTTTTTGATTACTTCTCCTTATATGTCTGAGTTTTCTATGGTTTTATAATTGTATACATATTTGATTTAATGAGTAATATAAATTATAAATATCATATTTAGTTATTTAATTTATTTTTAAAAAAATAATGGTATTTTAATAAGAGTATTTTAGGAAATAAGATTTTGAGTGAGTTTACGGATAAATTTTCATTAAATATTGGTGGTGATATTTTCGTGTGCGTTTGACTAAATGATAAATGTGTGTATAGTTATATTTTCATTATTTCCGACTATTTCCTATTTACTTTATAAATAATTGTCTTACGATATTAGTAATACTGTGATGATTTTTTTTTTAAATATAATTTATGTGATAATTTTTTTTAAATATAATTTATGTGATACGGTAATTTTATTCATTCTTATTGTAATTTAATTATTAATATAATGTGTTGATCTTATATTTAGTTATCTTATTATTTTGACCCTTCTATGAAGATGATAGTATCTTAATGTAAATAGTTAAAAAAATAAAATATTTTAATAATTATGAATACAATGATTTTAGATATTACTAATATATATATACTACTAGTATTTTAGAAATATATTTGTGTTCGAAGAAGTGTTAAAAATTATTTTTGATAATTATTGATTTTGTTTTAAAAATATAAAATAAATGGGTAAAATATGTTTTATAGATTAGACCTATATGTAAGAGTAAAAATTAATTAAATAATAATAAAATAAAATAAACAAAGAGAAACTATAACCAACAAGAGAGAGTCGCTGTAGTGGTATACAACTAAAGGAAAAGAAGAAACTATGCACTTGTGAGAGAAACTCGATTTCGGTGTTGAACGACTGTTCATAAAACTTTCTCCAATTGTTTCTAAATTTTAGTATGTTGTTTCATTCGTTGAGTGAGTTGTTTTAACACCTTTTACAAGAGTTTTAGCCTTTTCATTTACTTTCCAAATTTGCGTCTTTTTTCACCGTAAATCCGATTTCAGTGAAACCGACACCAAATACGACTTTCTTAATTTTCTGATTTATAGTAAGCTTCTTTAAACTAATTTCGAAATTGACTTTTTAGAGTGTGTTGTCATATTTTAGTTTTGACGTTTACCCATAACCTATCGAATTGGATCGATTGGGGAACGAGGAGTTAAAGGAGTAGAGGCTTTTTTACTTGTGGACTTGGATTAGCATTTGAAAGTTTCAAAATAGGGTAAAAAGAGAGAAGACATTTGATTTCATGAGGATGTTATAATGTGATGCGATTGAGAAAGTCGTATTTCCCAGTAATTCCTTTGGAGCTCACTACATACGGTGGTAGCCCTATTCGATAATAGTTGAATTAATATGACAACTTGGAGTTTGTAAGATTAAAATATGGATTAGAAACTTTTACCTTTTTTTAATGTGTTGAATGTCTTATTTTTGATATATGAGATAAAATTTGAATTTATGTGTGACATATGATGAAAGTTTTAATTTCTATATGTATGAGATGAAAGTTTAAATTTTTATGATGTGAGAGATTAAAATTTTGATTTTTATGAATATATGATTTCATGATATGTGAGGTGAAAACTTTAATTTTTATGATGATTGTTTATAAATATTTGATTTTCATGATAAGAACCTATGATGTATGATCTTAGTGATATTTGACTAAGGTGGTGATTTCGTATGAGTTACTTTTGGAGTATTTCACATAATCTTAGTGGACTATGTAGAAATATTTTATTTTGATAATACATCATGTCATGGCATATGCATCTTAGTGGACCGTGTGGGAATATTTTATTTTGATAGTGCACCATCATATCATAGCATATGCATCTTCGTGGAAGTTGCCTTTGTGGCAGATTTATTATTCCCATTGATATGAGTGATTTTCTATGTGAAAGTTCTCTTAGTAGTAGGTATGACATCTAGATCATATAGTTATCAGAAGCATGCATAGCATTGCACCATCTTGTGATTGTTTTTTGTTGTGGTTAAAGTGTATCTAGTAAGTTTTTAGAATTAAATGAAGAAATTATAGTTAAATCAAGTTTATTGAGATTGCATTGTTTTATGGGAGGAAAAATGTCTCATGTGTTCCATTTGTATTTTGATAAATGTGATATTTTAAATAACTTATAAAAGTTTCTTTTTCATCTAAAAGGGTTTTTATTTATCCGTTGTAATTTTTTTTTAAATGTGGTATAAATTATTATATATATTATTTTAAGGTTTAGGGTGTCACAAGTATGATGAGCAACTCTTCATTGTCCAACATTTTGTGAATGTATGCATGAAAAACTATTGTGTAATTATTAAACAAAGTTCCTAGTAAGGTAGTTCCTAAAACTCCTTTTGAGTTATGGACAAACAAGAAACCAAGTTTAAGGCATCTGCAAGTTTGGGGTTGTTCAGTAGAAGCATGAGTATACAATACACACTTATGAAAATTAGACTCTCAAATAGTAAATGGTTGCTTTATTAGTTACCTAGAGAAGTTTAAAATGTATATCTTTTATCGTTCTAATCATATTCAAAGAATTGTAGAAACTATCAATGCAAAACACATTGAAAATGGTCAAGTTAGTGGGAGTGAGGAACAACAAAATGTTGACATAAAAAAATTTAAGATGAATATTACTTTAGCAATAAGCGTTCCTTTGTTGACAATTGTTCCAAATGATGTTGTAGAAAATTCTAACAACAATAAACAAAATTTGAATGATAACATTCCCAATGAAGAGACTAACTCACAAAGGTCTAAACGAAATGAGTCTCAAAAGGTTCTTTTGAGATCCTAAAGAAAAAGAAAATAATTTATTTCTTGCTATTATAAGATTTATTTACTAGAGTCGAACATTGGAATCAATGAACATTTTTCACAAGTCATAGGCAATGTTGAATCAGAAAAATGGATTGATGCTATGAAAATGAATTTAAATCCATGCAAAAAAATAAAGTTTGGGAAATCGTTGAATTGTCAAAAGGTACTAAACGAGGTTGCTGTAAGTGGGTCTTTAAGACCAAGCGTGACTCAAATGGAAATATCAGATGATATAAAGCCCAACTTGTTGCTAGATGATATACTCAAAAGGATGGCGTTGATTATAAAGAAATATTTTATATTGTTTCAAAGAAAGACTCATTGCATATTATCATGATACTGGTGGCTCATTATGACTTAGAGTTACACCAAATGAATGTGAAAACATCATTTCTAAATGGTAGTCTTGAAGAAGAAGTTTATATGTATTAGCCTAAAGGTTTTCCAATTGAAGGAAAGTGTCATATGACGTGTAAACTTGATAAATCAATATATGGACTGAAACAAAACTCAAGATAATGGTATATTAAGTTCAATGATGCCATTAACTCTTTCGATTATGAAGAAAATATATTTTATACATGCATATATCGAAAGATCGATGAGAATAAGTTTAAGTTTTTGGTTCTATATGTTGATGATATCTTGCTTGCAACTAATAGTTTAAACATGTTGCATGAGACTAAAGAATACCTCTCTAAGAATTTTGAAATGAAGGACTTTTGTGAGGCGTCATTTAATGATAGGAATTAAAATATTTTCTGACATATCACAAGGATTATTGGGGTTGTCTCAAAAGTCCTATATCAATAAAATCCTAAAGAAATTTAACATGGTGAATTGTTCTGCTAGAATTGTATCAATCCAAAAAGAAGACAAATTTAGTCTCATGTAATGTCCAAAAAATGACATAGAGCAGAAAAAGGGGGAATATGTTCCATTTAGTTTTTTAATGGGTAGTCTAATGTATGTGCAAACTTGCACAAGGTCATATACTAGGTTTGCGGTCGGAATATTAGGTAGGTATCAAAGTAATTCTGGAATTCATCATCAAAAAACTACAAAAAAAAATTTGAGGTATCTGCAAGGAATTAAGGAGTATATGCTCATGTATAGAAGATCTAATCAATTAGAAGTAATTAGATATAGAGACTTAGATTTTGGTGGATGTGTTGACACAATGAAGTCCACTTCTGGCTACTTATTTCTCCTTGGAGAAGGAGCCATATCATAGATAAGTTTTAAGCAGTTTGTTGTTGCTTCACATACCATGGAAGTTGAATTTGGAGCATGCTTTGAAGCTACAATTCTAGCATTATGGTTGCGAAATTTTGTTTCAGGGCTTAGATTTGTTAACACTATTGCTAAGCAGGTAAAAATTTACTGCGATAATTTACAACAATATTCTTTTCAAAGAATAATAAATACTTAAAGGGTGAAAAACATATGGAGTTAAAGTATTGCTTTGTCGAGGAAGAAGTTCATAAACAAAAGTTATCCAGAGAGCATGTTAGAACAAACCTTATGATTGACGAATGGTTACAATCAAATACATTTAAGGAACATGCACATAGAATGTCCTTCGAATGTGCTATTGGATCATGTATTAGATGATGCTAATACTCTAAGCTATTTATAGTTATATGTTTTTGAATCCTTATAATTTATTTCTAGTCATTGTGCACATAATTTTAATCGAGTCATAACATGAATGTCCTAGAAATAATTACAGGACCATAATGATATTTTATGTGGTACTTAACTATTTGTATAGTGGAGCACTAGTGTGTGTGGTATATGGAAGGAAATATGTTTTGGAGAATAATAATACATGATGGTCATAACTCAAGCTTAGTGTTTTATTATATTAAGTTAATTATATATTCACATGAATAAGATTTGATGTATGAATTATATTTATGACTAGATGCTAATATGCACGTTGCACGAATATATTTTTATTTATTTAATTTAAGTGGATTTTTAAAAAAATTAATATGAAATTTTATGCTCTAATTGTCCAATCATTTTTAATAGTTATATCAATAATACATATATATATATATATATATATATATATATATATATATAATATAATTGAACCAATATTGTTTATTGAAGAGAAATATCGTTGTTAGATGAATGACTTGAATAAATAAAGTATTAATATTGAGATTGATAGATATGTCAAATGTTAAAGTAATGTATTTGATAATTGAAATTAACAGATAGACTCAATTGATATACAATTGAGTTATAAAATATATTATTTTATTGCTGAAACTAAAAATTATTAAAATAAAATAGTTGAAAATACATTCATCTTGTATTCCCGATTTTAAGTTTTTCATTTTATTTTTATTTTTTTGGATTAATCAATTTTATTACACTCTAATTATTTTTCTTCTAATTTATTCTTTTTGGTTCTCCTTTTAAGGTATGTAGAAGAACGGATTCTTCGTCAGAGAATGTAAGATGCGCGACCACAATTTTTTTTTTTTTTTTGTAATTGTTGTCTTGATTGTCTCTTCATTTGATGATGATATGTGAATGTTTTTATTGCTCTGTTGTACCTTGATTTTTCGTTTGGATAATGGGTTGTCATCTTTGTCCTTATCATTATCTTCATCTCCTTACTTCACTTATTCATATATTTTACATATTTATTTTATATATCCTATGTCATTTGAGTTGGACTTTGTCGGTTGCAGTGACTTGGATTCCTACTTATCCTCATCTCCAATGATTCTAGTATGAGTTTTTTGTAGGCTTGTCAACAACATAAACTTGCTCTTCATGTCCAACAACTTGCAGTGTTTCGATGATGTTTGCAATCCAAAAAATAGTTATTACCAAATGATGTTTCTTTGATAGTTTAGAAGTTGAATTTTGTATTGAAAGAATTATTACCCGTTAGTTTTTACTTTATCTCTCAATCTTTGTGCTAGTGATTTGAAGGATAAACTCAAAGTAATGGTTTTGAATGGTAATATTTGGATCTTGGATTTTGATTACAATAGTTATTATAAAAAACAATGTCTTCTTTGTTCCTATGATAGGTATGTAAGAATTATTTTTTAGTGATATTTTTTGATTTATTATGTTGTATATATCACCTTCTTGTATACTATTTTTGAAATTTGATAGAAGTTCTTTCTTGATTGTTGCATGCAAATGTGTTTCCTGTGAGTTAAAGTCAAATAATTTTAGAATTGATCATTCATAAAGATTTAAATATATTTGATTTTTAATAAAATAAAATATGAAAACAAAGTTGATATATATATATATATATATATATATATATATATATATATATATATATATATATATATATATATATATAATTGAATGCAAATAAGAATATTCAATCATTGTGATTGTATACTCAAAATCATGTCTGAAGAGATTGGTTCATCCTCACTTTGTATGGTGTAGACAATACACATGTAAACAACTCGAACTTTGATACTCATTAACATGTTCAAGAAAAGTATAGTCCATCTGAATTTGTATTGTAAACTCACTACTAGAAATTTCGTCTATAGTGACCGAAAAATTGGTCTCTAAAAGCGGTTTTTATAGTAGTGACTTTGTATTTCAGATATGTGAAGTTTTTTGTTCAACGAATGAGAGAGCAAAAAATATTTATATTTAATTTTCTATTTTAAATATTAGTAAATATATATAATATATAAATATTTAGAAATGTTGGACAAAGTCATATCTCTTTGAATTTTGGTCAGTTTTATTTTACTGAAATTAATTAAATTTAATTTGTTGTTTTATAGTGTTAATTGACATAAAATTAAAGTAATTCATTTGCAATTATTTATATTTGATGTATACTTATAAATATAATTGTTTGACAATTAATATTTTGTAACTAAATTGTTATACATTTTGGATTTAGATTTTGAAACCAAAATGCAAATGATCATGATTAATCTATTAATATTAATAATAGTTTGAATGTTTGTAAATTAAAATTCTAATATATCCTATCTAAAAATAAAATTCACAACTACCACAAAGATCGATGGTTAAAATGATCGAGTGAGGGGATTAAAAATATTTGTATTTGATTTTCTACTTTCAATATTGGTATATATATATATATATATATATATATATATTTAAAAATGATGGAAAGATTCGTGTGTCTTTGAATTTAAGTCAGTTTTCTTTTACTGATATTAATTAAATTAAATTTATTGTTTTATAGTGTTAATTGACATGAAATTGAAATAATTCAATTGTAATTATTTGTATTTGATATATACTTATAATTGTTTGACAATTAATATTTTGTAACCGAATTGTTATAAATTTTGAATTTTGATTTTGAAACCAAGATGTTAATGATTATTCTATTAATATTAAAAATAGTTTGAATCTTTGTAAATTAAAATTCTAATATATTTAATTTAAGATGAAAAATTTCACAATTCTCACAAAGATCGTTAATTAAATTATCGAAGTAATTAACTTTAACATTTGAAATTTGAAAATTTTCCACAATACATGCAGATTTGTCTTCGTAAAATTTAAAATGATTAAAACCAATAAATTTGTGAAATTTAAAATGATTCAATTTGTCTTTTTTGTTTATATTTTAATTATTTCTCAATTCAATGGCACATATCTTTTAAACATGATTAGAATTTACTTGAGTCAAACTTTTTCTTACCTGAGATGTGATCATCTATCTGATAAGAAGAAGTGAAATGAATGTTGAGAAAGCAAGAGCACCTCCAATCAAAGTTGAGTGATGCATTTCCCTCCTCTACCCCAGTGAAAGGATTTGCAGAAAAAATTGGTGTCTTCTAGTCAATTTGTTGTAGTGGTATACATCAATTGGGCTTGTACTTCCCCAATTGGACTTATTCGCAGCTTCGACTGCAACTTGTAAGTTACTCAACATATTCGAAGTGAAATGAATGTTGAGAAAGCAAGAGCACCTCCAATCAAAGTTGAGTGATGCATTTCCCTCCTCCACCCCAGTGAAAGGATTTGTGGAAAAAATTGTTGTCTTCTAGTCAATTTGTTGTAGTGGTATGCATCAATTGGGCTTGTACTTCCCCAATTGGACTTATTCGCAGCTTCGACTGCAACTTGTAAGTTACTCAGCATATGCGATATTAAAGTAAAACTAAGAATATGAGACACATAAAGCAAAATGACACTTAAAAACAACTAAAGAAAGAAAATAATTCAGAAGGGTGAAGTAAAACTAAGTCATTATGAGCTAGATTGAGGCAGACAAAATCTAAGAAGCAACAAAATCAAAAATTGACAAAGAGAAGGAACAAATTTGTTGCAACAATCAAACCTATACCTCTTTCGGGATATCGTTGGAGCAAAGTCGGTCAAGGTATCTTTGGAGTAGAGTCGGCGATATCAAAGAGTTACCGCTGAGGGACATTGAAGAAGATGACTTCGCAAAAGATAATTTTGTGAGGATGACAAAGAAGAAGCGGACATTGAATGAGGTGTACACAAGAGGGAATAATAAATTGTTGGATGAAGCAGGAAAAAATTATTTAGAAACTAAGTAGAGAAAAATGAGGTGAAACATAAAAACACAAGAGAAGTATACATCAGCTGAGGTATACACATCACTTTTTTGTTGAGTTGGGATATGTTTGCACATGTCAAAGGAATTACGATGAGGTGTCAACAATAGAGTGATGGAGTTTGTTTTAAATATATATAATAGATAATAGATACTTATGTATTCGTTTCTTTAAATTTTAGACAAAATAGGAGAATTTAAAATTTTTTTATGAGTTCATAACCTTTCAATTTATTAGTCTAAAATAAATTATACTAATCACCAATTTTAAGAGCTAAAAAGACAATGGTTATAATAATCACTAACCACTAAATATTAAAGGAATAATCTTATCCGAATTCTAATACTTGATGGACCTGTCAAATCAAATGGCATAAATTACTCTTTTCTCTACCTACAAAAGACACTATTCATTTTTCTGCTTAGGTATACGAAATAATTTTTATTCTTATGTGTGTCTTAGAAAAGAGAGAAACTATTTTATTCTATCAACTTAACATGAAGTACTATGACTTACTCATCAAATGCAAGTATACAAAAAATCATATAAACTTCAAGATCTAGGAATCTGAGTATACGAAAATCATATAATCTTTTAAAGATTTTATTTCGTTGAATGCTTATACTAAAAGTTTACTATGAGGTTTACTATGAGACCTACGTTTTATGACAAAAAATTCTTAGAAAAGTTTAGTTCCACTCAAAATCAATGCAATTTTAGATTTTTGAGCTCAATGAATTCATTCATAAATATGCTCAAGTAACTGGATTCTTAAACAATCCTTACGCGACCCACTAAATTTTTATTTGCATTCAACATTGAAGCCATTGCCATAGCTTCCACAATACTAAATAGATTAATTTTTTATGTATATGATACCATGTTAATTAAAAAAATCTACCAAAAAGTGTATGAAACCTAACTTATGACCTAAAATTGCTCCAATGGGGAGAAAACAAAACTTAAACAAATGCTCCATAAAGCTATGAAACTCCAATTAGTGATACTTAGTTGGATATCTCATCAAATCACTACTTTGACAACTTGGCTCCTTCGTATTCATAAAAATTGCGTACTCATTACTCTCTTTCTAACATTTTTTTCTCATATGATATGTAGAGAGAGGGAGAGAAGAGAGGTAGGGAGAAAGAGAATAGAGACATTGTGTAAGATAATAAATTGTTAAGATTGAAATTTATGATTAAGTCAATGAGAACAATGAAAGATGAACTCAATAGACTAGTAATGGTGTCCAATTAAGCATTTCTAATAATCTATAGGCATAAATAATCGGTCAGCCCATAGGAACAAGTTTTGTGAAAACACAATGCTGCTGCTGCTGAGGACTCAGAGTCAAGCTTTTGCATTGCTAGTAAAGTCAGTACAGGTCTGGCAGCTGCAATCTGAAAAACGGCAGATGTCGCACCCAAAGCACACACAAGAAGTGCAACCTTTGCACGTTGGAGATCGACCGCATCCTCTGTAAACTCTTCGACTTCCTCGTTCTTCTTCGTCATCACATGTTATCCTGAAAAACTTACTATTTCCTAAGAGGCTCCATAAACAATATAAAAGGTTTAATTTTGATATGCTGTGAGTGTGAAAAAAAATTATATTGTCAAAAAATACAACCAAATATATGTATGATTTTAAAAACAATTATGACTCAAGACAAGCATTTTTAATGATCTCACGATTTTGATTGATTGGCAGTTTAAAAAATCTTTACACTAACCATGTATATGAATTAAATCCAAATATGCATAAATAAACAGTAAAAGTGCAACTCTTGAGGTTGTGTCAGGATGAAATATAATTAATTTGACAGTTTGTGCCCAAATTCTGAGTCATTTACAATTAATCCTAAGTTGATCCTTTCCATTTAAAAGGACAATAAAGCCAACAGAAGTTGTAAATGGTATCCATAATATATACATATTGTGAAAAACAAGCCAGTACTGTCAATGTCAAACCAGACCAACTAACTGATTGAAAAAATAAATGGTAATGTTGGATATAAAAAACCATTTATGTTGTTTAAAAATAAAAACCATTCCTGTTTTCATCCAACAGCTTAATTTCTAGAAATATTTGATTCAAGACATGACAGTAGAAGATGAAATGGATATGTGCTGCAAGTTGAAAGATCTGGTTTATTAAGTATAAAAACTACTCACGTTCTTTTAGGATTTTTGGTTCATGACAAAATACAGAGAATCATTAAAGCAACAAAAAAGTTCTTGAGCAATATTGGTAGTTGCACTGAGACAAGCCAAAAGTTCTTGTTACAAAAATAGACATAACAAGATGTTCTACCTGAATTATTATTTTTAACACTGAAAATACATGCACAACAAAACCAGCAATACAAATCAAAATGGTATGTTAGAAACAAATGAACTTGAACTTATAGACACCCCATAGTTACCTTATATGAACCATTCACCAGACCAAGATTAAAAAACACAATCCATTCCAAGAAAAAAAAAATAAGAAAAAGAGCAAAGACTAAAAAAGCATAGTAAAAATACACGATGACATTTTAAAACTCCTAATATTAATGATTTTGGGAGCAAAGACTAATTAGTCTAATTTCTACACCTAATTATTTTTAGGAGCAGCGATTAAACAGTAAAAATAAACAATGGAGTTAAAAATTAGTCTTAGCTCAATAATATTGGCATTATAAAGCACAATAAAAAAGTTTAAACCATTTAAATCAACAACCTGATATATCCCCAAACACTAGCCTCTTCTAATAAAAGACAGCTTAAAGATACAAGCCGAAGATACAAGCAGTGTCAGGTGAATTCAAGAGTATGGTGAATCATATGAACATAAACATATGAAAGACAATTCATTTGAAGTATGGTGAATTTAATTTATGAACACACCGGTCATTAAAAGCATAACTTGCTGACTTATGTTTCAGTTCTTACTGACAGTATGAATTGTAAGGGAACAAACATACTTGTCATATGGAAGATCAGAACATTTCCAGCTTGCATCTGCCACAGCATCATGGTGAATACGGCATTCCTCTTTCGATCTCAGACGGAATCTTCGCTCTTTGTTGCACCTAGTACAGCGAACAAACTCATCACGGTGACCAATTTGGGATTTCTGAGAGCCATTAGCAGCTTTTGACACTTGATTGTAGTATTTGAGCAGCACTGTTTTACACAACGGAACCTTCTCACCATTAACTATAACCCAGATATTATTCTTCCATTTCCTTGCTGTTTCTCTTCCAGAGTGTTTCTCAAATGCAGCAGGAGTCAACTTGTCTATCATTCAAAAACACCATATGCAAATTAAGGTCATGAATGAGAAAAACATTGTCATCAATACATTTTCAGAATTCAACACTACATAGAATGCAAGATAGAGAATCAAAATCAGAAATTGGATTTTTCTTTCCTTCATGGATATATAATAAAGCAGTAAAAATACACAGTGGAATTAGAAAGCTCCTATCACTAAATATATGGCTGTGACCAAAACAAAATCACTAATTTTGGCTGAAATTATTAAAATCATACTAACAAAATGACAGTGAAGAATCCTTAAGTCCTAGATCAATTGGCAAATGCCAACATTACTAGATTGAACGTTTTGTCTCAGGTTCAAACTCAGGACTGCCCCAGTTGTGTAAGTTAATTATGGTGGAATTTATCATCTCTTCTAAGACAAAAAAAAATAACAATGAAGTGAGGGAGCAAGAAATCCTTTCACTTATCTTCATTTATTTCTATTTTTGTGAGTAAAAGTTCAGAATTTTCATCCATGCTTAATCATATGATATCCTCCTTAGTTAATGATCTTTCGTTTCTTTCAAATTCAATCATGAGGGTATAGTAGGAAATAATTCTGAATTATATTTTCTTTAGTCAGTATATTTCATGTAAAATTTGTTGAAGTAATCACTTAAACACATCTCATATAGTGCTATGACACCATCCTGCAATGTAGCAAACAAGATTTGAAAAGTAATTGTCATTGCACTTCCTGTTTAAATCAGTAATTTCTCATGTGTCACCAGAGGTACTGGTCCTTCTGCATCAACAGATACTTTACCAAGTTCTACTAATACATATCAATCAACAGATACTTTGACAACAGTTTGTAGTAAATATCACATTGCTTAACAATAGCGATCTGCTTGATTTCCACCGTGCTATAGCTGCTATTAACAACATTGATATAAACATGCAAGCATGGTTTTAAATTGTGGTCCACAATATTGTGAATTTTGAAGTTTCTGCAGTTACACAACCGCAATTTAGGCCGCATCGATCGCATATCCGCACATTTTCCGACAATGTAAAAGTTTGCAGCGTAACCGCAATCGCAATTTAAAACCATGTGTGCAAGTAACAAAATAACGAAGACAGTGGATACGTGGAACAACTACAACTTGAGATTGCATGTGCAAAGGGATTGAAAACTATTAAATTATAAGTTTAAGCCATGGAGATAGCACATATTCACCCCGGTTACCAACAGATAAAAAGCTACCTAAGTGGCATGGATTTATGCCTCCAATGGCCAATGCCAAATACAAAATATAACCATCATATATAATCATTCACACATAATATAAGAGAATGTGCCATCAAAGACGAGAATATACACAACTTACATATTATAGGTCAACAATACCTTGGGATATATTAATTAATATAGTCTACTCTGCAAAACAGACTTCAATGATTTTCAAGAAATATAGTGTAACAACATCACATCTTAGGATCATACTACGGTTACATTTTATGTTATTAAATACGTACAAATTAACTATCGAAAAAGTGATCTTCAACAACAAAAATTCCATGTTAAATTTAATCTCACAAAAAGACAGTATGCTAATTTAGAAAGAATCTTCTACATTTCCATATAATAAACATTCATCAAGCCTGGTCGTGAAGACTGAAAGAGTATCAAACCGAAAAATTCACTGAGACAAATCAACATACACTTAAACTGTCAAAAAAACTTACCATGACAAACTTCAAAAACAAAGCAGATCAAAACTCAAAACAACCTCATAATAATTACACTCATCAAAGTCAAACCTCGCCTAACCATATACTATTAACATGCAAAAAAAACCTATGAACCACTGACACACATACATAACACTGACTCAATGACACCGAATATCATTTAATTAAAAAAAAATTGAATATAACTAATGTATCAGTGTCATGTCAAACACAGATATATCGAACACCAAACACGCCGTCAATTTGAAACATCCGTTCTACAAAGCAAAAAAAAAAAGATAGAAAGTCATGATGAGAGAGAGGGAGAGATACCTTCTTCACAACCAGGAGTGCATTCACAAATGATTTGAAGGTCACCATTGAGATAAACCCTAAGCCTACCAACAGCATCACCATATCTATGACTTGTACAACCACACGTCACTTCAACATACTCATCAACAACCTTCACACCACTCATCTCTCTCAGCTCTTCCTCGCTGAACATTGAAAACCCATTTCCTCTCTCCGCCATTTTCTCCATAAAAAACACTCTGTTTTTGAAGTGGGTATAAAATCGAATAAGAAGGGTCCAAATAGATATATATGCTTCAAAGAGAAGATGTTGTTCTTATAGAGATCTGAAGGTGAAATGTCGAAATATTAGAGAGAGAGAGAGAGAAAGAAAGAGAGAGAAGAGAGAGAGAGAGAGAAAGAGGGGTTGGTTGGTGATGGGGTTGAATGAATGTAATTAGCTGGCGTATAGCAAAACAAATTGTTGTGAGGTGAAGAAGTTAAAAGGGTTACTACTTGCATGATATATATGTTGACAATTGAGACATAAAGAGAGAGAATACAAAGAGATAGAGAGAGAACTAAAGTTTATAGAGAAAAATATTCATATCTCATGTAACTAGACGAGAAAGGTTTTGATATTTGTGCTTTTTTTGTTCATGTGTATCAACCAATTCATAGATTTAGGTATTCCATGATATGTCGATATTGTTTGATATGTCGATATTGTTAGATTTAATCAGATATATTTTCTATAATTAGATAGGATTGTGGAGTAAATTTTTTTGGCTATCGCATTTTGTGTATGTAATATAGTTGACGGTAGAGGATTCAAGTTCGAGTTATTATAAATTATGTTATTTATTTTTTAATATTTTATTTAATAGTTGTAATGCACTAATTAGTGTGCGGATACTATTACTATTACTATATGATTTTGCATTAGAATTTTGAAAGAGAATAAATTGAGTGGTGTTCAAAAGAAAGGTGGGGTTTTGGAAGGAGAATTTGATTCCATTCTATTCGCTTATGCATAAAATGCAATTTGTTTTAGGATATCTTGTATGTGACACCCTAAATCCCAAAATAATATATATATATATATATAATAATAATAATTTATATCATATTCCTATAAAATTTGATTCAAATTAAATAAGTAAAATACAAATTAAAACCGTTATTCCCGGTATCACCTATCAAAGCGGGGTTCCTCCCAAACTTGAACTTCAAGACTCATTAACCTGTAATAACTGCGATTTCGCAAACGCAGGGCCCAGCCAGTTAAACGCAAACAACGAAGGAGGTGAGTTTTGAAATCATGTTAATAGTATAATATGAGTAAGAAGAACACGCAAACAATCATAATAGAACCGTATCATAATCACTTTACGATATATCAAAATATTTAATTAAATAGTATCATACTATAACATCAAAGTCACTCAAGTAAAATAATCATCTCATTATAATATGCATCAAATCATCTAATTAATATTACCTTTGAAACACATCAATCACAACAAAACAATAACAAGGAAATGCAATGCTATGCATGAGCTTAGACTCTACTTCACAATGTGGTACCATTCTAACTCTGAAGTACTTGGTTAGGAGGCCATGATACTATGCCACTACAAGAGTGGACGGATAATTCATGAATGGCCAAGTCCTCATAGATCCCATCAACTCAACCCGAGACACATATACGCGACGGTCGGGGTACTCTTGTGTTGCACGGTAGCTCCCGACCTTAGAGAATAACCCACTAATCCACTTAGGAATTCCCCACTAGGTGTACCCCCAAGGTCTATCAGTCTTACTTTAAAGTTCGACTGTAACCCTCCACGATCAGGCTCATTCAGTTGTACTTCCCCAGAATCACTAGGCTTGTCAGGCCCTACCTATATGATGACAAAATAATCTTCACTTCACAAATTCACAATATTTATTTTCTCCCTTCGTTAGCTTAGACTACTCCATTAAGAGCACCATATTTAAGAATCATCACTATCTCATCAAGTATGGGGTACTTCAATATTTTCATCACAATTTTATAATATCATTAATCATAAATAATCTTGATCATCGTATAAACTCATCACAATTTTATAACATCACTATCATCAATCAAAAATTATCATTATCATCACGTAAGCATATATCAAACCATGCATCCATATTTTATTATCACATCACATAATTTCATCTAAGCAAACATGTACACATAATTTCATTCAACATCCAATATCACAATAATAACAAATATCAACTACCACACAAATATCGAAAATTAAATCAATCAACACCTTATAAAAATTTCTATTTCACATTTTAACCTCACAATTCTCATATTTCAAATTAATCAATTTATCTTTCAAAGGGCTACTGCCATACGTAGCAAGCCCCGGATGAATCGTTGGGAAATACGGTTTTCCCGTTCATCTCACAATATATTATACTCATGAATTCAAACGCTCTCTCACCCCTTACCTTATTTTGACGCTTTCACACATGAATATGATTCCACGAGCAAACAACCTTTGTTTATTGATTCTTTGTCCTTCAATTGATCTAACTCGACAGTTTATGGGTAAACGTCAAAAATAAATTATGAGAAGATACTCTAAAAAAATAAATTCGAAAATCGGTCAAAGAAAATTACCATAAATCAGAAAACCAATCAGTGGATAGTATAGCCACTTTTCACACGGTCGTTTTGGCGTTGGTTTCACTCAAATCGGACTTACGGTGAAGGAGAACGGTGCAAAATAACGAATTCTACTCTTTGGTTCTACGGCTTCCCATTCAACTCCCTTCCATTTTCTTTGTTTTGTTTTATTTTAGTACAAATCAAGGTTCACAAGGTCTCTTTATTTATGTTTTTATTTTGGAAATCGACGGATAGAAAACAAGCAGCAAAATCTAACAAACTCATCTAAATATTAGCAAAACCTAACAAACTCATCTAAACATTTGTAAAATTAGTTAACAGCCCATGCCTACCTAACAAATTCATCTAAATATTTGTAAAATTAGTTAACAGTCCATGTCTACCTAACAAATTCATCTAAATATTTGTAAAATTAGTTAACAGCCCATAAAAATACTATCATCTTCATAAAATAGTCAAAACGATTAAATAAATATAACATCAACAATTTATATGAATTACTAAATCACAATAAAGATGTATAAAATCATCATGTCATATGTTATACATAAAAGTAAAGGAAATCAATCACAATATTTCTAACATATCAAAATAGTTATTTATAAATTAAATAATTTAAAATAGAAAGTAGTTATAAATAATTGAAATATAACTATATACATACTTAACATCAATCTAATGCACAGAAAAATATTACATTAATTGGGTACACGTATATACACGTAAAATCGCATAAAATCTTTTTCTTAAAAATATATACTATTATTATTATTATTTTTTAAATATATCAAATAATAAAATATAATATGTATTATTTATATCACTCATGTAATATAACATGTATCAAACTAGCACATCATAAAAAGTATCCATATGACGAAAATTAACCACGAAATTTATCAACATATATTCTAAAATAATATTCGTCATCAAATTAATTATTTAAAATTCTATTTAACTAATAAAATAGTTTATTATAAAATTTGGGGTGTTACATTGTATGAGAGTCTTGTTACAAGCTAGTGTAAAACGATAATAAATTAATGTATTATATTTCATGTGTCGTTGTCATGCCCTTTACAAGTTATTAAGGGTCATGAAGTATAACACTTCAAATAAGCTTTTACTGAGGAATGAGTTTCATACAATAGTCAGGAGTCTATAAACCAAAGACAGTGACCACATAACTTGTGTACAATAATTTTTCCTATTTTGTTCTGACCACATAACAGTGATTGATAATATACATGAAAACTTCTAATAACAAGGTGAGTCTCCTTATTTTTCTATCCCAATATATATATGGCAGAAAACTTATAAGAACAGAACATTATTAATTTTAAACAAAATTGGTAAAAGCTATATACTGAATAAAGTTTTAAATTAAAGTCTTTACAGCGACTCGATCAGAATAGCCTGCTCGTTTATCAAAGTAATATATATCAAGGTGTACATGACAATTCTCTACTGAAAAAGAAAGTACAAAAGTTCTATCGATTAGTTAACTAGAATGCAAATTGCAAGCTCTAATACTATGTCTAAATTTTAATACTAGTACTTCTTATAAAGCTCTGAATTTGTTAGTTGCTATTTCAAATAGTGGCAGCTTTCATGTGCCAAAACTTTTTAGCGTATTTTTCTCAAAAAATGTACCCCGTGAGTGACCGTGATATACTATATATTAGTTACCTAATTAATGTGAGCAATTCTATAAAGTCTTGGTTGCATTTTTCAAGACTCCGTGACCATTTTTTCCCTAAAATTCCAATATGTTCATCGTGTTAATTAATTGCTGAAGTGCCAAGAAACCAATTAATTGCTATATGGCCTCCCAATGTTCTTCCTAGAACTGTATATGACGGTTTCCAATGCAAGTTCTTCGTTTGTAGATTCTCTAATGCAAAAAACAGTTTTAGAGACGCTAGCATAGACACATCATACATAAGAACAATGGTTATGTCCCCCAGTGTACTATTAATTTCATCATTTCATTGTATAATTATAAAACGATTCAATCAACGGTTTAAGTTGTCAAAACTTTTTATGTGGATCGTCATTAAATCTTCATTTTAATGCTAAAAAAAATTGTTATATAATTTGATTTTGTAAAAAAAATATGCAATTTTTAATTCTTGAAAAAATTAAACAAAATCACATATGTTCTATGAACTTCCATTGTGTTGCAATATTGAAAATATGTTGCCAAATAAAGGATTAAATGGTCACTGGATCAGTCTTTCTTTCTAATTACTAAAAGCCCCCTTCTTCTTTCTTGACACAAATGAAGGATCATAGATTCCAGATTTTGCAGAACCGTCATTGGTAAGTAGTGATGGGAAGTGAGATTTTTTTTTAAGCATGAGATTGACAAAGCGAAGAATGCACGTCAATAATTCAAATGGTTTAATTGAATTTTTTGCATTTTTAAATTTTTTTTGTTTATTGAATAAAAAAGTTATTCATTCATAAACCTTGTTAGACTATTTTTATCAAATTTCAAAAAATTGAGGAATTAATTTTAAATTATGAAAATAGGGATCAATTTACAAAATTTAAAAATTATAAGGACTACGTTGCAATTTTTGAAACTTATAAATATCGATTTGCAAAGTTTTGAGAAATTTAAAACATTTAGAGATCAATTTATAAAATTTGAAAGACTTATAAGAGCCGATTTGTAATTTATGTTGTATAGATAAAGAAAAAAATAATTTCAAATTTTTTATTTTTAGGTAATATTTTGTAACTAAATTTAACATTGTTATTTTAAAAGTTTCAAATTTTTTGTCCAAACAACATAATTTACATTAAAAAAAAATTGAATTCTCTCCAAAAATAATACTACCTTATTAAAATCTCTGAGTCAAACACACTCTTATTGCATATAGAAAGGGAATGGATTTACTTTCAAATGGGTGGAAACATCGATGCACCGATTTGTCCCTTTTTGTGATTCATTGTTACCACGGATGGATAAAAAAAAAATCGATTAATGGGGGCAACATAATTAACCCGTTTGTTACCGTGTTTTTTTATAATGTTTTTTAAAAGTATTTCATTTTTTTTACTTTTTTTTAAAATAAAAGCTACTGATGAAAAGTTAATTTAAATAATCTATTATAAAATATTATTTAAGTATTTTATTTTTTTACTACAATATTTTTTATAGTAAAATCATTAAAAACAAAATATTTAAAATGAGATATTATTTTGAATAGCCTGTTATAAAATTTATTTTGAAAATATATATTCTTGTCAAAATATATGTAATTTTTATTGTGTTAAAATCTCTAAGAATAAATATTTAAGTTATTAAATATTAAAATTATATTTTTAAGCTTTTACTAACAATAACAAAATAACTTCTATTATTTTTGAATAAATTCTCGTAACAAATTTTAATTTTAAAAATATACAG
>JBBPBS010000249.1:1458994-1479764 GCA_037974835.1 Cicer judaicum
TATATATATCGAAAAAAAGTCTTCTGCTAAAAGTTTATGTTTGAAAAGTTTATAATAAATACATTGACTTATAACAAATAAAATATTTGAAAACTAATACCTTTTCAATTTATTTAAAAATTATTTGAAAATCACATTATTCACCGATATTTTATTTGATTTTTACCCTCTAATTTTGAAAAAAAAGAATTAATATAATTCGAAATTCGGTCCAAAAAGATGAAAAATATTGAAGATCGAATCAAATGATAGTACCAAAACTTGATCATTGATTAAAATATAATTATTCATTAGACTTCAGTTACAATCTCATCCAACTCTAGACACTATTCGTTGAGACTGAACATAATACTAGGGATAAAGTTCAATTTTTTATAATTAGGGTGAGAGTATTGGGCCTTTTAGTCTTTGTTCGATCCAGGCCCAAGTCCAATTAGTTGGATTAGTTAGCTTTTGTTTTATTAGTTTGTTTTAGCTTTTTTTATATGTTTGTTTTATGCATACAAAACTCATTTTCAGAAATGTGAGGTTGAAAAATTTTCCATTTTTGTTTTCTAAAATTCGTGTCCAGTTAATTTGTAAAAGAAGAGGTAAGTGATTCTTTTTAAGTTAAAATTGTTTACATTTCAAGAAATAATAAAAACGTTAAAAAATTATTTGTATTAATTTTAGAAATTAGATTGTTTCATCTTCTCTTTATAGCAGTGATTTACTTTAAAAGTATTTTATTAAAGTAAATTAAATATATATTTTTAAAATAAAAACGTAAAAAGTTTTTATAAAGTAAATGGAACTCTGATCTCATATTTCTTCAAATTTTAGTAGATTATGCGCATGTCTATGTATTTTTATTTTTTTTATTTTTAGAATATATTTTACTCATACATTTCTCACTTTTTTATTTTAATGGGAATAAAAGATAATCAATCATAACTTATCACTCATTTTTTTTAGTACATTTTTTATTTTTAAAATTTTAAATTCATAAATAAATGCATTTTGAGAATATTCTAACAAATGTCAATTACTTATAAAACAAATGTCAATAAGTTCGAAGATGAACGCCACAATAAACTAAACTGATAAGCTTGATCAAATTTAACTCTCATTTCATAAAAATGAACTAGAACATATAGAGCTCTAGCCCTAATTAACTCAATAAAACCATAAGTAATTCAAATATGGTATAATCTTAAATTAAAAAATAAATATAATTCTAAAAATTTAAATGTTAAATAATCAAAGATAAATTAAGTATTAATTATGAAATAGCCAATACTAACATTTTATTAAATCTTAAAAATTCAAATGGCATAACACTACTCTAGTCTTAAAAGTTGATCAATATATCACTTCTAATATTCTGATGTGGTTAGTTTGAAAAAATATGTGAAATTGATAGGATAAGATAAAAATATCAACATAAAACTGCACCAATATTTTTAACTTAATTTACAATTTAAAAAAAATGTTGTTTATCTTTTTTATTTATATCAAAATGGCCTTTTGTCGTTCTATACGAGACAATGTTAGACCTTGAATAATTTTTATTCATGATATGGGGAAAGTTTGTTTAATTTTATTTTGGCTTTCTTTTGAAATGTACTTTGTTATCATGTCTTTATTTTGAATTTATGATGTTATTTTGATTTTGTTTTATAATTTAGATATCATTTTGACTATTATTCAACTATTGGAAGAATTCTAGTTTGTATATTAATCAAACTAGAATAGCATTATAATTCCAAAATCAAGACAAAATGACAATTATATTTCAAAAAAATACGAAAGACTATTTTTTTCACATTTTTAAACAAAAAATTATTAAAGACCAATCTTATTTTTGGTTAGAAAAATAAAAGACTATTTTAATCTAAAAAAAAAAGATAAATACATTTTTTTAACTTTAGGTTAAGTTACATGACTTTTAATGCAGTTTTATCAAATATCAACGAGTGCTCTAGAGTCACATGCATCTGACAACAAAGACCATACAACAAATACAATGTAAAGTTAATACGAACATATTACCACTAAGAACAATTTTTCTAAGAGAAATGATAACTCAACAACAAAATACATATAACTTTCAAATGTTATATGTACTATTCACATATTTGGACAATGGACAATACTATTTTTTTTAAAAAAAATAGGACCATAATTTTACTTTTACTCAAAAAATGGGACAATAATTTTATTATTATATTATTAGCCATTAATGTTGGATGTAATTCAAATTGATTAGTAATTAGGTAGTTAGAGTATGGTTAGAAGTTAGTTAGAATATAGTTAGAAGGTGGTTAAGTTTGTTGAAACTAATTCACTACAAAACTGCTTCTATAAAAACTAGAATGAATGTAATGCAAAACTATATCAATCTGCAGAACCAAGATCAATCTGCAGAATCAGAAGATCAATCTTCGTTTTTCTGTTTTCTCTATTTTCTTCTCAATTTCAATTCCTCTCAAAATATACAACCTGTTCTAACGATTGACATCAAGAGCTTGGTTTCTAGACCTTGGGAAACACGAGTGCAAGTGTGAGAGGGAATCAAAATTGGGAAACACAAGTGTGAGTGAAAGAAAAGAAAGAAGAAATGAATGGAGGAGGATTTCCATCGAATTTGCCAATTCTGGATGGGAAGAACTAGGAGAGGTGGTCTGCTCAATGAGATCGTTGTTGGGAGCTCAAGAAGTGTTTGAGATTGTTCAAGATGACTATGAACAACTTGGTGCGAATCCAACAAACAATTTTCAAAGATTGCAAGAAAAGAGATTGCAAGACATTGTTTTACGTCCAACAAAGTGTGGATTCAAACAATTTTGAAAGGATCTCAAAGGTATTTACATCAAAAGAGGCATGGGATATCTTGGTGAAGTATTACACAGGTGATGAAAAAACCAAGAAAGTGAAGCTCCAAATGCTAAGAAGGCAATATGAATTGTTGCAGATGGAAGAAGAAGAAGTTGTGGCAGATTACTTCAATCGTGTGCAGATTGTTGTTAATCAGATGAGAACAAATGGTGAATCATTAACTGAAGTGGCAGTTATTGAAAAGATCCTTAGAACATTAACACAAAGGTACGATCACATAGTGGTGGCAATTGAAGAATCAAAGGATCTTAATAAGATGAAGATGGAGGATTTGCAAGGCTCTCTTGAAGCTCATGAACTGAGATTAAGAGAAAGGTGTGCAACAACCTCAATATCTAAAGTGCAGGCCCTACAGGCTCAAGTTAGCAAGAAGACCAACCAAGGTGATGTGAAGCACAAGAAATGAAAAGGTAAATTCAAGTGGTACAAGAAATATGATTCTGATGAAGAGATCGATGATTCCAATGAAGGGTCTGGAAGTTCAAGAAATCATAATAAAAGTGACAACAGCAGCAAGAGTTTGAATGGTAAGAAGAAATTTAACAAGAAAGAAATCCAATGTTACAATTGTTAAAAATGGGGGCATTTTGCAAATGAATGCAAATCCAAGAAAGTCCAAAGAAAGGATGATGAAGCTCAAATGACAGTTGAGGATTCAAATTCAGAGGATGTGTTTTGATGGCCATCACAAATGAAGATTGTTCCGGAAAAGGTGTTAAAAATGAAGATTGTTCTAGAAAAAGTGTTAAAAACGAAGATCCTTCTGGAAAAGGTGTTAAAAACGAAGAACGTTATTCATCTTAGTTTTGGTTTCCTGATACTGGATGTTCAAATCACATGACTGGCCACATAGATTGGTTTGTAAGCATTGATGAAAGGGTAAAAAGAGAGATTAGATTTGCAGATAATAGCAATGTAACTGCAGAAGGAGTAGGAAAGATGTTGATTCAAAGGAAAGATGGCAAGCCATATTTCATATGTGATGTGTTGTATGTGCCAAGAATGAAGAACAATCTGTTAAATCTTGGACAACTACTTGAAAAGGGATATTCAATGAAGATGAAACATGGTGAAATAAAATGTTTGATAATGCAAATAGGTTTGTATTGAAGGCACCATTGTCCAGAAACAGAACCTTCAAAACAACACTGTCAAATAGATCTTCAAGAATGATGGAGGTCGAAAGATTGGATGAGATGTTGAATCCAAGGGAAGGTGATATTAGTATCCCAGCTATTCAACCTCACACAGCTTGTAAAGTACAAATCAATGGAAAATAGTCAATCCCAAAGTAAGAGCAAGAGTTGTTGTAGGCGATGTTGAGCGAGGGAACAAATATGCTAATGTTCCAGTCACTCTTGCTATTGTGCCAAGCAACAAAAGAAGGATCCCTACAATTTCTATTTGAAGAAAGAAAGAAGGATCCCTACATATCATATGATTACTTTACTAAATAAAAAAAAAAACTTAAATAACCTAAATATTGAAAAGAAGAAGAATAAATGAATGGAAACTCGATTAATGTAAGTGATAAATCAACGATGAAGCAACAAAACATGATGAAATTGAAACCAAAATGTGAGAAGAAATAGGAGAAGATGAAGACGAAGGAAGGAAATAGAATTCACAATTTAAAAAGAAATGTTAAAAAATTTGATATTATGATAAGAGCAATTTGGTCATTTCAATAATGACATATGTGTAACTAGCAAAATAAGAGGTGTTTAGTAAAATACTGTTGCTTCCCACACCCCTCAATTTTTTTTTGTAAATCCAAAATACCCTTCCCTCTTTATTCAATTAACCCATAATTTCTATCTTAATTATTTTCATCTTCATCAACCTAACATTCAATCATCTTCAACACCTACATCATCTTGAACACGTTCATCACTTCAATCATCTTCAATCAAGTAAGCTATAGTTGTGTTTTGAATGGTTGTTTTTCGGATTGTTGTTATTGAATGTTTATCAATGGTTGTTTTTGAATGGTGTTCGTGTTTTTTGAATGGTTGTTTTTGAATGTTAATCAATGGTGTTTTCTGGGCTTGATGGTTGTTGTTGACGTAGGATTTAGTTTTAGAGGTGATATACGTGAACTCAGATCACGTATGATGATGAAGTTCAAGTACGTGAACTCATATCATGTAGGTTGATGTGAACTCAGATCACGTAAGTTGATGGAGTTCACGTATGTTGATCGTGTTCACGTGGAGTTCACGTATGGGTTAATTGAAAGGGTTCACATATGCTTTATAGAGTTCACGTAGGTTAAGTTTCTAGACTTGCATAAATGTTATATTGTTTTGATAATGATTATGATTTATTTATGCATAAATGATACATGCAATGTTTACTGATAGAGCATGTCGTGTTATACTCGACGAGGGGACATTGACTGATAACGGTCGTCGTGTTAGACCAACCGCTTCTGCACGGGCTCACCATGCTCAACGTGAACTGCGTGAACAACGAAGATTACGAAAGCAACAAGCAGAACAGGTGCAACCAAAAGAGGCACAACCTGAAGAGGTCCAAGCGGAAGAGGCCTAACCTGAAGAAGTCCAAGCAGAAGAGGCCTAACATGAGGAAGCAGATGAAAGATATCTTGGTGGTCTAGTTGATAGGTATGTCCTAAGGACATATGGGGATCATGTTGCGACACAACTATGGAACAACGTGGTAAATTTCTAAATCAAATTAAATTTTTAATAGTTGCTTAATGTGTTTTAACTTATATTTGTTCAGTTATTTTATTTCAGGATCGCAAAGAGTTAAGGTTTTTTGCAATGACAAAAAATTAAAAGAAGCTGTTACTGAAAATGAAGAGGTTGAGGAACTTGTTAAAAGTTTTGGTTTATATACGTTGCTAAAATGTAGCTACGAGATGATCGACAAATGTCTAATTTTTGCCTTTGTCGAGAGATGACATCGCGGCATCAATAGATTTCATCTTCCAATTAGGGAGATAATCATTACTCCGGTCGATGTCTCTTCACTGCTGCATATACCCATCAGCGATGCATTCTTCAGCGTTAGTATATTTAACAAGGATGACGCTGCATAATTATTGGTTGAGCTTCTTGGGGTTTGTCTAGCTGCTGCATATGGTGAGTTTAACTTGACGCGGACAACCACTGTTAGGTATAATTGGTTGCGAGGACATTTCTTTTATTTTTGGTGGGTTGCACCTTGTTCAACGACAAGAGTGCCTTTGCAGTGAACATTTTCTAATTGAATGCTTCAGAGACCTTAACTCATGTAGGGGATATGCATGAGGTGCTGTTGTGTTTGCTTACCTATACGATAATCTTTGAAAAGGGAACATGCATCAGACTAGAACGGTATCAGCGTATCTGACACTATTATAGGTATTTGCGCTTGCTTTCTTGGTTTGATTTATTTCCTGATTTGGTGGATTTTTTTTGGATTTGTTGCTTTACTGATTTATGAGTATCTTATTATATATGTGCAAACGTGGGTATTTGAGCATTTTCCAACATTATGTGCAAATTGTTGTAGACTATCTCAGATTTATGTTGAGGACTATCCTAGAGCACTTAGATGGAAGCCACAAAGGGATAAATGTTTGATTATTCCATTTAGGAAAGTACTCGATGAGATTGATGTTGATAACATATGTTGGACACTATACGAAGAGCATATACCGAAGCGACCATTTGAGGTTGTTTCATTATTTAGAGGATGGATACGTTGAGATCCCAAGATGTATGCTCACTTGTCATATATGGTATTGCATCAATATGGACATGTTCAAACCATCTCTGGTTCACCTTTAGAGAAAGTAGATCATACAACCACACCAGAGGAAATGGACATCATGTTTATGCAATATGTTGTACATGTAGTTGACGATGGGGCAGTTGTATACAGACCTGCAGACTGTGCGAATGAGTACATGGACTGGTTTCGTCGGATTTCTCATCCATATATCATTCATAGAGAACCGGTCTATGTAGCTCATTCGGTTGCATAACCTATCGATGATGATCATGCTCCAGTTGAAACAACAATAAATTCATTTAAATTTAATTTATGACTTTATTAAATTAATTAGTCATGTAATTTGTTTAACTAAATTAATTCATTAATGTATTTTTTAATGCAACGTCGATAAATATAAATTGCAGTCGAGCTTCTTGATCGACAACTGGTATTACCTGATGGCTTCGCACTCGTGAATGAATTAATTTTGATGTTGCAATCTTAGAAGGGTGGTGGTAGAGATTAGACCAACGTAGTGCCATATTGTAGGAGACATAGAGAGACTTAGGATTTGTATTTGTATTTTGGATATCTATTTTCGATATGTATTTTGGATATTTATTTTGGATATGTATTTTGGATATATATTTTGGATATCATTTTGGATATATACATTGGATATCTATTTTGGATTTCGACAACATTAAACAACTTCATTATATTTGAATTCATACAATATTAAATGTCAACAATTCAGTTTACAATAACTTCATTTATAGTTTATGAAAATATCTGCAACCAATGTTGCATGCGATCCTTGTAAATAAATTACCATTGCCATGCTTCTTCATTGCAATATTTTTTTCCACAAATTACTTGCTGGTGGTATAGGGGAATTTGACTTTAAGTAAACTTGTTAAATTACATAACAATTATAAATCAATTATCAATTATAAATCAATAACAATTATAAAATGAATTATCAATAACAATTTAATATGACAATTAATACTTGTACGAAATGACAGTTCTTAACAAATGCAATAACAATCACACGATGATCTGACATAGATGTTGTTGGTGGATTTTGAAGTGGAAAATATATTTGCGATTGGTTAAGTGATAATGTGACGACAACCAAGTTAAACTTCGAAGCAATCACATATACCATTTTTGGAAGTGTCATCCAATTATCTTTCAATGCAACTTGCTCAACATACACATTGTGTATAAATTATCGAACATAATTTTCTCCACCAAATATTATCTCGTAATAAGACATGAACTCTTGAAGCTTTAACACACACTATTGACGGATGAATGCCCAACAGTTCTCACCCATCAATAATGTCATCTATGAATTTAAACTGGCAACCAATCTTTGAAAAGGAGAACTCTTGGTTGTTGAACTTTGCTAACTGATGGTTGAGGTGTGATCTTTTCTACTTTACTGATTGTTATAGTGCTACATGCATTTGTGCCACTACATCAAACACTTGCATCCACATACTCCCACCAATATGGATCTCGCTTGGTTGATTTATCTCTTTTTGATACCTTACTTTTTTTTTTGGTGCACCTTTTGTTTTAACCTTGACAATTGGTGGATCCATCGACGTAGTCGATGGATACGCGATCTCTCGTAATTTATCTTTAAGTGAAATTTTGTCAGGTATATCAAGTTCTTCAAAGTTTTTCACTATCACATCTATTTCATGTTTCACAGATAACTCTGAAGGTTTACTCGATGAATCAACATGGAAAGTTAATTTACTCCACCAAACATGAATAACGTCTAATGGAATGGAACATGAGATCATATTATACCTGTCTATTTCACATGCATAAGGTAGACCATTTGTTGTCCTAATTGTGCAACGATACTCAATCTGATCAATATCTACATACTTCACGCGATCATACTCTACCGCAATGTGATCTATTACATTTTTGGACACAAAACCACACAAGTTGCCGTATAATCTGTTACTATATCGATGCACCTTTTGAATGGTGCTCTTTTTAAATAATGATATTATCTCATTGTGTTGTAATACAATCATGCTATTGATGGTTTCCCAAACACTGCATATATCACCAATACTATCTTGTAATATCCTTTTCAAACTCCAATGTGGTGACTCAACCCTTTGTGTTGTGGTGTTTCCAAAGTGCATAAATTTTTCTACACCTCGACAAACCTTTCCTTGTGAGCAATTAACCACTACTCATGTACATAATGATAAAAAATAGAACAACTACTACAAATTTCTTCAAAGATAGCCAACTTCATGTAGTACGAATCTTCATCATAACTGTAAATAAGAGCCTCTCATGCCTCCATTATTTGCACTTGCTTCTTTTTTGGAAACACAATCATCATGCACTTGACTTTAACATTCTTGCATGTATGAAACAAGCATAATAAATTCATTACTTTTGGAAAAATATTTTCAACCGCGTTCATCAAAACAAGGTCTCTATCAATAACAATGACTTCAACTTCACCACTTGTAATATGTTCTTTCACCATTTGTAGTGCCCGCGTGAAGTTATTAACATACTCAGACTGTAGATATGAAAATACCACACAAAATGTCATTTTAGTAGATGTAACACCAATAATCTCAAGTAATGATATTCGATACCTACAGGTCTTGTATGTGCTATCCATAATCAATATTATGTGAAAATTATTTACAAGAGTGATAGCGTTTGGATGGGCCCAATATATATCCCTCAATTCATCTAAACCCTCTACCTTCCTATATCAATAGACGTATTTATTGTGTTCCATCAATGTCAAAAGATGTTGCATTTCTGTTATATTTTCTCTAAGTGATGAACGATATGCTTGATGTGCATTGTAAACTTGTTTTATTGTCGTCAAACTTTCAATGTTATGATTCCTCACTGTCATGAAAATGTTTTTATGATTTTACCAAGTTCTTTATCATATCACTAAGTACATTTTTCTCGTCTTGAGACAATCGGCCTAAGAAAGAGTGACCAATCAGTTTTTTGGTCAATTCGTGGTTATGGAGACCACATATTACATGCAAATACCTTCCTTCACCAACACTTGATTGTGTATCTCTCAATTTAAATGGACATTCACATTTTCTAGTCCAAGTACTCCTCGTAAGATTATGATTCTTCCAAGGTCTATATTTACCACTTTTTTCACAACCAAGAATTAATTTTGTCTTTGTTCTTGATCGTGCTGTCGCAGTTTCAGATCTAAAAATCACAACGACAATTCCATTTTCTCTTCCAACATTTCTAGCCAATTTCAATAAATCATCTCGTGTATCAAACATCGTGCCAGTGGTAAACACATCAGTCAAATCAATCATAACAGGTTCAACTCCGTCATGCATAGCATCCGAATTAAGTTCCAAATTATCATACATTTCTTCAAAATCAAGATTCAAATCTTTATACATTTCCTCAAAATCAGGTTCTAAACCTTCATATATTTCGTCACTGTTTGTCTCCCCCTTGATCTATTTAACTGTATCAAAAAAATTACATAACTATAGCATAAAAAATTCTAACTCCTAAACCCAAAAAACAAAAACAAAAAATTACAAATTTGAACATTACGTGAACTGAGTTAATGTATGTGTACATGAACTTAGTTCACGTAGCATATATATGAATTGAATTGAAGTAACATATGTGAACTTAGTTCACGTAAGACACATATGTTTCAAAAATATGACCTTCACGTATACTGAGTTCACGTTGTTTACTTGAATTCATTTCACGTATTTGCTACGTTAATTGAGTTCATATACACATATGTTAACTCAGTTCACGTAGCTCATATGGATTCTTAAACTCCATTGTTTGACGCAATACTAAATCACGTATGTCTATGTAAACCTAAATCACGTATCATATGTATTTTCTTAATTTTATTAGGTACATGAATTCATTTATTAAGATTAAGATTCTTCCAAAGTCTATATTTACCGTGTATGTTTGTTATTTCTTAATTTATGTGCATGTGTTAAAATGAGTTATATTGTAAGATGAAGAGAATATCAAGATCAATAATTAAAAAAAACATTTTCATACTTATTCAAAACGATACTCTCCGCATAGTTAGTTATAAGACCGTTAAAAATATCCTTAATTATAAGCTCTTATTTTAAATTATTATATTTATTTATTATTTTTCTCAAACATATCTTTTTATTAATTCTGTTAATGATATTTTTTATTAATTCTATTTAATTCATCTGAAAGATGAAAAGTCAAAACTAGATATCTTTGTATATAAAGAGTATTTTAAAAATATTTTCACATTAAATTCACTTAATAGTTTTCTAAATATATCTAAAAATACCTAAAAGTGTTTTAAAAAAGAGACGAATATCCTATAATAAATGATTTAGTTGAAAATTTAATATAAATTAAAAAAAATGTACAAATAAAAGAAAGAATATTATTTTTACAAAACTACCCTACTAAAATATTTACCATTACCATAAATTAAAAATAGAAAAATTAATTGAGAATAATACCTAGAGTATAAATTAAAATGTGCAGTTAAAAATATTTAATATTACATCAAAAATTAAAAAGTCATTGTTTTGAGGTAATATTTTTTAAGATTAAAAAAAAACCTCTTATAAACATTTAAAAAGGGATTGATTAAATATTAATCTCCCACCAATTAAAGCCAACGATGAAATATTTGCCAACAATCAAAGCAAAGTCATAGCCCCAACAACTGTACATACAAAAAGTACAATTACACAATCTCACAAACAACCAAACCAACCTCTTCCTTTCTCTCAAATCACATCAAAAACCTTTCAATCTTTCTCTCTTTCTTCTTCTACTTCAATTCTCTTCTTTCCTCATTTTTTATTTTTGTCCTTTAATTAATAATTAATTTGGAGTTACATAGATCTTAGCTTTGCTTCAGTTTATTAGAACTCCCCCAAGAGAGAGAAACGTACAAGCTGCATTTAAAGAAGCTCTAAGATTACTTATTTTGAAGTTACACTTACACCCACCTTCAAAAATTGTACCTTTCTGATCAAGGAGTAATCTTTGTTCTGATTTCAGAAGGTGGGTCCCAATTCTCTTAACCTAACATTTGTTATCATATGTCACTTATATAGTTCCAAAGTTAAAATCTTTGGCATTAGGGTGTGGATTGATGCAGATTTAAAAACCATGCTTTATCTTGCTGAAAATCATGGACCCTCCTTTTTGTTGAAATGTTAACTGTATTCTTGTTAAAGAGGGTAGGTTTGGTTTTATTGTGTGCTTGTAATTGATTTATTGCTATTATATTTTGAAGATTTTTGGGGTTATTGGTGATTTAGGGTTCTGAAGATTTTTGGGGTTATTTGTAATTGCCCTTGAATTGAAAAGGTTCTTAAAACCTGATTTTTATTTAGCAGTGTTCTACAAAGAGTATGAGGAAAAATGTTGGTTCTCATTCAGGAAGGATGTTTAGTGACAGGAAATGGATTATACCATTTTTTGCAAGTTTGTTGGTATCTGTGAGCTTGGTTCTTACAGCTATTCTTGGTGAATTTAGTTCTTATGGTGGAGGAGAGGAGTCTCCGTTCGACATTGTTTCGTTCAATGGATCAGAGGATTCCAATGGAGATTTTGTTGAGTTGGATTTGGAAAGGTCGATTAATGCTAGTGTGGTTGTGAAGATGGAGGCACCTAAGTTTGCATATCTAATTTCGGGTACGAAGGGTGATAGTCATAGGATGATGAGGACATTGGAGGCAGTTTACCACCCGAGGAATCAGTACATTTTGCATTTGGATCTTGAGGCTCCGCCTCGGGAAAGGTTGGAATTGGCGAATGCAGTGAAAGCTGATCCGGTGTTCAGGGAAGTGGAGAATGTGCGCGTTATGTCACAATCCAATTTGGTAACTTATAAGGGTCCTACTATGATTGCTTGTACCCTTCAAGCTATAGCAATACTATTGAAGGAGAGTTCAGAGTGGGACTGGTTTATAAACCTCAGTGCCTCGGATTATCCTCTTGTGACACAGGATGGTTAGTAACTCATCTTTTACCTGCTTCTTTGATCTTATATATTGTTGCATTGTTGTTAAATAGCGACTATGGTGGCGCTCTAGCATAGAGGAGTTTGAACAAATTGCTATTTGCAATATGTTATTTAGTAATGGCTATATCAATGTTGATTTGTATAAACACCTTCATAACTTAGTAGTGTCTAGCTCTGTTAGAGAACAACAATTAATAACCAAGTCCTATCCCGCGTGATGTCACACATTGAAGTCTTCCTGGTGAAGATTTTATGTATGCCTCGTCACCATTACCAATTTACCATTACATCCTTTTGTTTCTGCTAGACTAAACCCCCAAGTGCCATTTTATGTATATATATTTGAGAGATCTGTCCGGATATCAAAGTTGCTTTTATTGTTAATACCTGCCAGATTACATTTGTGAGCTAGAACTTCTAGCTCAGATGCTAAACAAGGCCTTTCATGATCTTCCTTACTGCATGTATTTGATGGTGCTTATTTTCCATAAATAATCATTATTTTTCTTGGAGGTCTGTACCTTATTTTCCACAAAATTTCTGTGTTCCCTAATCTAACTATAGGGATTTGGTTCCTATTAGATATACTCTTACTTGTTCAATTAAAAGAAAAACTCACATCATAGGAAGAATATCTACAATCTAAGCAGTTGCTGAATCTTCTCAAGAATCACAGCTTCATTCATGAATGTATGTTGGACATGGATTATAAGATGATTGGATTCTTTTCATTATAAGATCCATTGTATTATTGGAAACGATGGTGTTGTGTGATATGAACTGAAGTGTAAAATTTTCTACATAATTATCCTTCTGAAGTAGATGGTTTAAAGTCTTGTGTTGGGATATTTTCAAGTATAAAATGAATTCTGTTTTGACCCCAATATTTTTTTAGTACCTTAATAACTATTTTCTTTGCAGGATTTTTATATTCAATAATATATGAGTCTTCTGTTGTCAGTATCTTATTTGCCACAAATATATTTATATTCTCTTTATTACCAAAAAATGAAGATTCATATAGTTCATCTCTAGATGGTTCAGATTATGATTGAATTGCATACATATATCCAAGTCAAACAAGGATCACATTTACTCCTTCCCTTTTAGAAGCTCTGTAAGTCACGTGATATTTGTTTCCTACTTTTGCAGATATGCTTCATGTTTTCTCTAATCTGTCAAGAGATCTCAATTTCATTGAACATACACGCATTTCCGGTTGGAAATTGTAAGTGAATTGTATCATTGCATTTTTTAAATTGATGTAAATTGTGGCTTTTTTGCCGGTTTACTGTTCCGGTTGATTTACATTTATTTCTTCTTTAACTGCTTATATGTTCAGGAACCAAAGAGCAAGGCCCATAATTATTGATCCTGCCCTTTACTTAACAAAGAAATCTGATTTAGCATTGACTACTCAAAGAAGAACACTTCCGACGTCTTTTAAATTGTTCACTGGTATGTTTGTCTCTACTCACTCCGTAACAAAATATAAGCAAAAAAGTACATGTATTTAGATTAATATGGTCTAGATTTATGTACTTTTTTGCTTATATTTTGTTACAGAGGGAGTATTTCTATATTTTTGTATACATTTTTTCTTTTATTTTCTAAGACAAATTTAAATTTAAACTAAAAGGACCTTTCAAGGTCTAGCACTGCTATGCCGATTTTAAATCGCGGTCGCTGTTGCCGTTATGCTGCAAACCTTTGTATTGCGACCTCAACTCCGGTTGTATACCGCAATTTAAAACTATGCTTCGAAGATTGTAAGTTGTCTAGTTAACTAGCCAGATTACATTTATTACCTATTTGTTAACAGGTTCGGCTTGGGTTGTACTAACGCGGTCTTTTGTGGAATACTGTATATGGGGATGGGATAACTTTCCACGGACTATGCTTATGTATTATACAAATTTTGTCTCTTCGCCTGAGGGATATTTTCACACTGTCATTTGTAACACTCAGAAGTTTCGACACACAGCAATAAGCCATGATCTTCACTACATTGCTTGGGACACTCCACCAAAGCAACATCCCATCTCTTTAACTATGAAGGACTTCGACAAAATGGCTCAGAGCAAGGCTCCCTTTGCCCGAAAGTTTGCAAAGGATGATCCAGTCTTAGACAAGATCGACAAAGAACTTTTGAGCCGCACGCATAGATTTTCACCAGGTGCATGGTGTATTGGGACATCAGAAAATGGAGCAGACCCATGTTCTTCGCGTGGCAATGATACGGTGTTTCGGCCAGGACCCGGTGCTGAGAAGCTACGCAAGCTGCTTCAGGTGCTGTTATCTGAAGAATTTCTAAGCAAGCAGTGTTTGTGACAATGGAGTACACTACAAATTGGATAATTCAAGTGTACATAATGTGGTTATATATATATATATCATATATATGAGAATATAAAAAGTTAGGATTTTGTATCCTATATAATATAGATTCACAGTAAGAAGCAACAAGCACTCACAGTAGCAGTTTTTTGGTGCTTGTTTTGGTTTAGTTTTGCCAATTCCAGCCAGCCATTTATGCTATAACAATCTTTTTATTTTTGTTGAGTTACAAAAGGCAATTAAGTTTCATAGCAGATATTTTAATTTTTTTATTGGTTATCTATATTATCTTATGGAGAAATTCCTTGGTCAGTAATACATGTTATAGACATTTTATTCAACATTTAACATTTAGGTCACCAATGTTTGTACCGTCGAAGACATGCCTTTAATTCAAACATGAAATCACAGCAGACCATTTACCAGGTTTTGTTTTCCAAGGACATCCACATTTATCAGATATGGTCCATTAGGATAAAGTAATTCAACTTTTTTGAATTTTTTGCTTCTTTCAACTGTACTAGTACTGCATCTGCATCACATCCTAAAGTATTTTTTTTCTCCCCCATAGGCATCAAATCATACAGTTAATACGTGTGTCATCCAATTTAAAATTTGCCACAACCTAGCGACCATAATGAATTTGAGAAATGCATCTGCTTTTAATCCACGTCCAATAAAATTTGATAATTTTAAATAAAAGTAAAAATAAAGTTAATTGTGATTTTAGTTTCTGCAATATGGGACTAATTTGATTTTAGCCTTTGTAAAATTAGTTTTTAGATTCCATCATATTATTTCATATTCTTTCACTTTTAGTCCTTAATTACATTGCATCTGAATCGTCATCTATTTAATAAATTAAT
Organism: Cicer judaicum; assembly: GCA_037974835.1. Classification (NCBI taxonomy): domain Eukaryota; kingdom Viridiplantae; phylum Streptophyta; class Magnoliopsida; order Fabales; family Fabaceae; genus Cicer; species Cicer judaicum. The sequence goes on from JBBPBS010000249.1 coordinate 1,474,853, forward strand.
TAAATAAAATATTAATAATTACTAAATTATTAAATTAAATAAATTTGTGATTTTTTTGTTGTAAAATAATTAAATAAAATCAGTTCAGGATTTTTTTTTCTTATCCGCTTTCCCTTATCATCTCGTACCTTGTGAAATTCATCCAAACCTTCAAACACTGAACCATCCACAAAAACAAACAAGAAATAGTGCTACAACAAAATCCCAATCTTAGATAAAAACATCATTAGAACCAATTACAACAAGTACAAATCATAAATGGAAGACACTAATATCCTTCAACAAAACCCACCTAAAGAAAGAGGTAGGCATGAAGTACGAAAAAGCGAAAAAAATGACAGTATTGGATCTCACTCACTATAAACACAATCACTCTCTCACACCAAAACCTCCCCAAACCAAATAGATTTCTATAGTTATTAAATAAATATTAATAATTTATTTATTAACTTTGAAAACTCCTTGTGTTGGACCGACCTTGTATAACTCGACCCAAATTTTTAAATTTGAAATAGAAACAGAATAAAAGGAAAAATTTGGTTCAAAATTGAATGTCGTTGGCCTCAGCAGGATAGCCATTATATTGGAGCTTGACATGCAGTGAAGAACAAAGCATCTTGAACTTGAGCCTGAGGGAATCCATGATCTCTTGCACTTGTAGATCCTCGGGATCCATCAGAGGGTATTTGTTTATCAAGTCCTGCATCTGTGCAATAGCAGTTTTGGCTCGGGAAGAGAAGCAAGTCGGGTCGATTTGGATGGCGGATGTCCAGATGTGGATGCAGCCGCTGTAGAAGCCGAGTTCCTCACCAACCTCAAAACCGACTTTCAGTCCAACCTGCTTCCCCTCATCCCTGCCGCCAACGAGGCCATCTTTGTAGCCTTCGTCGTAGCCTTCCTTCAAATGAGCCTCCTCCAAATTCACCGAAGAATCAAATGGGTCATCCATCACCAATTGACACCCAATATACAACCTGCAAAAGAAAATGGATGTTTCCCAATTTAAGTTTTTCTTTTCTAAAATATATAAATATTATGGTCGAGAAAAGGTGTGGTGCACTCTCAATACTCGACCCAATCTTTGTGGATCAAGCGCGTCGCTCGCATTAGGGCTATGCAAAAAATCCGATAATAAGGCCCAAATCCAAAACCTAAATATCCAGTTTAAAACATATGGTTATAATCTGTTTATTTATAAACCGGTTGGATAACCACTTATTTATATTTGGATTTGGATTTGGTTTTTATTCGGTTTTTATCCACTACCAATATTTTGTTAATTTTGAGATTTTATTTCTTGAAAAAATTTTGAAATTTATTTTTTTCAAAAAAAATATCGGAAAAAAATAAAATAAAATAAACTTTTTTTTTCAAAAAAATTTTAAATTGAATTTTTTTTTCAAAAAATTTGATGAGACAAATTTTAAAAACATTTATCGAAAAGATCGATTTTTTTAAATAACCGATTTTTAAACTATGAATAAATGATCTTTTAAAAAATAATCAAACTTTAACCGATTTTGAAAATAAAATCAATTTTAAAATTAAAATTTTCAAACCGGTTGCTTAATTATAAACCAGTTATTTAATCATAACCAATTTTACAATTGGTTTTATAACCGGTTTTAAACCAAATAATGGATTTGGTTATAAATCCAAATCCATATATTAGTTTTAAAATGAATATGGTTTGGTTTTTTTAAAAAACCAACCATGCACAACCCTAGCGGGCATGTCAACAGCAAATCAATGACACATCATAATTTATTTGTTTAATTATTTATAAGAAATCCTCCAAAATACTATATGTATCAACAGGGTATCAACACATATCGAGTACGATACGTGACCAAATTCACGTAACTGTGCTTCAGATCAGAGCTCTCTACTCTGAGTCTATCTAAGCTAAACTTATGAATAGAAAAATTACCTTGTAACTCCTGATGTGTGAAAATATATATTAGATCCAGATCCAGAGACGTCGAATAAGCTTTATCAAGGACTTCTTTTGCACCAGAAATGCAACTACTTGAAGTTAATCCAACTAAACCTATTGTTAATAAAAAGAAGGAAATCTAAAATTTTGCACCAGACATGTTTAAATGACATGCATACATAATTTCTGTTATCCTTAAAACAATTTTATCATACCCAAAAGGCTAGAGAAATTTTCAACAACAAAAAGAAAACAATTTCTATATTCTTTCAAGTTCTAATTTTTAAAGGAAATACTCCTCTGCTTTCCTCCAACTCATAGTCCAATGCCAAATTACAGTAATACATAAGAGACACAGTACTAGTTCATAAACATTACAATAGATCACATGAAATTAGTTAGACTTACACACTTAAAAATTATTATATTTTAAAACCTGACTCAACTGATTGAAGTTGCTCCTTCCCTGTTTCACCAATCCTTATAAAACTATGACATCATTTTGGTAGAACAAAGTGAGATTGAGGCAATGAACCATAACAAAGTGTGGCGTCAAGGAGTCAACTGAACACTGCAAACCGTTAACACTCAGCATTATTTGTCTTTTAGTTTTGGAAACTTTTACTATCTACTTGAACCTTTCTTTCATCTAATACAACTCTAGCTCTTATATCAGATCTCACCAATAGCTGAGTACATATTACATTCTTAGTACTCATCACAAAGCTAACTTTACAATTTGCCGAAACAATACAATACCATTTTCAGTTTTCAACAAGCAAACAAACACTCAAAAAGATTTTAATTCACAAGACAAGATGAACTACAAAATGAACTACCAATTACAGCAAGGGATAAATAAATTAAAGTTGAAAGTTTCCTTTCAATAACAACAAAATGTGTTTACAGCTATTAATGTGCTATAAATCTTGTATATGGAAATTTCTATTATATTGCATCAAAATGTCAATAATAGAATCAAGTGTGATCTAGTAAAAACATAGGAAACATGACATTGCACCATAAAATATACCTAGTAGAATTACTCTCTATAAAACATTTGCAAATCCAGAAGTAAGAAGATGTAATAACAGAAGGTAAAGCATTTTACAATGAGAAAACATGCACTACAAGAAATCACTCTTTATAATTTTTTTAAGAAAGGAACCTGATTTGCGAGTTTCAAGTGACCCTTTCTCCTTCTTGCGACTTGTGTTGTGGTCAGTGGCGCAGCTTGACTAAAAAAGCTTGGGGGTACCAAAATAAACTATAATGTGTAAATCAAATATGAAAATCATATTGTATATCTAAAATTGAAGTTGTAATATGAGCACAAAGTTGATCATCAAATAATTAAACTACATGACTTCAAAAATACTTTAAAAGTAATGCTCTACGCTTTTTGAGTGATTTGAAATCATCAATAATAGACTCAATAATTCTCTTAGATCATCAATATCAATAAATCAATTAAAAGTATCCATGACCACCTAACAGAGTAAGAAATCATTTAGACACAATAATGTTGCAGAAATTTATGAATGCTGTCACACATTATATCATGTTTATTCTCAAACTTCTATTATATCTTACATCCACACGAAGTCCTTAATAGCAACAACAGATGCTAAAACACTTCAATCTATTCCTGAAGTTCCATATATGAAAGCTAGAATCTTTCAATCTAAATTCACCTATAGATTCAATGTAACACCACGTCCAAAATTCATACGCCTTCCTTTATCCAATGCATTTGTGAATGGTATTGAAGTTGTTTCAAACTGACTCTAGTTTCAACAATAAATAAGGGTGCTTTCATTCTAGTTTTTTTTTTCCGTAAAATGAACACTTTTTTTTAAAAAATTAATCACTTTTGAAAGTTTGTGTCTGTTTATTATAGGTTTTAAAAAAAATAAAAAATCTGAAAATAATCTAAAAACTGGTTAAAATGAAAAGTTGTTTGTAGTAGCTTCTAAAAAAAATCATATTTTATAACTGATTTTTTGAAAAAAAAAGTGATTTCACTTCGATAGACAACAAACACAAAACACCTTCACAATCCTCTCTATTGCTATAAACCATGATTCATAAACTGAGGTCAGCGTCATAGATTATAGGTCGAAGAAGGGGATTACCAAGCTTTACGGTTGAACACTTGTTGACAGTGGAGGAGCCTTGTTTTTTTGTTGTTGTTGGCGGCAAGGGGAGACCAGAAGCGAACGAACAGCACACAACGGCACGAGAAGTACACCGAAATGAACGGCGCCCGATGAAGATGAGACTCGGCCTCTGGTTGTGGTGGTGCGTATCCTTTTTGTTTTGCCACTTGTTAAGCTCTTTCTCTTTTATATTTTTTTTTTAATTTTAGATTTAATTAGAATTTTGAACGAATAATTTTCATTTTTTAAAGTCGTATTAAAATTTGATGAATAAAAAATATGATATATGCGACTTAAATAAATAAAAAAAATAAAAATAAAATTTTTATTAAATTTTGGACTAAAATTATTTTTGAGAGACTAAAATAAAATGGAAACAACTTTAATTTGACTTTCGCGATTTAGCTATGTAAGGAGACTAAAAGTGTAATTAAACCTTAATTTTAATTTGACTTAAGTATACTTTAATGTGTGAACTTTTAATTATTTACTTTTAAAATTAACCTTTTGATTCTTTTATTAACTAATTCTTAGAAAAAAAATATTATTTTTTATGATGTAATACTTAAATAATATTGAGCATTGTATAAAATATTTTTTTATTTTATTATTGTTTTTATTAATTTTATTTATATATTAAAATATTTAAAATTAATTTATTTTATTTATATACTAAGATATTTCAAATTAAAAAACAATTTATAAAAATTATTTATTTATTTTAATAATTTTAAATTTTAAAATACTATATAATATTTTTAAAATTTTATTTATTTATTTTAAATATTTTAATATTATTTTTCACATTTAAATTTAT
>JBBPBS010000249.1:1480006-1548477 GCA_037974835.1 Cicer judaicum
TAAAAATATTAAAAATAATTTTATTTTATTTATAAATTAAAATTTAACATATTTATCATCCAACTATAATTTAAAAATTATATTTATTTTACTTTAATATTTAATTTATAATTAAAAAATAATAAATTTAATTACAACACTAACGACATATAAATTATTTAAAGTTTTATAATTTATAACTTTATGCCACACTATTTACAGTTTTAGTCTTGTTTTGATTTAATTGTTATGTATTTGCACTGTAAATCCATCACGATCATTACATATATGATTTTAATGATAATTATATTTAAAGTCAAATATATTCAATAATTTAATTTGTGATTAATTAACACTTTAATAATTTTTTACTTTATCTTTATAAATGAATTAAATTATTTAAATATTATATTTTTTTAATAATTTTAAATAATATTTTTTGATTTTTATGATTTACTCTAGATCAAATCGAGATTCCAATGAGTTTCTTCTATAAATAATGGTGACGTATAATGATAGAGTTTGACTAAAAAATTTGGAGTATTCGATACAAAATATTTATATAAATTAAATATGCAAATAATATTATATAATAAAAAAATTAAAGTATAATAAACACAAAGTAAAGTATCAAATAATTTAATTATATGACTTAAAAAATCTTAAAGTAATGTTCTAATAGACTCACGACCATCAATAATACACAACAAAAAATTAAACACTTCCTATGCAACAAAAAATCAACTAACTTATATGCAGCAAAACATCAAATATACAACAAAATATCAAACATCTTATCTACAACAAAATATCAAACACTTTGTATACAACAAAAAATCACACCTTATATGCAACACAGTGAGCAGTCCAGGCGTCCATCACATATCAGAAATATAGAACAAAAAAGTATCAGTCACTGAAAGTCGAACCTTTTGCCGAATGGCCGAGGCGAGGCAATTGAGGCAAGGCGAGTAAACGACAAAGGCAAGGTGAGGGAGCAGTGAACAGCAACAGCGAGCAGTCAAGAGTGAGAGAGAAGAAGAAATAGATTTTAAATATTACTGTATTTTTTTTTCAATGAATTGACAGCATCTTCACCTTAGAAGTCTCTAAAATTAAATTAATAGATCCAATAGTACATTATTGATGGTACACATGTGAGGGACTTGATAGCTTCCTTACCTAAGAAACAACCATATTTCATATGAGAAACGTTTGTTTGATACAAAATTCGATACATATATTGTTTTTATCTCTCTTTTCGATTCCAACACCAAATTACACATACAATATTTAGACTTTTGTGTATCTATTTTTATAATCACTAATAAATTTAAATTTAAAATGAAAATGAAAATTGTTTGTATGATGGTAAGAAACAAATATACTATCCATTATTTTTCTTCATTATATAGTTTTGTTTCAATGGATTTTCTTGATACAATTTTAAATTTTTAATGATCAGTTTTCTCGTACAAAAGTTATAGTATTCTTTTTCTTTCATTCAAATTTTTTATTTTCAATTGTTAGATAATGTTATTATATATTAATAATGAGGGTATTTTAGACATTTCTATTCTTTTATACATATACTCATTGTAACCCTATTAACTCAAGTTTGATTTATTATATGTTATGAAATCTTATAGTGGTTATCTCTCTTCTTCCTCTTTTCATTGTTAACATGGTATCAGAGCTTTGGTTGATTTTGGGATTCACTATAAAGAAGAGAGATAGACTATTTTGGTAGGAAAGACAACCACCAAAAGAGAAAAGAAGAGAAAAGTAACCCTATTCCTAATTTTGTTATATCAGTTTCAGAAAAAATCGATTGCGCATTCGTTAACGGTTGGATCAGGCTGATTTTTGGACAGCAGGTTCGCAACATTCAGGTCTTCAGTTGGAAAGTGATATTAGAGCCCTTAAGCAGAATAATATGACCATTCAGGAATTCTATTCGGCAATGACTAATTTGTTGGATCAACTGACTTTTATGGAATCACCTGAGTTGAAAGTTGTCAAAGCATACATTGATCAAAGAGAGGAGCAATGTATGATTTGGTTTCTAATGGCTCTTCATGATGATTTTGAGGGCCTCCGTGGGGGTATTTTGTATTGTTCCCCCTTCCTAATGTTGAACCAGTAGTTATTGAATTGTTGGCAGAAGAAATCAGACTTAAGACTCATTATGGTGTGTCAGATAAGGGAATTCTCACAACTCCTTCATTTGTTTTTGTTGCTCCTTTTTAAAAAGGAAAATCTCAAGGGAGATTTGGGACTAGTAATGAAGAATGTGCGTTTTGCAAAGAAAAATGTCATTGGAAAGCACATTGTCCGAAATTGGGAAGAGCACATAAGAAGAATTTTAGGGGGTCATCGTCCAATGTTGTTGCTTTTCCTCCTCCTACCATTGGCTCTAGTTGTGGTTCTGTATACTCATATGAGACTGCTTCCCAAATATTTGATATTGCAGAACAACTTCAAAAACTTCTTGCCACTCAATCACATGCCATGTCTGCCATATTTTCTAAAGGTTTGAACTCCTCTAGTATGCCAGGTATATCTCCTTCCATATGGATTCTTGATTCGGGAGCATCTCATCATACGACATACGATGATAAATCTTTTGTGTCTGTGAAACATGCATCGTCTATGTCAGTTATGATTGCTGATGACACTCCTATGCCACTAGCAGACGTTGGTTATGTCTCCACACCTAACCTATCTCTTTCTGATGTTTATTATATTGAGTATTGCTTTTGTTAGTCAAATATATGATTTCAGTTATTCGATTATATTTTCTTCCACTTCTTGTTGTGTATAGGATCCACATTCCGGGAGGCTTATTGGGACAAGCTATATACAGGGAGGACTTTATGTTTTGGATGACATGCGACTCCCAGATACTGCAGCCTCAACAACTACTACTGACTTATTATCTAGTTTTCGCTTGAATTGCTTATCTTATAGTTTTTATTTATGGCATTCTCGCCTTGGACATGTTTCTGCTTCTAGATTAAAATATTTGGCTTCTACTGGAGCCTTAGGAAAGTTACAAACTTGTGATATCTCAAATTGTTGTGGTTGTAAACTTGTTAAATTTCTAGCTTTACCGTTTAGTAAAAGTGTTTTCGTTTCATATGCGCATTTTGATTTAGTTCACTCTGATGTTTGGGGTCCATCATCATTTCTCACCAAAGGTGGATCTAGATATTATGTTTCGTTTATTGACGATTACACTCGTTATTGTTGGGTTTATCTTATAAAAAATCGGTGTGAATTTTTTGACATTTATCATATGTTTCGTGCAATGATCAAAACTCAACATAATTCTGTTATAAAATAATTTCGTTGTAAATTAGTTGGTGAATATACCGCTAAGAAATTTTCTAAATTACTTGTTTATGATGGCACCCTCCATCAAACATCTTGTACTGATACTCCTCAACAAAATGGAGTTGCTGAAAGGAAATACCTTCATATTATAGAGACTGTTGTTTCCTTTTTATTATCCGCTTCAGTTTCTAGTGAGTTTTGGGGAGAAATAGTTCTTACTGTTGTCATGCTATTAATAGAATTTCATCATCTATCATATCAGGTTTGTCTCCCTTTGAAAAATTATATGCTTCTACCCCTAATTACTATTCTTTGAAAGTTTTTGGTTCTACTTGTTTTGTTCTTCTCCCTTAAGTAGAGCGCAATAAGTTGTCTCATTGTTGAGCCGTGTGTGTTTTTCTTGGTTATAGGGATGGTCAAAAGGGTTATCGTTGTTATGATCCTCATGCAAGAGAAATTTATGTATCTCGTAATGTTGTTTTTCTTGAGCACATCCCTTTTTACTCTGTTTCCTTTGATTATCAAATTACTAAGAGTTATGAACTAACCCATATTGATTCGTTTGTTGCTAATGATAATACTTCTAGTGATTGTAATGTTGAGAATTGCAGGGCAAATACTAATACTCCACATGATGACATCCCTCTTTTCCCCCAAGATATCCAATCACCTCCTACGATTGTTGATCCTCCTCGTTACCCCTCTCATCAACGTACGTCTACTCAGTTACCTGATTTTGTCTATTCCACTTACTCGGTTTTGTTTGTTTGTTTCTTAACCTCTACTCGCAGTTTGTCTAAGCCCTCTTCCAATAAAGAGGTTGTTTTTGATCCTCTTTGGCAGTAAGTTATGGCAGAAGAACTATCTGCCAACACTTGAGAATTAGTAACTCTTCCTCCTAACTAAGTATAATGGGTCAGTTGAGCGCTACAAAGCACGTCTTGTTGCTAAGGGTTTCTCTCAACAATATGGTATGAATTATCAAGAAACTTTTACTCCTGTAGCCAAGATGACCACTATTCGTACACTTATTACAGTTGCATTTATTTGTTAATGTCATATTTCCCAAATGGTTGTCAAAAATGCTTTTTTAAATGGTGAGCTTCATGAAGAAGTCTATATGGTCCCTCCACAAGGAGTTTCTCATAATCAAAGGGAAGTATGTAAGTTAAAAAATACTCTATGTGGTCTTAAACAGGTTCCTCGAGCTTGGTTTGAGAAATTCTCTACTATGATCACTTCTCTTGGTTTCTGCTCTAGTGAACATGACTCTGCATTGTTTATAAGATCCACCACTTATGGTCGCATTATACTTTCTCTAAATGTTGATGATATGATTATTACAGGTGATGATGTTAGTTGAATCAATGAGTTGAAATTGCAGTTCGCCAAATAATTTGAGATGAAGAACTTGGGAACTCTTCATTATTTCTTGGGGATTGAAGTTGCCTACTCTCCTAAAGGCTACCTTCTTTCTCAATCCAAGTACATTGCCAAAATTCTTGACTAGACTTGTCTTTTTGATACTAGAGCAGCAGATACTCCTCTTGAGTTGAATGTGAAATATGCTCCATCGAATGGTGTTCCTTCACCAAATTCCACTTTGTATCGTACTTTGGTTGGCAGCTTAGTGTATCTTATGATTACCAGACCTGATATTTCTTATGATGTTCATATTGTTAGTCAGTTTGTTGTCTATCCCACTAAAGTACATTGGGTAGCAGTTCTTCGGATTCTTCGTTATCTTCGGGGAACTCAATTTCAAAGCCTTCTCTTTCCATCGTCATCCTCATTTGAGTTATAATCTTATGCTGATGCTGATTGGGCTGGTGACACTACAAATTGTAAATCCACCACATGGTTTTGTATCTTTCTTGAAGACTCTCTTATTTCTTGGAAGAGTAAGAAACAAGATATTGTCTCTCGCTCCTCTACAGAAGCTGAGTATCGTGCTATGACATCCACTACCGTTGAAATAATTTGGTTGCATTGGCTTTTGTCTGATATGAGTATCTCTATTTCTTAGCTAACTCTGATGCACTGCGATAACAAGAATGCTATTCAAATTGTTCACAACTTGGTATTTCATGAACGCACCAAACAAATTTAGATTGATTGTCATCTTACTCGTCATCGTCTTCAGCATAGAACCATTACTCTACCGTTTGTCTCTTCTTCTTTATAGATTGTTGATTTGTTCACAAAGATGTCTTCCATTAAACATTTTCGTTTTTTAGTTGACAAACTCTCGATGCTCCATGTTAATGAATCATGAGTTTGAGGGGAGATATTAGATAATGTTATTATATATTAGTAGTAAGGGTATTTTAGATATTTCTATTCTTTTGTATATATACTCATTGTAACCTTATTAACTCAAATTTAGTTCGTTCTATGTTATGAAACCCTATAGAGTGGTTGTCTCTCTTTTTCCTCTTTTCATTATTAACACCAATGAGTTTTTCCTAATAAGATTCTAATAAAACATATATCTTATAGAAGTTTAAAGAGGAGTGCTATAACTATTTGGCAAATGACAACTTCATTAAATTAATTTTTCATAATTTATGGACGATCTATAGTTCCTATGATTAAATGACTTCATATGCTCTTTAATTTTTTTTTTTTGAAATGGTCAAAATTATTAATTAGTGAATATGTTAGTATTTTTCTTCTTTTCCTGGGATCCTATTTAACCCTTATTTAAATAAGTCCTACTACCCCATACTTGCTCTTACCTTGATATGTTAATGTCTGAATATTAAGGCCTATTTAATTTTTGTAAGTTACAAAATTTGGATCCTATAAATAGGTATCACACTTTGAAGAGTATTATAGAAAGACTATCTTCTCTATTATCTCTATTATTATTTTATATATTTATATGTATACTTCTCTAGTTTGATTTATTTTTATAACATGTGATAGCTTAATCAACTTTGCCACTATTTTACTAGAAAAATTATTCTTCTCACTATCTCTGCACAAATCTAATTCATGATCATGTTACATCTTCTTTCTCATTATTTTTGTTTTAGTTTCATACCTGCCATTTATATTTTTTGCATGAATTTTTTATTAAGAATTATATTTAGTTGACACAATTATCATGTTTGCATTTTTTTTAAAGAAGTAATATCTAATCAACTCTAAAATATTACCAAATAAATTTTTTTTTATCAATATGTATAAAGCTTAATGATATAGTTCTTGAAAAACTAAAAAAATAATACTAAATTTAAGCATCCTTGTAGGATTGCTTCAAGTATTGGTTTTCTTGTTTTTTATTTTGATTTGTGGTTTAGTTCTCGAAAAACTAATAATTTAATATCCAACATTCAACTAGAGTGTACAAAGTATGATTTTTCTTTATTGTCGTTTATGAAGATTTGTGGTTGAGCTCTTGAAGAAATAAGCTTTTACATATACTTCAAATTTTTTATGTTTATTTTATCCAAACGACTGTAAAAACTTTCTTTCTATATGAACTAATTTGATAAAATAAGAAAACCACTTGATAGGAGTTTATATGATTCTCGATATTTAAAATCAATTTTGAACCATTATAACATGTCTCAATAATGGTATTTTATTTTTCTCACAAACTTGATGATACTATGTTGTTGTGAGAAAGTTGGAGAGTAGTTAATTGATAGAAATATTCTCAAGTGGTTGAAATCAAATGATTACGTTTTAGTGAAAAATCTCTATTAAGTGAATAATGAACCTATATAAATTTGTATGTCATCTCCTTTTTCTATGAACTTTATTTGTGCTCCAAAGTTGCTATTTGTCATTTTTCAAAAAAAGGGATTGTTTTTAAAATTAATATTTTCTTGAAAAAATATTTTTCAAAACTAGGGATTCAAAAGGTTATTGTTTTTCAATACAATTCAAATCTATCATTTTCTTGTGTTTTTCACTGTCTTCAATTGGTATTAGAGTTCACTCTTTTGTTTGGACACTTAATAATGTTAGAGAAAAGAACCTTTGTGAAAATATAAGTGCATACATGAGTTTTGTATTGTATTAATAATGTTTCACAACGTTACATACATGAGTTTTGTATTTAAACCACATGTGTTTAAAGCTGCAGACTTTGAGTACTAGAAAGAGAAAATGGAGTCATTTCTTATATCTCATAGTTCTAGCCTTTTAGATATCATCGAGGATGGATTTACTTCACCTCTAAATATAAGTGCATGTGTAGAAATACACAGAAATAAACTCGGTGTAGATCCAAAGAATATCATATATGAGGTAAATCAAAAAGCTAAACACTACATAATGTGTTATCACAAAAGGTGAGTACGATAATTGGGAAAAAACTGGTAATACTAAAGACACATGAGATTCCTTGAAATTGGCTTATGAAGGTATGACCAAGTCATGAATCTAAATTAAATGTGATTGTTAGCTTATGGAGGTAATGACCAAGTCACACATCTTAACTAAATGTCATTGTTAGAAAATATGAGTTCAAAATGGAGAATGATACAAGCACTAAACAAATATTTTTAGGATTCCAAATTCTTTTTCAAGGTCTTGAAGCACTCAAAAAAAGTTATATCACTTATCAACATGTTAGAAAAATACTTAGGAGTGTGCCAAAGAAATGAAGATCCAAATATAAATGACAGATCGACCAATGAACTGAGCGAAATATTATACAAATCGACCAAAAATTGTGGGTTAGATCAAGGAAACACCAAAAGCAATTTCTTAGAAGAGATTCTAGAGGTTTCAAAGACTCATAATGCATTGACAAGAAGCATATCACCTATTTTAAGTGCAAAGAATCAAGGAACAATAAATCATAATGTCTTGGCCTTGAACAAGAAAGGATCAAACGATGTAACTTCAAATGAAAGAAAATCTAAACATTACAATAGCTAATGTGATAACCTATAGAGGACAATCAGAAGTTAAAATTTTGATTTTTCAAGTTCATCAAAGAGCATTTAATAAGGAAGTATTTCAACAATTTGTTGTTAATGGTATAGATAAAAGCATGTAAGTTGTCATGATTTATGGTGTGAGCAGAATTAGAAAACAAGGTTTTGGCTTTGTTGAAGGTTCCAACTTCCTCATCCATTCATGAATATGTTAATACGTCTTTATGTTCTTATTGTTTGAAGAAAGGTCATAACAGGGAAACCTGTAAATGGTTGAACATAAAGAAGGTAAAACCTTCTTAAGACTAACAAAGAAGGAACCAATAAAATATAAGTACCTGAAGATAAGATATTTTATGTTACAAATTCTTCTAAAAACCAAGTTGAGACACCAGTCATGATATCTAGACAATAGTTTCTCACAATACATGATACGAGAAAATCATATTTCCAAGAGCTTATGTACTAAGATGATGGGTACATAGGGCTCAAGAGGAACCAAAACGAATTGATTGTTGGACATCGTATTGTGTGACACGCTCTATCTTGAAAATGTTTTAAAGCCTAAATATAATTAAAAAGGTGATTTTCTAGCCTAGACAATTTGTTTGTAAAGACCCCATGTATCACAATGAATTAAGTCAAACGAATGAGAATAAAAATTATTCTTAGAAGAAAAAAGATATCTAGTGGCTCTATAAACAATTGAACAAACAAAAAATGATAAGAAAGCTACATAATTAACCCAATAGGAGGATAATGATGACCTCTATAAAAATTATTTTCTTGATGGACTTGCTAATGATATGTATGATTATTATAGTTCCAACAACACTATTGGAGATGTTTAAGATGCTTTGAAGAAGAAATATAATACCGAGGAAGTTGTGGCTAAAAAGTATGATGTGAATCGCTACTTCAAGAATCACATGACCGATAACTTGGAGGCTCAATCCCATGTAATTTAGTACATAACTCATGAGATCGTCTCTAATGGTATGACTTTCAATGAACAATTTCAAATTGTTGTTATTATTATTGATAAACTTCCCTCTGCTTCGAAGGATTTAACAAATTCTCTTACGCATTAAACAAAAGAACTTTCACTAAAGAGCTTGATAATTCGCCTCTAAATTGAAGAAGAATCTCAAAAGCAAGACCAAAAAGATGAAGTACTAGTTGTTTCAAACAACAACAAGAGACTAATCAGTGTAATTTTTTAAGCCAATGGACAAAACACTCAACAATCATAACCACAATAAGAATGGGAACTCTCCAATAAGAATGGGAACAACAAGAATGTGTTGGAGCTACCCAAAAACAAAAGTGGTCGTGATAACATTTTTGTTGTTGTAGATCGATTTTCTAAGATAGCACATTTCATTCCTTGTCATAAAATTGATGATGCAAGTCATATTTCAAATTTGTTTTTCAAAGAGGTTGTAATATTGCATGGTATACCTAAATTCATGGCTTGAGATAGGGATACTAAATTCTTAAGTCGCTTTTGGAAAACCTTGTGGGCTAAACTAGGTACAAAGTTGTTATTTTCCACTACTATCTCCATCATTTCATTCTTTCTCCATATTTTCTTCTTTGTGTTCTCCATTTTATTTAGTACTTTGTTTGAAAATATCACTTGGTTAGATCCTTCAACTCATATGGAAACACTCAAATCCATATCAAATTATGAAGCAGTAACTACCTCCTAGAAATGACTCTAGCTCACAATTCATCTACTATAAATGTAGGAAACTATGTCATATGGCAAGCAAGTGTAGGAAGAAATTCACCTCCTAGAAATGATTCTAGCTCAAATTCATCTATGAAAAGACGTTGATTCTAAAGAACGTGATGCACACTCTAGAGACAAGAAAGAATTTGGTTTCTGGTTTTCATCTTAATAAGGCATGGTTTATGTAGTCTATAGGGGCACATTTGTACACTATTTCTAAAAATAGAACTTTTGTTGGAAAATAGTATGCCACTAATAATGACATGTTTAAATAAAATATTGAAATTAATGTAATGTCTTTTTCTGCTTCAATGTTGTGTGATTTTAATATTTGACATGCTAGACTCTATCATATGAACAAATGTGTTATTTCAAACTTAAAAAACTTAGGTCTAACTGCAAAGTTATCTTGAAATAATTTTGAAAAATGTGATTTTTTTAGTCAAACTAAAATAAGAAACAGTTTATATAAATCAGTAGTTAGAGAATCTCAGCCTTTAGATTTAGGTTTAAATATATTTTTGGTCCTTGCAGATATACCACTTTTTTATTTTAGTTCTTGTAAGTTTTTTTGTTTGAATTTAGCTTCCATAAAATTAAATACAATCGATTTTTGTTTCTAATGTCAAATTAAAGTTACAAAAAAAAAAAAAAGATGACTAACAACTTAATACTTGACCTTATAAATGCATACCAACACATCATCTTTTATGATATATTAAAAATTAAAATATTTTATATCATTAATTAATAAATTTATTTATTTATCATTTAATAATAAATGATATTTTATAAACAAAAAATATGAATAGAAATTAACAGATGCATTTAAGGGATTTTAGAAAACTCGTCTTCTTCCATGCCATAAACCATGTAACTCTTATCTTCTTGACCCTATTCATTAACATATCTTTCTACTTTCATTTCCTTACCACATAAATGTAATAGGAGAACTCATATGATATTGTTGGAGTGAGAAGTAGAACTGAGTTTTAAAACCACATCTGTGGAGTATTGGTACTTACATCATCCCTCATCTATCAAAAATTCTTATAAGATTCCAACTAAAATGTGTATTTTTGAAGCCAATTGTCTTTTATGGTAAGGAAATGAAAGTAAACAAAGACGTCAATGAGTAGGATCAAGAAGATAAGAGTTATATGGTTTATGAAAGGGAAATAGACAGTTTTTTGAAAACTCTTAAACCCTTCTTTTAGTTTCTATTCAAATAAATTTACTAATTAATAAAATAAATATTTTAATTTTAATATATTATAAAAGATGATGTGTTATTCTCAATGATGGGGGAAATTTTTTATTAAATGTTTGCTATGTTTTGAATAAAATTTCCAAATCTAAAAGCAAAACATCTTATTACGAGATTTTGAAGAAAATACAACTCAACTTATTTTATTTTTGAATTTGGAGATGTTTAGCTTATGTTAGAATCTCCAATCTCAAACAACTTAAACTTGTCAATAGAGCCTATCAATGTGTATTCATTGGGTATGCAGTATACATCAAAGCATATAGGTTTTATGACCTAAATGCTAAATTGATTGTATAATCAAATGATATTAACTTCTATGAAAATATATTTTCATTCAAATCGGGAAATAGTGGAGAAGGCGAAACATAACCTCAAAGAAGTAAGAGAGCAAAAGTTTCTAAATATTATGGACTCGCTTATACGACTTATACTTTTGAAGAGGATCCTACAAATCTTCAAGAAGCTTTGTAGTCTTTGGATGCAAATCTATGGCAAAAAACTATAAACGATTAGATGGATTATCTAGAGTATAACAAGACATGATATTTAGTAGACTTGCCTCTTGGTTGCAAACCGGTAGGTAGGTTGTAAGTGGATTTTGAAAAAGAAACTAAAACATGATGGAATTGTTGATAATACAGATCTTGTCATGTAGCCAAATATTTTAGACAAAGAGAAAATATAAATTTCTTATACACTTTTTCACCGATCATAGATATTACTCCCCTATTAAAGTGAATAAAAGTTTAAAATTAAGATTTTCTCCCTATTATATAATAATTAATCTCATATATTTCCACATACAAATACAAATACAAAAACTCTACCAATACGACCATATGCATTAGTACTTACATACACTTCAACACAATCCAAACTAACAAGCTCATCACCATTAGGGATGGGAATAAGTTAGACCGTCCGTCAGAGACCTATGGCCTAATCTATTTATAGTCTGACCTATTTAATAAAAAAGTTAATCTCATACTATTTTTAAAGCATATTTATATAAATAGGTTAGACCCAACCTTATAAAAAATCTATTAATTATAATAAGTCGATTTATATATATTTTATTATTTATTAATGTTATTTTTTTATTATTTATTAATAATATTATTTCTTATTTTAAAGTCTATCAATTAGGCAATCACTCATTAGATATTTGATAGTCATTTCATATTCGATAGCGATTCTATATTCCATAGTCGTTCAATTAGATAATCACTAAATAGTCGTTCTATATTTTTTTTGAGAGAAAATAATAAATACATTTATTTTAAGGAAAAATATATTATTTAAAACCAAAAATCACTGCACTAACACACTCCAAAAGACTTCAACTCTGCTAAATTTGAACCATCAATAACAACAAATTGTTCATTGTCTTTGCAATAAGACACAAAGCACCAATTTTTCAAACCATCAACATAAGGACGTCATTAAAAATTCTCTCCCGAATCCATATCCGATAAAAACAAACCATAAATTAATATGATTAGAGTTTAACTTATCCATTTTTCATTTAAATTTATATTTTTAAGTTTTTTTTTTCAAAAAACTATAACAAAAACATGCAATACTATAAAAACTTATTTTTAAAAAAGAGATGTAACAAACGGACTTATGATAGTAAACGAGATAGAAAAAATGAAATGGTTAATTGATGCTGAAAATTTTGGAGTTTTCAAAGATTATTATTATGGGTTTGTTTGTTAAAGTTTCTTTAAAACATTTAATTGAAATATACTCTTAATGTATACTTTATACTGTAATTAGTCAATAACATGAGCATAAAAAATATTTGACCTTAATTTTTTCTACATTAAAAATTGCATAAATAGAAATTTGTGAGTAAACGGACTTATGATAGTAAACGAGATAGAAAAAATGAAATGGTTAATTGATGCTGAAAATTTTGGAGTTTTCAAAGATTATTATTATGGGTTTGTTTGTTAAAGTTTCTTTAAAACATTTAATTGAAATATACTCTTAATGTATACTTTATACTGTAATTAGTCAATAACATGAGCATAAAAAATATTTGACCTTAATTTTTTCTACATTAAAAATTGCATAAATAGAAATTTGTGAGTGATTGTGAATGTAAAAAGTTTTTTATCGAAAATTAATTTTTATTATGAAAAAATTAAGCATTTCATATTATTTAGCATGTGTTTGTATCATTGTACATTTTCAAAACTCTACGATTTTGAAGCCGTGTTTTTCACGTTGAACCCAAAAGCGTATAACATTTTTTTCTTTCAAAGAAAGGGATTATAACTTCTTATGAGAGAGTAACTAAGACATTACAAATATATTGGGACACAAGAGTTGTCAACTAAAACATTTGGTCAATAAAATCTATCTTTCATTTTATGAAAAAAAATAAAATTATGAATTTTGTTTTTTCAATCCCATTTTAAATTACAAATGATCATATTATTAGGTTTGACGTCTTATTTTAGATTCGAACTCGAGACTTTGCTGTATGAGTTTACAGTAATATTTAGTATTTTTTCTACGAAAAATTACAAATTTATTATATTAAAATCTCTAATAATAAATACATAACTTATTAAATGTTAAAGTTTTTTATTTTATTCGATAACAAATGAGTATAATACAACTTTTATTAATTAAGAAATAAAAAACTTAAATAAACACGGTTGATTAAATTAAAAACCATATAATATCATTAAAGTTCAAAATGAAACTAATTAAGAGAATCAGAAGCAAAAAAAATTATACAATTTATAACACTATATCTATGTTATGATATAAAATGTAACAGGGATAACTACAACACCATTCCTTGATATCCACGTTCACAAAAGATGCATAATAATATCATAATTTAATTCATAATATATAAATAAAATTCACTAAAAGAAATAGAAATTCATAGAGAAACACATCGAAATTATATTTATAATTAATATCACAATTTAATTGTAAACACGTATGAAAATCATATTTAATAATAGTTATTTATTATTAATATGACAACTAAACGAAAATTGTAATTTTTCTAATTATCACAACAAAAATCATATTTATTTATTATTTTTGGTTTTTGAGTGTTCCTTTTCAAGACGTTCAAACAGACTTCCATCATAAATAGAATATACGATATTTTTTTGAAGTAAACCATCTTTATCTTTGCATAGATCATATAATATCTTCCATTCTGATTCAGCAGCAAGCCTAAACATCAAAATACAAGAATTTATTATAAAGAATGTGTGATATATTGATTAATAAATAACTAACTAAATATATATATATATATATATATATATATATATATATATATATATATATATATATATATGAGTGATTCTAATACATAACATAAATGAAATACTAAAATTTGTTGTTAATTTAATTTTTTCGTTAATATAAACAAACTTACCATCCTTTGAAATCTTTTGGCTCTCTATTTGCCGTCAGCATCTCTTTCAATTCATCTGACGTTAAAGCATTGGAGTGTGTTTTTGCATGTTTGCTGAAAATTTCTTCAAATTTTGAAGCGACAAACCTAAAGTTTACATTTTAATTATGTAAGTTACAGATCATGTATGCATTTCCATCATGATCTCGGTTATTATATCTTTTAAAAAGTTATCCATAATTCACAACTATAAGGTTTTGAAAAAAAATATTAAAAAATTTCAAATCACTTCCAATTCATTTAGGTAATATCTGTCAAAATGTTTTGAAGGGAAATAACTTTAAAGGGGTGAGTGATATATATTTGATATTTAAAAAAATTAATATTATATACTTATCTATATGTTGTTTTTACAATTTCTTTATAAAATTAAATATATATATATATATATAACAAAAAATAAATTATAAAAAAGTAATCCCAATATCAAAGAATAATAGAATGACTAGGTATTAAATACATAATATAGCATATTAAAAAGTGATCACGAATAACCAGATTGATTTTAAGTTTAGTTATTTTCTTTAATGAATAAAACATAAAAAGAAATAATAATAAGAATGAAATGTAATTCTTACCCTCCTTCGATATCATAGGTACCGGTGTCACTTCCATGAATTGATAATTTTTTGTTTACAATTTCTATTGGTAGCAAAGGAGAAGGAGGCTTTCCCTACACCATCATTAAATTAAAGTCATTAAAATTTTCAAGATAATAATCAAAATATTCACTTATGTATTTACATAGAAAACTATATGAATTATGAGTGAATACATGTTAGATATCGTATTTTTATATAATTAACAAGTAGGCATCGATAATATGTTTTTAATTTAGACAAAATGTAATAATAAATTAATAAGAAAAAAAAATAGTAAATTAAGAAAATTATAGACAAATATACCGGACGAGTTTTTTGGCTAAGACCAGCATGAATGAAAGCCGAAGCAGTTGTTGATAACGCAACTCCACAATCTATCGCTCTAAATCCTATTCATTATCAAAGTATTATATCGTCAATTAATCATAATAAAATAATAAAAATATTTAACAAAATCATCCACATTCAAGTGTATCCACTTGAATCCGCCATATTAGACCACGAAAATCTACGTAGCTCATGAAGGTGTAGATTTTTTTTTTGAAATTAAAAAATATTAATAGTGAAGTTTAAAAATATAATAGAAAAAAAGTTATTATGAAGTTTAAAAATATAATAGAAAAAAAATAATTATATGAATTAACTATGGTATGACAAAAAAAAAGTCTAACCTTCAAAAGTTTCTTTTGGATAGATGATGCCGTCATGGTTTCTATCAAAAAATGAAACGTGTTTTTGCAAAATATTAAGTCCACTTGAATTCTCTGCATATTGTTTGCAAATTAGTTAATATGCGAACGAAATTTATCATATTTTGTAAATATTGTTTGCAAATTAGTTATTATACAAACACAATTTGTTATATTTTTGTAAAAATAAAATATATTAAATTAATATCAACAGAAGAAATTAAATTAAAAAGAATATGAAAAAGATAAAGAATTTCACATACGTGCGGTTGCGATAACTATTTGATAGAAAACGTAGAAAAATGAAATAAGTAGTGGGAGACTAACTTGATATGAATTCATTGTATTCATTGTTATGTTTATGTTTATTATTATGCTTAAGATTTTGACAATATATAGAGAAGAGAAAATTGAATTATTAATGCAGATTAATTATCATGGCTCTGCCTATGGTAGATTATAATATGATTAGATTTTAATAACACAATAATGTCATAATACTTGTTATGTATAATTCTCAAAAGTGACATTTAACTATTACTTTTTTTAATTAATCATTGATACTGTTTTTTTAAACAAATTATTTCTCTATTTATTTCGAATAAGATTTTTTTTCTTTATTAAGCAGTATTATTTTTGTTAACACAATAATATGATAATATTTGTTATATATAATTCCCAAAAGTTGGATTTTACTCTTTCTTTATTTCATTAATCTTGCATATTGTTTTTTCTTTTTTAAAATATATTCTTTTTTTTTGTTATAAAGACGATTTTTTCTTTAGTAGAAAGCATTAATTTTTTTACCAGAATAATTTGATAATATTTATTATATAACTTGTTATGAAAAAGTCAACTTAGATCCACTTTTTACTTCAAAGTTTAGGTAATTTTAATTCTTCTATTTTGAAAATAACAATTTTGATAATTTTATTTTTTAAAACTCAAATTTGATTTTAATCAAGTCAATGTCCACTTATTTAAAATTATGTATCCATAGATATATAATTTAATTAAAAATTAAATAACAAATATATTGGGACGTAACGGATGTCCAACTAAAATATTTGATTGGTAAATTTACGTTTCATTTTATGAAAAAAAAATTATGAATTTTGTCTTTTCAATTTCATTTTAAGTCAAAAATATTCATATTATTAGATTTGTCGTCTTGTTTCGAATTCGAACTTGAGACCTCACTGTATGAGTTTACGAAAAAAATCTATAATATTATTAAAAGAAATCTATAATATTATTAGAAGAAATCTATAATATTTCCTCTACGAAAAAAATTATAGATTTATCATGTTAAAATATTTAATAATAAATATATATAACTTATTAAGTGTTAAAATTATTTATTTTTTTTATAATAAATGAGTATAATAAACTTTTATTAATTTAAGAATGGAAAAAACTTAAATAAACATACCCAATATAAGAAAGGAAAAAACTACGGTGCATTTTTTAGATGTTTTTTGTATGGTTAAAACACATCTTTTATACAACAAAATTTGATGAATTTATTAATTTGATAACATCGTGATCATGGTTGATTACATTAAAAATCATATAAAAATACATAAAAGACATGCCTTAAAATTTTGTCCTATATGAAAAAATCACCTACAACTATGGTTGATAGATCGTTGTTAAATCTTGTAGAGTGCAAAGAGTTGATGGTTTGTTCTAAAAGACCTATGCTACACCTTTTGGTTAACTTTCAAATTATTTTCTTCTGCAAGCTTGTTTCATCCATTTGTAATATTGGATACCAAGTTTGGATCCGTGAACCTTCTCTTGAAACGTATGCCATCCGATATTTTAAGGTTAGAATCCAACACAAACACATTCATTCATAAATAGTGTATCTCTTGACACACCTTCAATGATGATTTTTTTATTGGTGTAATAAAACCCCATTAATATTTTTTTTCTGAAATGACGAGACCACTTTTTTTCGGGTTAATATCACTTAGTGTTAGTTTCTTTTAAATCACAAACTTTATCTCACTACCTTCCATTCTCTCAATTATTTCTCTAAACGCAAGTGACATTTTAAGTTGAACTTCTTGTTCTTGGTTATCAGTATTGTTACTATTTTGACCATCATTATTTATATCAAGAATTTGAAAATCAACTATGAGTGTTAGTTTAATTCTTTTTTTCTTCACTATTGTTTTCCTAACACCTTCTTTGCGTCGTAAAATTGATTCAAGAATGCAAATAAATAAGTAAAGAAGCTAGTTCTAACTATTAACAATATATAATTTTTTGGTTTAAATTCTAAACGTTGTCACGTTAAAAGTGAATAGTTTATTTTTCAACTAAAAATTATATCTTATCTTTATCTTTAATATACACTACTAGAAAAACAGGATTTAGCGTCGTTCAAAAGCCGACATTAATGGCGATTTAGCATCAGTGTCGGTCCTAGGCTAAAACGGTTGAAGCTAAAAACTAGCGTCGATCAAACACCATCTGATGCCAATATAGCGTCGGTCAGGCCGACGCCAATATAGCGTCGGTCAGGCCGACGCTACCCCCGCCGCTATCTGCAAAATTGAAACACACGACGCTAAAAATGTCAGTGGCCACATCAGCTTGGGGTAAACAATTGCGTCGGATGGCTGACGCTAACGTCAACAAATAATAGTCAACAAAATAGGTAGCTTACTCTTTTAAGCGTTCAAATATCTTACTCTTTTACATCAACTTCATTAGTAATTTTCAAAAGCAATAATACAAGATTGATAAGACACAACAACAATGTCAACGGTCTCACATACATCTCATGAATTCATTATAAATGGTAAAAGTAAAATCCATGAAAATCACCTTGCATTGAGGTTGATATATGCAAAACAGCATATAACCTGAAATGACAGCATTCCGTGATACAGTATCTTGTTGAGGCATTTCGTCGAATAGTTGGTGAGCAAGATTAAGTTCCTTGCATTTTACGTAGGCTGTTATGAGGTTTTTGGATGTGTAGAGGTCTGATATGAAACCTGATTTTATTGCTAGACAATGGGTTGCTTTAACGAAATGCAATGCAATGGGTGAGGTTCCAATAAGAGAGTGAAACCTATGCATTCATGGGTGAGCTTAACTTGTCATAATTAATTTAAAACAAAATTTCAACAACTATCTTCAGCAAATACTACATAACAATGTTCTCTAAACAGAAAATAAATAACAAATAAGCACCTTGAAGTCCTTCACAGATGAGAGTGAGACGGCGACACTGAACAGCGACTGTGAGAGTGACGGTGACAGGTTCGAGAGGGTCACAAGTTCGAGAGGGGGACGAGTTTGATACTCACAGGTTCGAGATGGGAACTGGTTTGGCGTCGATACTCATGGCATTGAGAGGGATGAGAATCGGTGACAGTGTGAAAGAAGGGCTCACCAATATGGATTCAATTTTAGATTCAAAATGTAGGGTTCATACAAAGTTTGAAATAACTTAGCGTCGGTCAATCCGACGCTACATATTAAAATAAAAATTAAAAATTAATGAATAAACTAGCGTTAGAATTATTTTATATAGCGTCGCCGACGCTACTTATTAACAAAATTTAAAATAATTTTTACCGTAGTATCGGCAAATCGACGCTAAGTAGCGTCGGAGTCTTAGGTCGACGCTGATAATGGAAGCTAAAATACAATTTTCTAGTGGTGACTAGTCCCCTCAGCAACCTCAAAGCGATCAATACTCCTACTTCCAATAACTTGTATTTGGGTTATGTAGCTATTGATTGCTGCAATTTCCTTACTTTATTCTTTGTATAGTGTGGTTCATGTAAAGAAATATGCTAATAAATTTGTTCACAACTTAGCCATGTTTGCTATAACGTTAGAAGATACTATTTCAATTGAAGAATGTCTATCTTTTATTGCAACAACTGATTAATGGATTTTTTATCCTTTAAAAAAAATAGAATTATGTTAAGGGTTAGAATCAAAATCAAAACTCATTCTTACTCTGCGCTGCTTGACTCATCTATTTCAGCCACCAAACCAATCTTATATTTTGCAGATTATTTTTAAAAGTAAAGTGTTAATCAATCAACACTAATGACATTAGGAAGTATATGAGTAACATTAGATAAAAAAAAATAGTTATTTGAAATATACATAATCTTAAAAACCTATTTGATAGGGTATTATAGAATCAAACACTATTTTAGTAATTTAGTACCCCACTTATTATAACCTTCACCAGAGAGGAAAAAAAAGTATTCTAACTCATACTACTACGTTATAACCTCCAGGAGAATGAAAATGATTTTAATAATAACCTCAATTAACAATTAATTTATGTAACTTACAAATACAAATTACAAATGAAAAGTTAGCTTTTTACGTTGAAGAGAAGAAAGTAGTCGTGTTACATCTCCCACATGAGTCTTTCTT
Organism: Cicer judaicum; assembly: GCA_037974835.1. Taxonomy (NCBI): domain Eukaryota; kingdom Viridiplantae; phylum Streptophyta; class Magnoliopsida; order Fabales; family Fabaceae; genus Cicer; species Cicer judaicum. Next base: position 1,500,386 of record JBBPBS010000249.1, read on the forward strand.
ACGTTAGTAGTCTCAAAATAAAATAAAATAAAATTTTAATGAAGTATATACTAAAAAAAATACCGTTGCTAATCGAATTAAGGAGGATGTTAAAGAGAACATTGGAAACCGAAGATAGAGAGTCATAGAAATCAGTGCCCTCTGACACAATTTCCATGCATACAATACAGTACATAACTGAACCACAGATATAGCGCCAGCCAGGTCAGATTAGGTGGCGCATTCTTTTTGCATGATAAGCAACCCCAATTACTCATCAGGAGTTACAAAATAAAATAAGAGAACCCACATTCCATTTTCAATGCATGAATATTCCTTTTAAGGACTAAACAAAAATAAGAATTCCTTCACAATCACATATAGCATCACCTCTCTAGAGAGATGGGTTACAACAAAGGGTTGCACAATGGAGGGAGTACTCATAGAGGAAAGCCATATGTGTTGATATTATTTATGACATTTGGGGCTGCATTGCTTGCTGTGATGGTGCTTCACAGGTTTAGAGAGAGACGCATCTACAATCTTCTTCTCGATCAGAAAGATCATCAGCTTCTTGCTCTTCAGCTTCTCTTGCAGGTTACTAATTATCTCTCTTCTTTTCACTTTTATGTATTTCTTATGCTATAAATATCACACGTATTCAGCAACATGCATCACAAACAGCAAACACCAGAAGAAATGGTGGTGGGGGTTGCTTTTTTGGTTAGTTGATTTGAGGAACCAATGAAGAAATCCTTTTTGTTGTTTGCAAATGAGTAAACCGCCAATTTTTCCCCTTTAATATGTTACGAGGAATCACTGTAATTCTTGAATGTAATAAAATTATCAAAAATTCTACAAATATATCATTGATAGTTAGTTTAGTCTCTGAATTTGTCTTGTGGGAGTTAATTTGGACCTGGAACATGTTTGATCTATGAAATTACTAACAAAAGACATACTCAGAGTCGGAGATGCTTTTGAAGTTTTAATATATTTAGGGATTATACTGGTAGCGCGTCACACATTTTGAGATTAAAATGAGAGTTTAATCCTTTGCAATTTTGGTTGCCTTAGTCCCTTGATGGCTTTGAAACAAATCAAATCAGCCTTGAACAATCAACTAATTCTTTAAAGTCTTTGTTTTGAATTGCATTGTAAAAAATCTTTCTCTAAGGTGAACAGTAATAAAGATGATGTATTTGAATATCGATTCAATTCAAGTCTGCTGATGTTTGGTCTGTAGTAAAATTCATTAATAAACACCTGCAATGACTCTTCTTATCTTAATATATGTATTCGTTTTTTGAATTTCATAGAAGGAAAGAGAACACGCCAAAGAGTTGAGTAGGAAGAATGAAGAGATAAAAGTGAAAATATACGCCTTGAGTAGTCAAAAGATGGAGCTTGCTAGAACAATTCTGGAAATGAAATCGACTGTGAATATACTCAAAGATGAGCAGAAATTGATAGAATCTGCGTTTGAGGAGAAGCAGAATGAGCTCAGAATGATGCAGGAAAATGGGAGAAATTTGGTGAAAGGAGGACCTGAAAGAATAGCTTTAAGAGACAAACTTAAGCAAAAGGAAGCAGAGACAGAGGACTTAAAGCACCATCTTGAAACCTCGGTTGACCGAGTAAGCATCGATGATCATCCAACAATATTAGACCAAATTGTGGCAGCAAATCGAACAATGGAAATACAGAATACAACTCAGAATGATAATCAGGAAAAAGATGAAAAGTTGCACGACTCTTCGAAAGATGGAGAGGTTACAGCTGAAATTAATGATGAAATTAGGACTAATGAGGAGCTAGGAAAGAAAAATGAAGACCCTCATCAAGATGATGGTAGTGCAGGTGCAAATGCAAAAGATATTGAAGCTGAAGTGGTGGAGGATAGAGGGAAGAAAGCAACCAGAGAAGAGAGTCAAGGACAATTACAGAGTAATGTAGATGGTGGAAGACATGATTTCAATGCGAAACAATTATCAGGTATGAAGAGGAAACATGGCCATTTAAGTAGAACAAAGGGGAAGCGATGGAGAACCGTTGTCAAGAATAAGTTGATGGAGAACAACGGGATTTTTGAAAGTCATGAAGGGGTAAACATGGGAGATAGAAAGGTTTATAGAGAGGAAAATGATGGAACAGTTGGAAGAAACTCTGATGAGAAAAAAATCACAAGAGAGGATGAGGGAACAGACGGTAGGAATCGAAGAGAAGCTGAATCAGTGGCTGAATTGTTGAAGATTGAAAACTATGACAATAGAGAAGATGGCATTAGCAATAATACAACAGTGGATAAGACTAATAACCAGGTGATAGAAGAGCATGAAGACACTGTCCAACAAAACTGGAGTGGGAGACGTATTAATAATTCTGGAGAAACAAAATCCAAGATCTTCAATGAAGAGCACGAAGAATTGGAGGTTTCTGGTGTACAAAAGCAAGACAAAGATGCTATTGATGGTGATGACGAAGACAAAGAGGATAATAAGGATGATCTCTTCAACGAATCCCACCCTGAATTTGAAGATGAAAACGAGAAAGAAGAATACAAGGAGGAAATAGACGAGTCAGAGTTTCAGTTTGGTTTGGGATTAAACCATGTTTAGTATGTCCATCTACAATAGTACTCCTATGATGTGGGTTTACTGGGTTTGAAAATATTTTAAATTACTGACTAAATAGTGTATTAGACTCATTGTAGGAATTTTATGTGTTTTAGTAGTACTCAGACATTTCGTTCATATTTTAATTGATCTATTTATTGACTAAAACTTTGCAGCATTGTGTAACTTATGGTAAGCTCTTACAAGTTATCTCAAAATGTCACTCACACCTCTAGTTTTGTTTTTTTCCATCAGAAAAGACTTGTTTGTTGTCATCTCCATATATTCTCTCAAATAAAAAGAATAGTGTATGAAAGTTTCTTCTTCTCTTTGCTCATAATATAGTTTGTGAATTTATTTTAATACCATTGGTAATATATTTTAATTTGATATATTTTGGAAGTGCTTTTGTTGGTAACTTTTAGTCTTATAATACATTATTAGTATTTCATAGTGCATTTTAATATTACCTGTTGTCATGTTCAAAAATCTCCTTTTTCAACCCTCTGAGTTCGTATACCTCTGAGGTTTCTGTCACATTATTGGGAGAATATAACACATGCAAAAATGATTTGTCTCCACATACCTATTAAACAAGGCAACATCATCTTACTGTTTTGGAAGCCTCACTCATTATTTACTCATTATTTACTCATGGATTCAACTTCCCAAATTTTTTTTGGAGTGTAATAAACCAATTCATCATGAGACAAACATTTTTCGAATATTTTTTTCATGTTAGCTTTGTCACGAGTCTCTCACCAGAGTCATGTTTTTATGGTTGTAAGGTTAATGGTTGCATGAAATTGTAAATTTTGGTTTGCTTTATTTTTTATTTACCTGTGACATTTTAACTACTGACTTCACTATCACCATGCTGCACACACGGTCAACTGCTGTTATTTTTTAGTTTCGAAAAACTGTTTTTCAGTAGAGAACGTAACATATCATTGAGAGACGGTTATTAAAAAATAATACATTACCAAGCCTGGATGAACGACAGTGTGCGCGCATGTGTGATGGTTGATTTGCGTGCATTGGATACCCTTTAGGACGCACTTTAATTAGCATACATCCACCTTATAAACACTACAAATGTGTGCTATCCCTCTTATATAGAACTTTCTTATTTTTTCAATGTTCACCAATTAGTTCTTATTGTTCTCATCATTATTTCCAATAGTTGTCAACTAAATAACATCCTCATTATTGCAAGAGAAGAAATTAGCAGAACCGCAATGCATGAACAAAGTGTAATAAATAAATAAAAAGAAAGATAAAACAAAAAAGACATGAACATCAAGTAAATTATGTATTCAAGATCTAACTCTAGAGGATATCTTATCTAACTCTGGAGGATATCTTCACAAGTACGGCCAAAATCAAGGCCAACATTGAAATCCAATGTTGAGGAAGAAGAAGAAGAAGCATAAAGTTCCTCCAAACACCTCATAAAAACCAATTCAAATTGGAAACAAAAAATTAATCCTGCAAAAGCTTCAACATGAAGAAAATTAAGCATGACGGGAGGGGTGAGGATGCTTCATGGTTGACATTTGACGGTGGTGCAGTTGCAGGGGCTGTTGGAGGTGGCCAGGTGGGCAATGCCAATGAAGGCCAGAGGTGGTGAGGGTCATGATACAAAATGGGTTTTTTGGTTTTCTCTGGTGCAGTCTTTCAATTTTTTATTAAAATAAAAAAATAAAAAAGAGTTGACACAAGGCATTATATCAACCTTTAGATTTATCTGAAAGACAATAAGTGAAAGTGGTGCGTTTACTTACAAGGGGTGTTTGTGTTGTTTAAAAAGGACTTTAAAGGAGGTCAATGTGTTTGTTCTATTTCACCTTTCCTTATTTGGTATAGTAAGATAAAACATTTAGTTCGTTTTATAAACCGATAGACTCAAACTTTGCAACATTCATGATAGTATTGATGCCAATCAAACGCACACTAAAGATTGTTCGAATGATCACATAATCCTACTCAACCTAAAAACTTCATCATCAGCAAGCTCCAAAGTCATCCTTGAGAATAGTATGTATGGATAATGAGATGATATTTGTATTAATTTATCAAATATCATTTTTTTGGAAAATGACTATTTAGCTCGAACCATTGTTGTGAGAAAATAAGCTACACTTTTTGGCATTGGTACTGGGATTACCAAGTATTTGATAATATGAAAAAATAAAGCATAATAGCTTCGTTCAGGTTGTCATAGTAATAATGCTTGCAAATATAATTGAAACCCGGAAATTGGTATAAAAAGAGCACATACGACGTTAAATGTAACATATTGTTATTGTCAAGGAAAGAATCATCTTCCAATATTCTTTGTCTGCAAGGATTAATTGATAATAACTAGCCAAAAGAATTGCTTGCCAGCAAACAAGACTGAGTCTGAAAAACCCGAAAAAAGGTCCCGGGTGCACACATTATTACCAGGAAGACTTTGTGTTGTAATACGTTGCAAACCTCAGTGTGACGTTTCAGCCAATTTCTGCAAAAATTCAGTGCATTCAGTGAACAAAGTTTTGACAACTACCAAATAAGATTCAGATCAGATAAAATTAACATGACAAAACACTAAACCGTTAAAGACAAAAACCAGCCATCTAATTTAATCAAGAGTTTCAGGACCAACAAATCCATTTACAAAATTTGTGTCAAAACATTACTGAACTATAACATTTTTAGACTATAACTTTTATTTTTCGGTCAGTATGATAAAATGTTCCAAGCAGCTATGCTTCTCATAATCATAAATACAAGTTAAAGTTTATGTTTTTAATTCCTACTGATCCATTGTATTGCATGCTCTGAGCTCATCTAATTTATTGATTGTAAAAGGACAAACTACTGCCTTCATTGACAGGTATAAGAATCAAACCGACATTTCCTCAAATAATCATATCTAATTTCTGAACTGATAAATAAATAAAAACAGCAGTTGCCTCCAAGCATTCAACAGTAACTTGTTAGGATACCTAGTTTGGGCCTAAGCCCAATTAAGGGGTTGAGTAGAGAAGTTAGGGGAACATTGCTTATGTTATGTGGCAGTTAGTAGGGTAGGCAACAGAATACAGGGGAGGGAAAGTGGAAATAGAATCATTGGGCCCCATATTCCGATTAGAAAATTTTAGTTTAGACAGAGAGAATCATCTCTTGTGTGGAGCAATAGTTCTTAGGTTACACAGGAATTTTCGTCTGTAATAAATCTAGTTTTCGAATCAATGATACAGTTACTGTTTCTCTTTGATTTGGGCTCCGATCACCAAAACATAAATTTGGAGATTTATCATCAACATATATTATATAACCACTCCACTCCATCTGTGTGTGATGAATTTTTCCAGACAATTAATGATAGATTATACTCTACATGGTAAATGAACTAAAATCCATGCATTATTTTAGAACGATAAATCGGGGCACAAAAAATTCAATCTGAAATCAGAACAGAATTGCATACCTCAGTTATATACAAACAAGGTTAGACACACTCATAATTAACGATTTAACGTAGCTACAAGCTAATACATACAGTATTCTTATTTGTAACAATGAAAAACTAGATTCAAAGTACCTCTTCTTTCTTGCCTCCTGAAAATAACTTGTATCCTCCATAGATGAGTAGTCCCCAGCCAGTTAAAGAAACAATCACAAACTGGAAGCATAAAACAGCAAGTCAAAACTCAAGAATATTCAAAACCTTTTCTGTTCCCAAAACAATTATCTAAATTTCTCTAATCATCTAAAGATAAAAAAGTAACTATTCATGTTGGGTAGAGCTGATCATTAAAATAAAAAACTAGAGACTCACGTGCTCTTCCTTCCATTTAGAAGGACTCGTTGGGTCTTTCCAGCAGGCAACTTTAGGGGGACCATGGTGATCTGCAATAATCAAGCGATGAAGTCATTCCACATTTATAAGAATTGTGTACTAAATGCAAATTTACAATACGTAAAATCAACTTCTTCATAAACAACAAAGACCAAACATCTATTTATCCTATATCATGAAGCCACATTAGTCCATTACTCTATCTAAAACCAAAATCAGTGGTTTTGTTCCACAATTGGTAATTGCATAAACAATATTTAAGACCTAGAATACTTTTATAAACCATGTTATAGTTGCAAAATATACGCCAACTTATGTGATGAGTAATCTTTGTTGAGCAACCTGGCTAGCCACTTTTAGTGGGGTCTCCACTCTCAACCACTTTTTTTTTTGCAACAAAAGACTCAAACCCCTCACCTTACTAGGGGATCAGAGTCCAATTCCACTCGGACCAATGTAATGTTGGTAGACCTATATTAATTTTAACCAAATTTAAATATTTATCTACATTTCTTTGTGCCATGTATTAACATAAAGCTCTCTTTTCCCCCTCCAGCCTAAGACCCATTTCCCCCTTATCATTTCTTTTCACCAAGGCAAAATAAATTTGCAGATTTAAAATCTCGCTTTTTTCCAATCAAATAATATTTTCAAAGCAAAACAAAAGGAATCGCAGTTTAAATATCTCGCTTATTCCAATCAGTGCTTCGCAATATGCAATCTACACAGCCATAACTAGGTTTTCTTGAAAAATAAGTGACAACGGAATCTAAGGCGAAACGAAATGTTCCACGCTTTTGATTCCAATTAAATCAATGCATAAACCATAATTGAGCTAAATCGTCGGAACATGAGTTAAATTTCGGGGATTTAGATTTGATGGATTGGAATATGGGATCAGAAAATTAAATAAATAAAAGAAATGGAAAATTAACCTGCAGCTCCGGCGAGACCGCGACGGTGGATGAGTTGAATCGGAGATTTGGAAGCGAAAAGAGTAGCGCGAGTTAGAGATGCGGCTCCACGTGCGAGAGAGGCCATGGCTATCGAACTTGACACGAAGGGAAAGAAAGGGGTACAGTGTTGTAGGACGGAAATGTCACAAGGATATTAAACGACAGCGTATTTCACGCCTATTCACTTTACGATATGAACCAGATCATTGTAATATAACAGGGTCAGGTTATATAGGAAAAACTTACTACATTTTTTTTGTTATTTTTGTAATTCTTAGCTTCAAATATTTTGGCTTTAAGGCAATTTTAGTCATTTATCATTTATTAAATATTTATTTTTGGTTTTTCATTTTTAATTTGTTTTTGTATAATTAATTAATGGTAGCTATTTTTATCATAATTTTTTTTAATATTGTATAATTATTGTTATGAACTATTAAAATTTAATATTGAATTAATTATAAAATTCAGTATGTAAATTTAACAAGAACGGAATAAAAATATACATAATTATGAAAAATATTTTTTATTTTAAATAATTTATATATATTTTAAAGCAAACAAGAAAAATTATTTTGAAGGCAAGTCTATTATTAAGTTAAATTTATATACTTTTTAAAATGAATATTATAGAAAACACATATTGAAAATTGTTATGGTGAGTTTCAATAAGTAGATGTTATAATATTAGTTAAAAGATAAAAGACAAAAATTATATGTCACGCCTCCCAAATAAAATGTCATGATCAGCGCACAAGCTACAGTCCATAGACTAGCAAACCTATCAATTAACTTAACAACTAAGCAATTAAATAATTATAAATAATCATTCAATATATATATATATATATATTATTCCTCGAGATTTCGAGAGAGTATTCTCCGTAATTTCAATGTTTCTAAATATAAAATTTTGTTTCAAACATTTAACCTAATCAATATTTCAAAAGAGTGAATCAAAATATTTAATTCATTTTCAAATGACTTTCTAAACTCAAAATAGTTGCAAAATACATCATGACTCAAAAGATATTTATCGAAAGGGTCATCGATTAAATAGACCTACCAAAAAAATGTGATTGAGACTTGAATCTACTAATAACTTATTACTTAGTTGCCTATGAATATAAAGAAATAAAATGAACAACATGAAGGGGTAAGTCACAAAGACTTAGTGAGGAGACAACAACCATCATCAACTAAGAGGGAAATACAAAAAGACATGAATAATTGTTTTGCAATCTTGTGACAATTATGTAAAACGATACTACCTGAAATGTAAGTAATTCTTAAATAAGGTATACACATGATAAAACCATTAAACTTATAATTCAATTGTTATGTTTAGGTAAAAACATTTAAAATTCAATTCATAAATAAGTGAAATCAAAATAAGCAATCTTAAAAAAGGTCATAGAAAATCTAATAAGTAAAAACATAAAATTTTTAGAACCAAGAGGTGATATCATCTCATTGACAGTCTTCTCCTCCTATTGGTGGTATTTCCTTTAGAGATTTCTACATTTAACAGATAACTATCTCCTCTCAATCTCACAATGCATAATATATCAACCAGCGAGCTTATATCTCTCATAGGGTGGCTCCATCTAACGGGTAACTCTCCCCAATCAAAATGATGTAACTGGATGCACTTGCATTCGTTAAAGATTTCATAATTATAATGACGATTTCCAAAACATATATTTAAAATCCATATATCATTTCATTGTAACTCATGGAAAACATATTGAACAATACATCAATTCAATATTTAAATACTTTATAACTAATAAATAAATTAAATTATAAACATATTATATAACAAAGACCATGAAAATAAAAAAATGACAAAATCGAGAAAAATTCAAAGATTGTGTTTTTCAATTTTTTAAATAAATACATTAACATAGAAAACGAGTAAAATAATAATTATAGCGTAATAAAAATATGTGGAAATGATTGTCGTCTACTCACAACTATGAAGAATTGATTAAGTTTGTTCTCCAACATCTCCCAAAGTAGTTGGCAGAACATCGATTAACAAATCTGAGTATAAAAAATATTCTCAAGAATTTAGAAAAATTATTCTAAAGTTTAGCTAACTATAGAAAACTATACAAAATCCTTAAAATCTATTCTAAGTATCAAAATAAATTTTTTAAACTAAACCACATTTTTCTAGAGATTCATTCTCAGCATTGGATTTGTGCATTTTACTCAAATAGTCTCAATAAACAATTTTTAAAGAATGGGCACCTTTCTCCTTCATTAGAGCATAAACCCTAATCCAAAAATTCTATACAAAGAACTTGTGAAAATATGAAAAGGCTTATTTATCAAATGTATACCATTCTTGTGGATTTATGGTTTAAGGAGGTTAGCTTGTGGCTTTAAGTGGGGAGAAGAAAAAGAGGAAAAGAAGAGAGAAAAAAATTAAAATGGGGGTGGAGAAGTATGTAGTCGAGATAGTGGAAAGGAAAAGGCGAAGTGAGATAAAAGGAGGGAGACAATGCGGTAATTTGTGCTGTTTTATTTATTTATTTATTTATATTATTTATTTATTTATTAATTAATTAAATGATACATTTAAATTTATTCCCCTTATGAAAATTTGTCTTCGAATTTATTTGATTTATTTTTTATTACTATTGACTTTGAGTTTCAAATAAGTGTGAGTACTTTGTATGTATGACTTCTTCGAATTCCTAAGTTGTTTATTCATCAAATGAACCACACTAAAGCCCTTTTATTAAAACGGTATCCTTTGAGCATAAATGTCTCACTTGATGATCTAATATAGCTATTGGATGTTTAACGTAAGATAGAATTTCATCTAAATGCACCTCTTCATGATTAATCACATGAGAAGAGTCACGAAGATACTTCTGAAACATCGAAATATGAAAGATCAGATGAACTTTGGAGAGATCTGATGGAAGTGCAAAGTGACACGCTACCGGTTCGACCCTCTCTAAAATTTCAAATGGTCCAATGAAGCTTGAACTTAATTTCCCCTTTTTACCAAACTGCAAAACTCCTTTCATTGGTGAAACACATAGAAATACATGTTCTCCCACTAAAAAACCAAGGGACGATGCCTCTTATCAGAATAAGATTGTTGTCTACTCTGAGTTGTTACTAAGCGATCTCAAATCAATTTAAATTTTTCAATGGCTATTTGAATCAACTATGGACCAACTAGTTTTGCTTCTCCATCTTCAAAACATCCTATCAGAGATCTATATTGTCTTTCGTACAAAGCCTCAAACGGACCCATATGAATACTAGATTGATAACTATTATTGTATGAAAATTTCATCAAGGCCAAATGAATATCCCAACTACCTCTAAAATCCAGAACACAAACACAAAGCATATCCTCTAAGATTTGTATAGTAATTTCAAATTGGCCATTTGTTTGAAGATGAAAAGTTGTGCTAAACTTCAAACGAGTTCCTAATGAAGTTTGAAACGACTTGAGCATTAAATTGGGCCCACCGTCAAAAATTATAGACACCAGTACACCATGCAAAGAAATAATCTCATCAAAATAAAGTTTCACATATTAAAAGGTAGTAAAATTAGTATGCACTGAGAAAAAATGTGCAGATTTCATCAATCAATATGTAATCACCCACACCAAGTTATACCCTATTTGGATTCGTGGCAATCCTATCACAAAACCCATAGTGATGCCTTTCCACTTTCATTTATGTATTTCAACAAGTTAAAGTAATCTTACATGCTTTTTGTGGTCAACCTTAACTTGTTGACACACTAAGAACTAAAAGACAAAATATGCTACATCTCTCTTCAGGCATTCCCAGTAATACAATTCTCTTAAGTCTTGATACATTTTTATTAAATCCTGGGTGAATTGTATCAGAAGAATGACGAGCCTCCTCTAAAATTTTCCTCCTTAAGCCACCAACATTTGGAACGCACAATCGAGACTTCAACCTCAAAACACCTTTGAAATCAACGGAAAAGATTAAAATTTTACCATTATGAACATTATTGACCATATTCACCAAGCATGAATCTTGACTTTGAGCTTCCTTGATATCATCAACTATGGTTGGACGAATTTGTACATGGGCTAAAAATAATCTCAAATGATCAAGTTCAAATTGAATTCCGTTTTCAACAATTTCTTGAAATTCTTTAACTACTTTATCTCTACTTATGTTATATGAGAAATACTACCCATGTATTTACTACTCAAAGCATCTACAACAAAATTTATTTTTCCCTGGGTGGTATAAGATTGTGCAATCATAATTTTTCAAGAGTTCCATCCATCTTCATTGTCTTAAATTTCAATCTTGCTATTGAAAGATATATTTAAGACTTTTGTGGTCGGTATAAATCTCACAAGTTTCACCATATAGATAATGCCTCCAACTCTTAAGAGCGACAATCACTGCAACGATTTCCAAATCACGTGTGGGATAGTTTACCTCATGCTTCTTGAGTTGTCTAAACGCATAGGCAATAACCTTACCTTGCTGCATAAGTACACAACTAAGACCAACTCTAGAAGCATTACAATAAACTGCATAACTATCACCACATAAGGGTAATGCCAAAATAAGGGCTGACATCAAACACTCCTTTAATTTTTGATAGCTCACCTCACATGCATCAGTCCATCGAAACTCAACTTTCTTTTGGGTTAACCTAGTCACCGAAGATGTGATTTTAGAGAAATGCTTCACAAAACATCGATGATAACCAACCAAACCAAGAAAACTTTGAATCTCCTTTGTTGTGGTAGGTCTGAGCCAATATTGCATTGCTTCCACCTTACTTGGATCAACACTTATTCCATTCTTAGACACATCATGACCTAAAAATGCCACATTGTCCAACCAAAACTCACACTTAGAGAATTTGACATATAATTGTTGATCTCTTAAAGTTTGTCAAACCAACCTCAATTGTTGTTTGTGTTCTTCTTTACTCTTGGAATAAACAAGTATATCATCAATGAACACAATCACAATTGATCCAAGAAATGTTCTTTTAAAGCACGATTCATCAAATCCATAAAAGATGTTGGGGGCATTAGTAAGCCCAAAAGACATAACTAGAAATTCATAATGTCCATAATGCGTGTGGAAAGTTGTTTTTGTTATATCATCCCTCTTAACCTGTAACTGGTGATACCCTGACCGCAAATTAACCTTTAGAAAAACATTGAGCTCCTTTAAGTTGATCAAACAACTCATCAATGCAGAGTAAATGGTACTTATTCTTTACAATTACTTAATTCAACTATTTATAGTCTACACACAACAACATGAATCCATCATTCATCTCTACCAATAATATCGGTGGGGCCATACGATAAGGAGATCTTGAAGTTTCTCCTTTAACTCCTTAAGTTGTGTTAGGGCCATACTATAAACAGGTATGAATATAGGATAAGTATTAGGAACCAAGTCTATAGAGAACTCAATATCCCTATAAGGTGACAACCCATTAAGTTCTTTGGGAAAAACATCTAGAAATTCACAAGTTATTGAATTTTTTTTCAATTTCTCCTCGGCCACTTGTGTATCCCTTACCAAGGCTAAGTACCTTTGGAAACGTCTTCTCATTAGCTTGCTAGCTCTCAAGGTTGAGGTTTGGTTATGTGGTACCAAATAACGTTCTCCTTACAATGAAAAGTTTGGTTGCCCCAATAAACAAGTGCATTATATCAATTCAATAATGAAAGAATTGAGGAGCCTAATTCATTAATATAAATATAATTATCCTTAGGCTGATGATGATCATCACAATATGTTGCATCTCAATCACACATAAAATCTCCTAGGAGAAGTCAATAAAAACTATGGATTCAAATGTGTTTATATGAAAATTAGAGGATGAAAAATCCAGATCCAATGATGAATATTTTTCACAATCTTCAATCTGAGGATAAACTCAGGGATGTACATTCATCCTTGTCTCAGGTCCAAGAATGAACATTCTTCACAATCTCAAATCCGATGATAAATATCTATCAAAATTTTCATCTCACTATCGTTGAAAAAGTAATTGTCATCGAAGACAGCATGACAAAAGTTGACAATTTATTCACGCTATTCAAGCTTTACCCAAAGTAAAAATATATATGACATTACATCAATAACATACTCTTATGTAGAAGATAAGAACTTCCATCCTCGCATTTAACATAACTCGAGGATGAACTCTAATAAAAAAAATCATCATCTCATATATAAAAATGAGGTCTTGTGTAAACAATGCAAAAACACTATGTTAGCATTGTTCAAATTTGTACAAAAGCCTTTGATGTAAGACAAACACATCAATCGTGATTCTCAAGGTATTGGAAACAAAAAGTAACCATCTCATCCATAATAGATCAGAAGGATGATAAAACTGTCTTTCACAAATCATATTTTAGAAGGTTACCTAACAAGTAAATAAGGTATCATCATGTTTACACCAAAATTCCAATAGTCACATATTGGGGAAAAAAAAGACATACAATCATCTCTCAAAGACATACATAGATACGAGGATGATCATCCATGAACATCCTTAAAATCAGTTACATCAGATGATGGATACAATCTTAAGATGAGGATAGATGTAGAGGACATCCTCATAACAAATTCGACATATACAGAAAAATACAAATGTACAAAAAGGTAAAGTACTTGACAAGAAGGGCACACTGGTCAAAGTGGTTGGAAAATCGAAAGCAAAAAGCAATAATCACATCAAGACTCATTAAAATAGAAACTCCATCTTCATATTTAAACTAGATTTGAGGACAGACTCAAAGGATAAACAACACTGAAAGAGATGATGAATTTATGTACTCAATGTTAGAGGATAAACAATACTGAATAAATGATGAAATTATTTCCTTTATGTAAGAGGATAAACAATAATGAAGAAATGATGAATTTATGTCATCTATGGTAGAAGAAAAACAACAAAAAATATATGATGAACTTTTGTTGCCTATTCATCCTCGTACATGGGGAAAATAAGTGAAAGTACTAAGGTACAAAATATGGTATTCTTGATTTGTAAGACAAACCACTTCAAATAGTTGGGAAAAAGAAAAGCAAAAAACATAAGTCACATGAGAATTAAGAAAAATTTCATCCTCCTACAATTCAGATCCAATGTTATAATGCGACACTCATTCTCTCAGCATACTTAACAGGAGGATAAAGGCTAAATGACAATTATGCAAATAAAGACAGGTCCAAGAAAACTTAGCAAAGTCTCAAACAACTATATTTTACTAACCCATATATTTGAAGCTCCAAAGACAATTATAAATATAAAAATATTAATCTTCAAACATTAAGGGAATCATCTACAAGAAAATATTTAAGTTATTCAAGCTTATCATTATTCTCTTCATTTTACACATTCTTCCAAACTTAAACATATATGACAATCATTTGTATTGAGTGTGTTATATACAAATTCACATCACTATCTTATATTAGAAAGTTGTAATTTGATCCCAAACTAATCAAACACATCACTACTTGTATATCCTCAAGATAATATAAACTTGAGTTATTTTGTAAGCATGCTGAGACTAGTAAAAATACAACGTTGTAAGCTCGGTGAGGCTAAGAAAATATATTGTTGAAAACGTGCAAATCAAAGGACAAGTTTTTTAGCACTAGTGAAAATCTCACAAAGCTGTTAGGCCTGAAGTAGCCTATATTAGGTGAACCAATATAAATTCTATGTGTGAATCTTTTTAAGCGTTACTCTCTTTATATTTGTTTTATTCACACTATTAGCATACATATCATACATATTTCAAATTCATATTATTCTTCTTTAGATCATCCTCAATATGAGGAGGATTATTTTTCATCTAACCATCATCACTCCAAGGACAACTTGAGAGGAAACTATTAGTGGATGAACAATACTTTAAAAATGGTCACAATTTAACTCCCCTTCTCATACATTCACTTTTACTTCAAGTATCTTAAATTTCACTAATTTGTTATGACAATTCAAGGTGGCACAATGAAAATTCAACCAATCCATACCCAACTTCACATCAAAATCTATCAAGTCAATAATAACTACTAAATCTATTTGGCAACATCTTGCTCTCAATAGCTATATCACAAGAACGATACACTGACTTAGCACACAAATTTCCTCCAATAGATGTAGCCATAACTAAATCATCATCTAGAAAAAATGAGCATTTACCAAGTCGAGTAGCAAACCACGAGGATACAAAAGAATGTGTAGTTAAAGGATCAAACAAAACATGAACATCTCTAGAACAAATAGGAAAAGTATACTTATAACTATTGTATTGGATGTTTGAGCATTATGACGAGTGAAAGTAAGCACTCGAGCCTGACTTCTTCCTGTTGTGTCTGACCTCTACCTCCCTATTGAGATCTCCTTGAACCTATGACCTTTTCTTGTTGGTGTTTGACCTCTACCTCCATGCTGAGATGTCCCTAAACCTCTAATAAAAGAATTCCCACTTTGTCGCACAAATGCAGAATGAGTTTGAGAATATGTCAAAATTATTGGTATCGATGCATAACTAGAGGATGGATGTGTCACATCTATAGAACCATTCCTCATGATGTGACCTATTTGGCCATAATGATAGTATAACAACCCTTTTTTTTTAACACAATAAATAATTTCAGAAATAAAATAAATAAATACTTTTGGATAAATATTTAAGTCGTAACATAACGATAAAGTCAACAAACATTTACAAGCAGCAGAATAGTTTTTGAAATAAAAATCCAAAGTATTCAAACATCAAAATACATTGGGGCTATGAGGCCTATCAGACATAGCTCATATCCCTGGGGTATTCTCGGCAAACATGTACAAAAGCACTGCCCCAAGAATTTTAACTCTCCCCCCCCCCCCCCCCCCACACACGTCACATCAAAAAGTGGTACATGGACCCATCAAAATAAAAGTCAAGCTAAAAATATTAGTATAGGTACAATCTTCGAACATACAGGAAATACATCCACAAAAGAAAGACCTTTAGCCCCTATATAACCATAAAATTTGATCATACTACAAAAACTATACGACTTGAGTGATCTCCACACGCCCCGCAAGATCCTCCTAACACAGCTCCTGTAACACCCCGTTTTTCAAAGCGAGGGTGTATTTTTTTTTTTTGTTTAAAAGAAATTAAAATACAACACATAATTAAATAAGGTAAACACCTTTGGATAAATAATTAAGTCATTATAATTTACAAGCAGCGGAAAAGTTTCTCAACTTAGATCTTTATTTGAAATCCCTTATTAGTCTAATGTTAATCCATCCATACTCATCATCTTCGAGTTTACACCAACACATAGCTTCTGTGTCCTTCGAACCATTTTATAAATTCCATGCCGTCATGATTTGCTTCAGGTCTGCTGGACAATTCGTCATCTCGAAGATCTTTTCCATTTCTTGAATCCACTAATCATCTCTTTCCTGAGTTCTCATCACCCTTGAACTTTGGAGGATGGTAACGACGAAAATCTTTCAATCCTCTTGACTTAATAGCATAAATCCCTCTTTCCTTCTTCTCTAGATCCCGTCGAGTCTTTCCAGCAGTTCGTGCAACAACAAAACATCCATGTTATTTGTAGCTTCAACCATTTGATCATCCCTACTGATGTTCATCCTTGCAACGTCGTTCCCTCTTGGAGATAGTGTTTCCGAAAAACCAACATCAGGAAGAAGTGTAAACACCACTTCGAATAATTCCAAAACCAAGTTTCGAATATATCAACACGTAATAACTACCCCTGATCTGACAACTCAGACCAATTACCCTGACGCATGATCAGATAACGACTCACAACCAACAGGTTGACCTACAATCTATAACGAAAGGTTCCACAGCCCCCAAAGAAAACCAAACAAAGCTCTGATACCACAAATGTAACACACCATTTTTCAAAGCGAGGGTGTATTTTTTTTTTAAAAGAAATTAAAATACAACACATAATTAAATAAGGTAAACACCTTTGGATAAATAATTAAGTCATTATAATTTGCAAGCAGCGGAAAAGTTTCTCCAAATATGAATACGAAATATTTACATATCAAAAAGTGGTACAGTCTTCCAGTTTAAAATAAACACAATACAAGAGAAAGACATATGTTCCCTCTATGTCAACCTAATCTGATCATTCTACCAAAGACTATACACCCTGAGTGATCTCCACACGCCCCGTGAAATCCTCCTAACATAGCTCCAGTCAAGCATCCCCATCTACATTCCCATCCGTAGGGTACGAACCGGTAGGACCGCCCTAACTCTCATATGAGGGCAAAGCCCAGATTTCCACAATAGTTGTAAAGGGTCACCAACCGAAATTAACAGTTAACACATAACATTTAAGTTTTTAAATACACAAATAACCTTTCCACTTAGCATGCACCTTAAAAGGGTTTCCATATGCTAAACATGCATAAACAAAGTTGAAAATTGAAGTTTTTAACAAAACAACATTGTTGTATTCGAATACAGCATCTCTGTATTCGAATACAAGGCTGTTTCAGCATTCAGCAGCAAAAACAGCATGTCTGTATTCGAATACAACAGTCTGTATTCGACTACACAGCAAGTCAGTAGCAAAACATCATGTCTGTATTCGAATACAACAGTCTGTATTCGACTACACAACAAGTCAGTAGCAAAACAGCATGTCTGTATTCGAATACACAGCAGACAGCAGCAGAAAAACAGCAAAATTCAGCATTTTTCAGCTTTTTAAAGGGTATCGAAATCAATCAACACTTACACACAAATCCAAACAATCATACTTAACAATTATAGCGCAAACACTACGACATCTTGAGTTTTGAAATGGTTTTGCAATCAATCACACTTACAAACAATTCCAAAACATCCACACTTGGCAATTATAACAAAATCACCACGAGAATTTAAGTTTCGAAAAGGTTTTGCAATCAATCATACTATCACACAAATTCCAAAACATAACACTTAACACTTATAGCACAATACCCACACGGACAAGATGAATCAACAAACCACATGGAATCATCTTGACGCGACAATCCCCACACAGACAAAATGAACCAACCATTCACAATTTAACAGGGTGTAGTCTCTCACGGACAAACACATGTGCAGTCTCTCACGGACAAACACAATTCACCAGGGTGTAGTCTCTCACGGACAAACACTTGTGCAGTCTCTCACGGACAAACAAAATTCACCAAGAAACGTAAGTCGTAAACGTACCACCTATCACGGGTCAGCACAACTTACCAAACGTAAATCGTAAACGTACCACCTATCACGGGTCAGTACAATTTACCGAGGTGCCACCTATCACGGGTCAGCACGATTTACCATAACAAACAATAAGTAACCAAGATATTAAGAGATTCCCCATTCTTAACGCCCAGTTAACTTAAACAATTTTCAAAACAACATTAAGTAAATAAGTCATTAAGAGATTCCCCATTCTTAATACTTATTTAATTTAAAACGATTTTCAAAACAAATATTAAGTAAACGAGACATTAAGAGATTCCCCATTCTTAATTCCCATTTAACTTAAACGATTTTCACAAACGAACACACATTAAGTAAACAAGACATTAAGAGATTCCCCATTCTTAATACTCGTTTAACTTAATGGTTTTCAAATTCCACACAATACAAACTCAAACATATACACAAATTTATTACACTATTCACGCCAAAACACGACAATTCATTTCTCCACAATCATTTTCACGACGACATTAAGTAAACGCAGATATCAAGAGATTCCCCATTCTTAATACTCATTTAACTTAACGATTTTCACAACAACCATAAGAAAACAGACATATTAAGAGATTCCCCATTCTTAATATACTTTTGACTTAAACGATTTCCACAACAAAATATTCAGTAAACAAGTCATTAAGAGATTCCCCATTCTTAATACTCATTAAACTAAAACGATTTTTCAAAAACAAATATTAAGTAACCAAGACATTAAGAGATTCCCCATTCTTAACGCCCAGTTAACTTAAACGATTTTCAAACAACATTAAGTAAACAAGACATTAAGAGATTCCCCATTCTTAATTCTCATTTAACTTAAACGATTTTCACAAACTCACATTAAGTAAACAAGACATTAAGAGATTTCCCATTCTTAATACTCGTTTCACTTAATGGTTTTCAAATTCCAAACAAAACAAACTCAAACATACTTTCACAGTCAATCCATAATTCACACCAAAACACATCAATTCATTTCTCCACAAAATCCAACATACACATATCAAATTTCATCAGTATTAATTAAGAACACGTCAAATACGACGAACACAAATCATCACAACATACCACTCAAACACAACAAATTTCATTTACTCAAAATCATACATAAATGGGTTAAATTCATTTTCCACGAAATATTCATCAATATCACCAAAACCCCACATTAGAATTTCACCCATAAAGCATTAAATTAATTTTTCCCAATTTAATACTTCAACCCTAACATAATCCTTTTCCACACAACCACAGATAAGTCCCTAAATGCAAACTAGAAGTTTGGAAGGAGCCCTTACCTTCATGTTAGCTGTAACGTGCGATTACAGTGCCGTGGGTAAATTCGGTAAAGTTTTTCACTCGCAACGCTGCTTCCAAAGTTGGTTCCCAAGCACCGTAGCGTGGTAGTGAGCAACTTTCCCTTCTATCTCTTTTTGAAACGAAGCTTAGATCTAGGTGAAATGGGAAGATTTGTGTTTGACGGTTTTTGAAATTTATAACTCCGTTTTCGAATCCGAGAAGGAGGAAGGAGCTGGAAATCCTTGTCTTCTCACCCACCAAACCTTGGGTTTCTTTTCTTGAAGCAAAAGGAAGAAAAAAGGAAGAAAAAGGAAGGAGAAGCAAGAAGGAAGGAAAGGGCGAACTTGCGAGGCAGGGAGGGAAACGCTTCTGTTTTCTTCTTTCTAACACACACATATATATATAACTTATATTAATATATATATATACTTAAAATAATATTTATATATATATATATATCTATATTATACTTAAAACCAAACCCAAACGAATATCTAACAACTCTTCCACATATCACTTCACTCTCATCTCAAACTATTTTGATAAAAATATCTACTCTCGTCACAACTCAATTGACAAATAAAATTTTCTACAAATAGAGATATTTTTAACAAAATTGTTCGGTATTAAATTATTCGTAACGTAAATAAATTATTCTCCGACAAATAATTTTAATCCAATTTCCAAAAATATATTTTTGGCATTCAACTCACTAAATACCAAAAATTGGGCTAACAGCCTAAGAAACTCTACACAAAATACCCTAAAATTGTATAATTTAGGATTTAAAATTAAGGGTCTTACAGCTCTAGTCAGGTGTGTCCAACTACCTCCCCATCTACAGGATACTAACCGGTGGGAAGATCTTAGTTCTCATCTGATGGCAAAGCCCAAATTTCCACAATAATTGTAAAAGGTCACCAACCGAAATTAACAAATATGACATAACATTTAAATTTCAAATACACAAAATAACTTTTCAACTTCGCATACTCTTCGAAAGGGTTTTCATATGCCAAACATGCATAATCAAAGTTGAAAAATGAAGTTTTTAATAAAACTACACTATCGTATTTGAATACAACATCATTGTATTCGAATACAGTGTTATTTTGTAACTCCTCTAGAGAGTTGCGTAAAACAAACATTATACTCTAAAGTTGTGATACCCTATGTTTGCTCCAATCTCTCAAACTCATTAGCTAATCTTTTTATAATACTTTTTGGAATAAAATGATCCATGAACAACTTTGAGACACGAGTCTTTGTTTCCCCTAGTAATCAAACATAGATCCACCACCACAATTCATATACTTACTATAAGATCCTACCACGTGACACTATATCAAACCAATCATTTGTCACACCTATTAGCTTAAGTGATGTCAATTCCATCACTCTTACCTCAGAACAACCTGATGCTCTCCAAAGCCTCTCTAGATCAACAATGAATTGTTGTGGGTCCTCAATCGCACTAGACCTAGAAAAAGTAGGGGATTTAAGCTTCATGAAGTTTGGTAAAGTAACTTCAATCCCTCTAGTTGCAGCAATCATTTGTTGATCAACTTGTTGTACCACCTATTGTAATCCTTATAGACCATCAATAAACTCTTCATTAATTGTTGTCAGTTTCGTCAATTCTCTATCCCATGTATAGGGATAGCTCAACTTGATAGTCTTCCCCATTAACTCTTTTAACAATTTCCTATGATGATTATTTTTGAAGTTATTATATAGGTATCTTACACATAACTTTTGTTCAACCCCGTGAAGAAGTTCATTAATTACAAGTAATAACCCTAAAAATGATCAATTAAAAATATATAAAATAAATTTAAAATACCAAATTAGAACTTATACAATAACTTAAAGGACCGATTTGAAACATATAAATAATTAACCTTTTGTTGATCACAAATGAAAGTGAAAGTCTTGGCAGACTACTTGTCCACTCAAGTCATTCACCAACAACTCAATAAACTAGAATCACGAGTCTCTTGCCTCACAGTCAATGACAGCCAATGCAATCGGACGTATTTTGACAGTAGAACCTCAAACCAGTACTGCAAAAAATTTGACCCTGATTACAACATTCAGAAATCAACTATCAAACCCTATAAGCGGTATAGTTTCTTGAAACTTTATTTATAACAATAAAGAACATGTACAACTTATAAAAACTTGTTAATAACCTTTTGACCCTATATAACCTTTTGACCCTATATGTACTCTTTGTTACATGATTGAGTGTCAATCAACCTCAATTGTCACATATCCTCATTAGGCATCTTTGAGCAAGAGGCAAACCAAGAGTATTCTTCCTTGCAACTAACTTTTATCCCACGAGTATTCTTTCTTGCAACTAACTATTTCTTAAACAAATAGAATTTAACATGATGTAAAATTAAAGTGATCATCAAAACAACATAAATGCTGCTCAGATGAAAACAACAAAACATGGGCAGGTTTAAGCACAATATAAGTGCTCTGATATCCAAAATGAAACAACAAAATAGAACATTTGTCTAAAATCATACTACATAATCATTTCCTAAAATGTGATATAAGGCTTGTTGGTTGAATGTTGAGTCCCACTTGGACGGACATCATCATATTTCCTTTTCCTAGCACTCATCCTTGGTCTTACTTTGCATGGTGTTTAAACATACTCACTTGCACTTATGGTTGAATAGATTGAGCTTGCATACTTCCAGCTTGAACAGTTTCAACTTTAGTTCCAGGATTACTCCATATTGGTGTTATCCTATCATAATCAAATCACATCCATTTATTTAATTTACTAGCATAATCAAATAATATTCAACATCAACACATATTCAATATCATAATCAAATCATATTCAATATTAACACATATTTAATATCATATTAAGTATCATAATCAACTCATATTCATTTATTTAATTCACTAACATAATCAAGTAATATTCAGTATCATATTCAACACATAATCAAATTATCATTATCTTGTTTGGAATCATTCTATTAGTTACAATTTTTCCTCTGCAAGTCCTTTGGTTATGGCCAAAAGTTCCACATTTTTTGCAACTAATAGTATCTTGATTTTTCTTCAAACTTGTAGGAACTCTAGACTCATCATGGACATTCATTCGCATCTTCTTAGACCTATTGGGTGCCCTTCTCACATATGGTGGTGAAATGGGTGCAGTATCCACAATAGTTTATTTTTTTACAAGTTTCTTTAGTTGTATTACTTTTTCTTTATTTGTTTTACTCTTAATTAATATTAAGTAACGTATGAGTTGACAGTTTTTTTAAACAAGTCTAAATAATCGTTAAAAAGAAGTCTAAGTAGCTGTTGACTGAGTTAAAATTAAAAGTGATAGTCTTTGTAAAATGGACCAAAAGTGCTACTTTTAAAATTAGGGGGTCAAAATTACTAAATTTTGAAATTTGAAGGACCAAAAAGTACATTTTAACAAAAAAAAAAAATTATGATTTTAGTCCTTGACAAATCAACTTCACACGTAACATTAAGAGAGCTACACATCATTAAATTTATAAAGTTAATAGTCAACTTAACATCGTTATGGATTACCATAATTTTATATTATTTATGTTTTGAGGAGTGCTAGTACTATACTATTTTTTTATACAAAGAAACTAACATATAATTGTAAAGTCTTAAGTTAAAATTCTAAAATATATTATTTGCATAATAATTCATAATAATTTCGATATTTGTGGATTGAACTAAATTTTATAAATAACTACTTCCTACTTCCTATTGAACATACACTTTTTAATCCACTTTATTTAATTAATTAAATACATGCCACTAAAACATGTATGTTTGATATAAAATTGGTGATACTATATATATTTAACTAATAAAAAGTGTGTTAAAAAGTGTATATTAAACAATGTATACTTAAAATTCTTATTTTTTATTTTTTTTTTGTCTAGAAAGTATTGACTTAATACGAAATTCCTAGTGAAGCTTGATTGGGTTTGGGGAGGTTTAACGATAAGTGCAGATCGACGATTTTGGTTTGGCGGAATCAGAAAGAATGACAGTGGCAATTCCTTTCTAGCTATCTCTAAACCGAAAACAAAGAAGCCATACGCATAGCCATGTCTATCTCCACCACCACAATCCCATCCCTCCTATCTCCCAACCTCTCTTTCAAATTCAAACCCTCATTCCCCTTCCCACGCCAACAATTCCCAACCACCACAAAATTCCACGTTCTTACCCCTCAATTCACGCGAAATCTTATTGGGTTTTCCCTCAGATTCACCCCAGCGAAGCGTTTCGCCACAAACGACGATGAGAGTGTTGTCGTTGGGTTAAATGAAGCTGAGAAAGAGCCTCAACGGTCGACTACTATGCCGGGACGGTTTAAGAATCACTTTAAAGAAGTTCCTGAACCTCCTTTGAAGTGGCCATGGGTTGTAGGTCAGTGCCTTATCTCTTCTCTCTCTGTGTTTTTCGTTATCCAGAAAATGTGAGCAAAATGTATAGACATTAATTAAATTCAATTAATTCATTTTCTTAAATTATTAACATTGTCAACGCTTCAGTGTGTAGTGTATGATGTCTGTGTCAGTATGTATGTTTCATAGGTTCATTTTAGTCATTGAAAGTGTCTTTATCAAAATTACAAAAACATCACTGAGTTTGTTTTTCTATTAGTAACTTTATAGATAGAATTGACTAACAAAAAACACACTGAGTGCCAAATTAACCAATGAAAGTACATATCTGGGTCGAACTGGCTAATAAAAGACACATTCAATTATGTTTTTGTTGTTTTGATAAATTCAGGGGCTACCTTGACAGCAACTCAACATTCAACTACCAAAGTAGCTATTTACTTTATCTCATGTTCTTGATTAAAGTGTGAATATTTATAATGTTTTCCTGTTTCATGGCTTTGTAAAAATCTTATATACTATTAATATTATTTTCAGCGAATACCATTTAAGCATTAGGTGCTGAGACTTTGACACGATTCAGTTTTGCTACATGAAATTGTTAATTCCTGTTGAAATTCAGTTCCATCTTCGTAGTATTTTGTTGGAATGTTAGAAATGATCAATGAATAAGTTGTTCTATTAGAAAATAAAACTTAATAGTAATTTCTTTAGTCTATAAATAATTCATGTTGTTTATCAAGAGGAAGTTAAAAGTTACTACTATATGCTCTCAGTTCCCATTAGTAACCCTTTTGTTTTGCTCTCGATCTCGGGTAACAATTTGCTTCTATGTCAATGTACAGCACTGGCTTTTCTCATCTATGCTTGGCGAGCTGTTCTATTTGAACTGTCAAACTGGAAAAACGCTGTATTTGGAATAGTTCGATTTGTAGGTTATGCATTGAAATATGCTTTTGCATTTGTCTATCAATTCATAGGAAATCCAATCACTTTTACAATTAGATCCATTGAGGATGCGATTTTCAGTGTTCGGGCTTTTTACTCCTGGATAATTGCATGTGCGCCTATACCAGACCTGACCATCATTATTTTCCTGGCATCGTTTGTTTTAGCCGTTGCTGAAACTGCTGTTCCAAATTGTGTCAGCAACCAACCTTATGTTCTAACCGTAACCGGTCTTATTGGATATGCTGCTGTTAGAGGCTTTATTTCCGAACCACTGTTCTGGACCCTTCTTGTCGGGGTCTATGGTTTTTCAAAATTTATCAAAAGAAGAGATGATGTTTCATCTGCAATGCCTGTTGCAGCTGTACTTGCTGCCGTCGGCGAGCCTTGGGTTAGACTTGTGGTGATTATTTCGTATACAGCCTTAGCTATTTATCAGTATTCAAAAACCCTTTCAAAAGGGAAAGAAGTCGAAGAGATTGAACCACAGGAGAAAAGGCTTCCAGTTCCACTTTTTCTTGCTGCTTTAGCAATTGGCTTACGACTTGCTGCTAAGTGGGCTGGGTATCGACACTTGACATGGATGATAGTATGACTTGAGGTGTAGTTCATCCAAGATTGGAGAAAAATGAAGTTTGTTGGTCTATAAAGTTGAGGTAGGACATGATATAGATAGATAGCTTTTATTTTGATTTCCTTGTTGCAATTGTTGTAATTTTTTTTATCATTAGGGTGCAGTGTTGTACCTGTCCATCCATGCTTGTAACTTACTGTTTCAGTAATTAGATTTGCAATTTTGATCTACGAACAGTGCACTCCACATATTATTTGGCCTACCAATGTTGAATTTTATGTTTAAACGTTTGGAGATTCAATGGAATGAAGTAGACGAGAAAGGAATGGAATAAAAAATCACATGATAATAAGTGTATCTGCTACCCAAGCTTCCCTTCAAGGTAAGACATAAACAGACAAATTGAAAAACGGCTGAGCGCATGTAACTGTTTTTTTTTTCTTCTTTTTTTTCAGGAAATCACCTAATTAGTGTCGTTGGCACCCTAATGGCTCTACAAAGTATACTTTGACCAGAGGAAGTATTCCTACAAGTTTTAATCTTTTGACCGACTATGAAATAATCTCTACTTAGATGTTTAGGTCGCAAATAGAACTCTTCATCCGTACTCAAGAGTATGTTAAGAAAAAAATAGTTTGAATGCATAATTCGTTTTCTGTCATAGAGATAGGATATCAAATATTTATAATGGGTTATATGGGTTATAATAGAATAATAATGGAAACATAATACAGTGCCTGCTTACTTTCTAAATAAATCCCCTGATTTTTAAGATTCTAGACTATTTCTCTTAATGACGTATTTATAGCTTGCCCTTTCAAGTTGAGGAATAGACATCTTCAATTCCCAACTTGGTGATAAGACCATGGAAACTTGAGCTATTTAGCCCCTTTGTAAGAACATATGTCAATTGTTGTTGCGATACACACTAGTCTTTCGTCTAGGTTTTCTTTAATAAAATATCTATTAATTTCAATATACTTTGTCTTATCATGTTGCATAGGATTATAAACAATATTGATCGGTGACTTATTGTCACAATAGAGCTTCATTAGACCCTTCAATTCAACTCTTGAAGGATGACAAAATAAAGCACAACAACATAAGATTTTGCCTTATGTGTATCGAAGGTTCAAATAAAAGAAGCAAAATCAACCTATCTAATAAAATATGCACAATCGGAAAAAGTTAGGATGTAAAAAATGAGACACCTCAGACACAAAAATAAGCGAGTAATATGTGTTCCTCCTTGTCACTTTTCATGATAGCAATTCATGCCTTTAATAGTCTCCCAAAACGTATCAACCTCTAGAACAAAAAGAGGTCCAAATAAAATATTAACACTAAATAATGATCACAAGAAAAAATAGAAATAAGCTTCCATGAGTATTTTCAAATCCCCAATAACAGAGTCATGTCCTACAAAATAACTATATAAATTATTGAAGCCTATAAATGACAATAAAAACACCTTAAAAGAATGGCATTAGGAAAAAATACATCAAATTCAAAAACTGTATACAAACATCCAATTTCAATTTTGAATGTCTAACATTTATAACAATACAATTCAATAACAATAAACCATAATATGCACAAAAGCATGATGTAAAGGAAGCACATGAAATTAAAACCAAAGGAAAACCATTCAAATAAAAAGGAAATCTATTTCTATTGTTACTTTTTTGGTCTATTTGATTTTTGGTATAAGCCTCTCAAACATCTTGTATTTTTCTTCTATACTTTTATTTTTAATAATATTTTAAAATGTTGCAAGTGATAGATGAATTGTTTGAGATGTCAACATAGTTAGGATATGAGACTAATTATGTGACGCTTTTGTGTCATCTATTTTTAATTAAAAAAGATACTCGATGGAACTCAACGATGAAAATAGAAGTATTTATATTAAAAATATGTTTTGCAACAGAGTAATATCTAATATTTAGCTGGCATGGTACGTTTTATCACACCAAACTGGTGGGGTTAGTAAGATTCATGGACACCCCAATAAAAAAAATATGTTTTGCAAGGTCCAAGATATTTAAAAAGTAAAATGAGGGCTCAATGACCCAAGTGATAACAACATAAGTAAGCTTTAAATGTTCCTCATTTGAAGGCTAAACATTATTTGAAACAGAGAAGAGAGTTTTTTATTTATTTATAAATGTATTTAGGTAAAAAGATCGTATTAGAGACCATAAAAAAGTTTTTTAAACTTTTCAGACTGATCTACTAAAAAAATATGAATAATATTTTTTATTAATAATTTATATTAAATTATAGATTTGATTATTTTTTAGTAATTATATTATATTATTTTATGTTAATTTTTTATATATTTAACTATATTATAATAAAATATAATTGAAATATGATGTCATATAAATTTAAATTATTTAAAATCTCATGCTAAATTTCATAAAAAATACTTTATTTTATTAACTTAATAGTTTGTTAATTTATTAAAAAATATATCTGATTATTTATTTAAAATTATTAATATGAACTAAACTTTTAAATAAAATAACAATTCATACTGATTTTTATAAAAAATAATCTTAGACATGAAATAAAACCTATGCAAGTCACCACACAAAATCATGCTTTAAATTTTTTGATATAACAATCTTAAAATCTAATTCGATCCGCTCTTTTCCATCTTTATATAGGCTAATATTGTAGAAGATTGACTTTTTCATCCAATTAATTATCACTTATAATTTATATTTCATTTTTTTACTCAATAATTTATATTTCATGAAAAATAAAATTTAATGAAATTGCTAAAACAAAATTCTTTTCACTTAAAAACTTTAAATAAATCCATCAATTATTAATAGGTCAAATTCGATTAAATAAAAATGAAGTTAATTTTTTTGGTCAAAAATTAAAAAATATAACTTCAGCTTAATTATTTATCAAATAAAAAAATTTCCTATTAAAAAAGATTATCAAATAGAAAATAAATATTAAGACCAAGTCAATTGGTAAAAAAGTTGACTGACCCAAGTAAGTTAAAACCTAATAGAGTTGGGTCGGGTAACTAAAGCCTCAATACAATGGTTTACCACTTCACCGTTACTGAGAGAAAGTTTTTTAGGGTTTGTGTGCGCCTATATAACAATGTCTACGCTCTCTCCTTCATCATAACAAATATTAGTGTTTTAAGGCACCGATTCAAACTTTTTCC
This sequence comes from Cicer judaicum, assembly GCA_037974835.1. Classification (NCBI taxonomy): domain Eukaryota; kingdom Viridiplantae; phylum Streptophyta; class Magnoliopsida; order Fabales; family Fabaceae; genus Cicer; species Cicer judaicum. Next base: position 1,529,511 of record JBBPBS010000249.1, read on the forward strand.
CTAGTTCATCAAAATCATCGTAAAATTTTGGATTCGATTTGCTTACATTTTTATTGTTTTTATTAATTATACGCACGATGCAACCCCGGGCTTCTCTGAATAATGTATGAGGTGAAAGCCCCATTGCTCGTGCAAAATCAATGACGTTCGTGTTGCAGTTCATTCTTACTTATTCCACGATTGAATCTGTGTCAAAGTAATGTCTACATCGTCGATTCAAAATCTTCAATTGCTTTACTCTTTCCTTTTTATTAGTTTTGAAATCTGAATTTGCCTCACTTTACCTTCAGCTTGTTTTCAAACACTTTGGAATTTTGAGCTAGTCCTTCAGGCATAAATTCAATTTTCAAACGATATCTTAAGCTGTCTTTATGAATTGTGTTTCAATTTTGAAGTTATAAACTATTTTTGTTTGTGAGTTTCACTATACTCTGAATCATCTGTTTGTTTTTTCAGTGTTTGAAAAACTCAAATATTGTTGTGTTGTCATCAGCTCCATCTCTTTTATGAACTACGTTAGTAGTTAAATAACAGCACTAAATTGTTGAAATATATTGAACTAGCAATGTAGGATGTTTGGGTAACTTCCATTCTAATAAACTGTGCATATCACACGTTTTTTTAACATAAGAGTTAGGAGTTTTTTTCATATATTTTAATATTGAATGCATTGAATCTAAAAATTTGTTTAGATTAATAAATTTAACCGAAATAAAAATGGTGCTTCAGGTGAAATTTGGAAACTACAGTTAACCCCTTTCTCTTGGAAAATTTTGTTGCACCTAAAATAAGCAAAATTGGGACATGCCTCCACGTTTTTGTAATGAGGAACAAGAAAATTTGCTTGACGATGACAGGATCTCCATCACAATATGAGATGCATCATTACCCACAATATGTCAATGTTTTTGAAAGAAAATGGTTTGCATACCATACAAGGACCCAAACATAAATATGTCAATGTGTTATATGGTTTGATGTTATTAATTTCATCTTGGTTATTATTCAATGTGAAAGGATTATTTGTGTCGGCAAGGTCACACAAGTTCAACAAACTCAAAGTATCTTTAAAAAGAGTGATGAGGTTATTAGAGGAAATCGTTCGAATTTCACACAAGTTCAACAAACTCAGTATCTTTAAAAAGAGTGATGAGGTTATTAGAGGAAACCATTCGAATTCCAGTCTCAACCTGGTGTCGTCCATTCCTTTTAGCAGTCTAAGTAAGATAAGCATATAGTTAGATGTATGACAAACCGAAGTTTGTCACCTTCACAATGAGTAAGCCATTCAGGAGTGGCAATGCACCAGTCTACCTGAGCTTTGATGGTTTGATGTTATTAATTTCATTTTGGTTATTATTCAATGTGAAGGGATCATCTGTGTCAGCAAGGTCAATGTGAAGGGATCATCTGTGTCAGCAAGGTCAAAGTCGCATTATAATTGTTCCACGTATGCAAATATTTCTCACATCAGCCAAAAAATTGATGTGTACGCCTTGAGAGTTTACTCTCTTTAATCATTGTGTTTGCTTCTCCTAGTATTAGAAAGATGAGTATTTGCATGTCTAGTATCAGAAAGATGAGTCTGGTCAAGAATGTTGGCAATGTACTTAGATCGAGAAAGAAGTAGCCTCGAGGAGAGTAGGCAATTTCAATCTCCAAGAAATAGCAAAAAGTTCTTAAGTCTTTCATCTCAAACTATTTGATTAATTGTAATTTCAACTCATTGATTTCACTAACATCATCACCTGTAATAATCATATCATCAACATATAGAGAAAACATAATGCGACTATAAGTGGTGGACCATATAAACAATGTCGAATCATGTTCACTAGAGCGGAAATCAAGAGAAATAATCACATTAGAGAATTTCTCAAACCAAGCTTGAGGAGTTTGTTTAAGACCATATAAAGCTTTTTTTAACTTACATACTTCCTATTGATTATGAGAAAATTCTTGTGGAGGGACCATATAAACTTCTTCGTGAAACTCACCATTTTAAAAAGCATTTTTGACATCTATTTGAGAAATATAGTGGTCATTTTGGCGACAAGAGCAAAATTTTCTTCATAATCTATACTATATTGTTGTGATAACCCCTTAGCAACAAGATGTGTTTTGTAGCGCTCAACTGACCCATCAGACTTAGTTTTGATCTTGTATACCCAACAAGACCCAATAACACGTTTTCCAAGAGGAAGAGGTACTAATTACCAAGTGTTGGTTTTGTGCAATGCAGATAGTTTTTCTGCCATAGCCTGCTGTCAAAGAGGATCAAGAACAACTTTTTTTATAGGAAGAGGGTTCAGACAAACTATGAATAGATGTTAAGAAAGAAGCAAACGAATCAATATGGGGTAGCTGATTAGACTTATGTTGACGAGAGGGGTAGCGAGGAGGATCAACAATCGCAGGAGGTGGTTGGACAGCCAGGGGGACAAGAGGGATGTCATCATGTGGAGTAGTAGTATTTGTCCTTCAATTCTCAGTATTACAATCACTAGAAGCGTTATTATTAGGACCAAACGAATCAATATGGGTTAGTTCATAACTATTACTAATATGAGAATAAGAGGAAACAAAGTAAAAAGGAATGTGCTCGAGAAAAACAACATTACAAGATACATAAAATTTTCTTGCATGAGGATCATAACAACGATAACCCTTTTAACCATCCATATAACCAAGAAAAACAAACATGGCTAAACGAGAAGACAACTTATTGCGCTCTACTTGAGGATGAAGAACAAAACAAGTAGAACCACAAATTTTCAAAGAGTAATAATCAGGGGTAGAAGCATACAATTTTTCGAAGGGAACGAGCAGTCTCTATAATATGACGGTGTTTCCTTTCAGCAACTCCATTTTGTTGAGGAGTATCAGTACAAGATGTTTGGTGGAGAGTATCATCATAATTAAGTAATTCAAAAAATTTATTAGAGGTGTATTCATCACTTAAATCACAACGAAAACACTTTACAACAAAATTATGTTGAGTTTTGACCATTGCACGAAACATATGATAAAAGTCAAAAAATTCAGACCAATTTTTCTTAAGATAAATCCAACAATAACGAGTGTAATCATCAATAAACAAAACATAATATCTAGATCCATCTTTGGTGAGAACCGCTGATGGATCCCAAACATCAGAGTGAACTAAATCAAAAGGCGCATATGAAACATAAACACTTTTACTAAACCCTAAAACTCGAAATTTTGCAAGTTTACAACCACAAAAATCTGAGATATCACAAGTTTATAACTTTCCTAAGACTCCAATAGAAGCCAAATATTTTAATCTAGAAGCAAAAACATGTCCAAGGCGAGAGTTCCATAAATAAAAACTAGAAGATAAGGAATTCAAGCGAAAACTAGATAATAAGTTAGCAGCAGTTGTTGCCGTTGTAGTATCTGGGAGTTGTAGGTCATCCAAAATATAAAGTCCCTCTTGTCTATGGCCTGTCCTAATCAGCCTCCCGAAATGTGGATCCTGCACACAACAAGAAGTGAAACAAAATATAACCGAATAATTGAAATCACATATTTGACTAACAGAAGCAAGACTCAAAGTAAGATTAGGAATATAATAAACATTAGAAAGAAACAGGTTAGGTGTGGAGACATAAACAATTCCTGCTAGTGGCATATGAGTGCCATCAGCAGTCAAAACCGACAGGCAAGTGTCATAGACACAAAAGCTTTATCATTGTATGTCATTTGTTGAGATGCTCTAGAATCAAGAATTCATATGGACGAAGATATATCTGACATACTAGAGGAGTTCAAATCTTTAGAAGAGGTGGCATACATGGCATGTGATTGAGTGTCAAGAAGTTTTTAAAGTTGTTCAGCAATATCAGATATTTGAGAAGCAGTCTCAGATAAGCATACAGAACCAGAACTAGAGCCAATGGTAAGAGGAGCAAAAGCAACAACATTGAACGATGGCCCCCTAAAATTCTTTTTATGTGCTCTCCCTAATTTCGGACAATGTATTTTCCAATGACATTTTTCTTTGCAAAATGCACATTCATCATTACCAAGCCTAACCCTCCCTTGATATTTTCTTTCTTGAACAAGAGCAACAAAAACAAATGGAGGAGTTGAGAGAATTCCCTTATCTGACACACCATAATGAGTTTGAAGTTTGATTTCTTTTGCCAATAATTCACTAACTATTGATTCAACATTAGAAAGCGGGGAACGATGAAAAATACCCCCACGAAGGCCCTCAAATCATCACGAATAGCCATCTGAAACCAAACCAGACGTTGCTCATGTCTTTGATCAATGTATGCTTTGACAACTTTTAACTCAGGTGATTCCATAAGAGCCAATTGATCTCACATATTAGTCGTACAAACATCTGCACATACAAACATTTCAAGTGATCCCAAATCTCTTTAGCAATATCATATTTTTGCTAGTTGCACTCCTATATACTACACAACAAAATTATTAATCCTGGTAATAACTTTTGAATTACTACCATTCCATGTTTTCAGATCTTTTGAATATTGAGTTTCATTTTTTTTATTTGTAGCCTTAATAAAAGTTTCATTAACAACACCCCACATATCTTTTTCAATCAATTTTTTTTTTCATCACATAACTCCAATAAGAGTAATTTTGTCCATTGAGGTGAACACTAACAGCTTGAAGATAGTCATCCTTAGAACCAGCCATAATAAATAATGACAGGAAAATACGACAAACACAATCACTAAGACAAAATAAACTAGGGATAACCTTGTATTGTGCGAGCATAATTTATCCCCCCCTCCAAATGACGTTTCACCGATCCGACCGTTGAAGACGAAGACCCGGATGTTTCAAACGTGCTATCCAAAAATTAGCCTGATCCAACGGTTAACGAATGCACAATCGATATTTGTCTCACACCGATTTAACAAAATCAGGAATATGGTTACTCTTCTCTTTTCTCTTAAGGGTGGTTGTCTTTTCTATCAAAATAGTCTCTCTCTTCTTTATAATAGATCCCAAAATCAAACAAAACTCTTTGATACGATGTTAACAATGAAAAAAGGATGAAGAGAGACAATCACTTTATTGTTTCATAACATAGAATGAACCAAACTTCAGTTAATAGGGTTACAAAGGAGAATAAAAATGTCAAAATACCCATTATCTAACAGTGTTTAGGACCGATGATTGTCGATACTAAGAAGGTGAGAACGATAATTATGAATCCAAGATAGAATAAAGTTCATAAATTGGTGTAGTTTTGCCTTTGAGTTTACTAGGAATTTTTTCATGTTTTACTATGGATGATGAATAAAGGAAAAAAATCATAAGAAGAATCAAGTTTAGAAACTGATTTTGTATGTAGATTTTTTTTTTTTTATATATATTGATGCATTATTATTATTATTATTATTTTGTTGCTAATTTTACTTTTTCTTATCTAGGGGTGTAGGAGTGGACTCAAGTTGGTTGTATTCTTGGCCAAACCAGGGCTTCGATGGAGTTGATCCATCCACTACTATCAGAACAATAGGTCTTAGAAGAGTTCTATTGATGATGACATGTCTTGCATCTATTGGAGAAATCTATGTTCATACCAACTTCAATGAAGCTTCTCTAAAGATACCGCATATACAATTACGTCCCTACGCGGTAACTTTTCGAAATCGTGAAATCTGACCGATTAATATCAAATTGTATGCTTTTTTTTATAAATTATTTTATAATATTATTAGTCATTTTTCAGTACTTTCAATTTATGTCAATCAAATATATGAATAATATTTTACGTTATCAATCATTATTTCACGTATATACACAATTATTCAATGATTTCATACCTTAAAAATTCAATTACTAATTCAATTCTCATTACATTTTTCTATAATATTTCTATAATGCATTTTTTTATTATAAGTAATATTTTACTCTATCATTACACTTATGAGTATCAATCTTGATTTCATGCACAATTATTTCCTTTAGGGGTCGCTAATGATTTCATACACTGAAAATTCAATTACTCATTAAATTCAATGGAAAAAAACCATTTAATTGCTCATAAATATCATCGTAAAGACTATTTATCTAATTATTTGTATTATCTCAATATGGTAACGTTAGGTATAAATCAGTCAAGACGAACTCGATTCGATATCATCTTTTTCGACGTATCTGCGATAACTCTTCGAAAATGTTCATACACAATTATTTCAATGATTTTATTAGTTGAAAATTCAATTACTCATTACATTTTTCTATAATATTTTTATAATATATTTATTTTTATTGTGAGTAATATTTTACACTATCAATTACACTTACTAATATATTACATTATTAATCCTCCTTCTATGAACAATTATATTTGTTGACACCTAATTTTGTCCGATTTATTTTTTACTTTTTATTAAAAAAGGAAATAATAATAATAATGACAATAATAATAAATATATAAATAAATGTAAAAATAAAAATAAATAATTAGGAATATAAGCTCTAAACAATCACAAGTGTTTTCGATTCTTGTTTGCCTATAATTCTTGTTCAGACTATTTTCTAAAATAAAAAAAAAATAATAAGAAATAAAAATAAAGGAAATTGAAAAGAAACGAATTGATTGTCATAAAAATCGATGCAATGATGATCAAAATAAATGAAAAAAAAAACATAAAAGAAATTGATTGTTAGTCATAAAAATCAGAATAATGGTGATCAATTGAATAGACAAGAAACCGAATAATAAATCAATGGCAATAAGAATCGGTATAATTGTGGCCAATTAAAAGAAAAGAAAACCGAAAAAAATAGATTAATAGTAATCAATTGACAATTATTCTCTTGTCTTTTGCAATCTACACCCAAAAGTCTATAAATAGTCTCCCACAAGAGGGCAAGAGGGGAGGAGAGAGCACAAATAGAGAGCACAAAAAAAAAAAAAGATTAGTTAGCAAGAGAGAAGGAGAGAATCTGATCTTGAAGTAATCTGTCTAGTAAGGTACCATTTCCTTATTCTTTTCTCTAGTCTGCGTATTAGTTATTTTGATTTTACATCTTTTATATATATATATATATATATGTTCTCTTTCTATTGTTTTTTTTTTATATAAATAAGTTCATATGTTAAGCTTTCTTTTATTTTTTTTAAAAAAATCCTAAAATTGTTTTCTTTTGTAATATAAAATAATAAAAAATATAACTAACTGATATCTATAGATAAAAAAAATAAATTTCATCATATTGTAATTTAATAGAAAATTCATAATATGTCTTTATCAAATAAAAAAAATTATAACGGATAAATGTTTTTATCCTTAAGATTAGAATTAATGGTTGTTGCCGCCGGATGAAATTCATCATCGCTCGCTGCACCATATTATTCACTTTCAATCATTAGTGGTCATTGTGTCGCGACAGATCCGACAATGTACGAGCAAATTATTTGATAGATTATTTCACCGTCGTGTCCATTTGTCTCGTTCACATACCGCCACGTTACGAATTTTTTTGTTAAAAAATTAATTTTTTTTTACTTTAAAACGGACAAATATTATTATAATTATTATTATATTCATTATTATTATTACATTTTTTTATTTTTATTTTTATTTTTTAATACGTATATACATAAAAAATAATAATAATAAAATCGGTTAACACACAAATATTTTCTACCAAAGAACTACGTATGTTTTGATTTCTCTATTGCACCTGGGGATACGTAGGAGCAAGGTCTTCCCCTTGTCAAACTAAATTAATAAAAAAACATTTTTTTCTTCTTTCATTAATGTAAATAATTTATTTATTTTTATTATATTTTTTGGGGTAACAACAAATAAATAAATAGTTTGTATATAATTAATTATAGGGTAACCGTTTTAACGGACGTTGTAGGGTGGTAATACTTCCCTACTCATAATCGACTTCTGAATCTAAATTTTTGGTTCAAAAATATTATTTTAGGTTTTATTCAATTTTTCCTTTAATAAAAAATAAAATTGGTGGCGACTTCTCTTTTTTTTTTTTCGCGGACAAAACAGACGCGATAGTTGGCGACTTCACTGGGGATTATTGAGAGTCAAGCCCAACCTAATTAATTATATATAGTTATTTTATTATTTATTATTTTATTTATATTACCCCTATTGTTTTATTTTATTTTATTTTTTATTTTGTTATATTATTAATATAATTATATGTGTTTTTTTAATTTATTTTATTATGATGATTTTTATTTTTATTTTTATGTATTTTTCTTTACACCCTAACACGATTCACACACTTATGTTTGGGCTCTATACCCGAGCTGAGTGCAAAACTAAGATAAGTTAGAGACTGTGTAATGATAATCTTCTGGATGTACATCCTGTTTGGTTGTCATGAAAGTCTCACCTAGAGTTGACCTTTTCTAGAATATTGTCATTTTAATAGTTTACCTATTAATTGGTTTAATATTTTAGAATTGAGTTGTGTGCTCTAGGAACCAATTTAGAACTATAGAGCTACCCTTAGTAAATGTTCACATGAAAAATGGTATAAATAACACGTACATACGAAAAACTTACTCTATGTCATGTTCACTACCTGCTAGTATACCCAAGGTTTTTTTTTCCTTATCATCATCATCATTTTTTTTTTTGCATAATATTCTTTATCATGGTTATTTTTGAAAAAATCATTATCTCATCATTTTAAAAACCATAAAAATTAAAGCTTGTTGTGAATAACTTTAACCGCAGGAAATATGGGATCAAATGGTGGTTCAAACATTATTCCATTAAGAAAGACCTTACCATTGAGAGTTCTTAAACCGGATGTAAACAACATTAAGAATCTTGCTCGGAAGTTGAAAAAAGTACAACGTGTAATCTTTATGGAGAAATTCGGCAAAATTCTTGATTTACTTGAAGTTAATGTACAAGTGGATGCCCTTACAGCATTGGCCCAATTCTATGACCCTCCTTTCAGGTGTTTCACTTTCAAGGACTTTCAGTTGGCCCCAACGTTGGAGGAATTCGAACGCATAATGGGATATCCGATGAAAGGGAGTAAACCTTACTAATACATGGAACACTATCCATCACTGAAAACAATTGCTGAAACGTTTGATATCCCTATAAAGGAAATAGAAGACAATAGAACCAACAAAGATAATTTGATCGGATTTCCGATAAAATATCTTGAAGAGAAAGCAGTCAACTTAGCAAGAGATGGAAAATGGGACACTTTCATGAATGTGCTTGCCTTAATTATATATGGAATTGTTTTATTTCCAACTATTAAGGATTTTGTGGATTTCATGGCGATAGACGTCTTTTTGGCTTACAAGCATAGAGGGGAGAATCCAGTACCGACAGTTTTGGCTGACATTTACTGCACACTCGACCTCCGTCATGAGAAAGATGGGGGCCTAATCCATTGTTGCTCGCCAATACTCTATGTTTGGTTTGTCAAACATATTTTTCAAGACATGCATCAATTAAGAACTAAGAGCAAAAAGGAATGGGCCAACGCTCTAGCAAATCTCAACGAAAGAACAATTCAATGGTACTCCAGAAGTCAAGATATAAATGAAGTGATTTGTAGATGCGGTGTTTTTGTCGATGTTCCCCTCATGGGAACCAAAGGGTGTATAAATTATAGTCCCTATGTTGCATTGAGACAATTGGGTTATCCTATGACAAAACCTCCAATAATGGATGTAACAAAATCGTTTGTCATTCATGGACGAGATGCTTATGATGCTAGCTTAATGAGAAGAATATGTAAGTCTTGGGGAGATGTTGTTAGAAGAGGTCAAGAATTAGGGCCTAGAAGTTGTGGTACCGGAGAGGAATATCATAATTGGGTGAAAAAGAGATCATTAGAGATCAAGTTGCCTTTTCATAGCACCATAATTACTCCCGAAGTAGTAACAACAAAATCTTTTTTCAATATTGAAGATTTGAAGGCCGACTTAGCTCTCAAAGGACAAGAAATTGAAAAATTACAAAAAGAATTGGATATGGCTCACCAGGATTATAGAGATATGGAATATAAGAATACTCAACAAGCCCTTATCCTTGAGAAAGTACAAAAAAGGGCAAGAGAGGAAGAAGAAAGCAAAGAGACAACTCAAATCTGTTTGCGGGGTGCGAATGAAGAGTTAAGACTCAGATGTCAAGAAAGGGATGATGCAGTGATTGAAGGTCTTAGATTTAAAGAGTTACTAAAGAAATCTGGGGAAAATCATGAAGTCATTCGTCGACAAGAAGCAAATCTAAAGCAACAAATAGAGAGAGTAAGAGCGGAATGTGAAAGCAAGATCATGGTAGAAAGGCAATGTCAAGAAAAGATTATTGAAGCATACCGAGTTGAGCTTGCAAGAAAAGAAGACGAGATGTATACACAAAAAGACACTATCGAGAGACTTGTTCAAGAAGGAATGTTTTGGATGGACCGTTTCTCCAAACTAGTTTATTTGACCAATTCTGCTATCGAAGATATTCCACCATTATTAAGGGTCGCTGATGGGATGGCTAATCCTCTCTCTACCCCTCAAGAGATCTCTATTTTTATTGAACATTGTAAAAGTTTAATCGAGCAAATGAAAAAATTGATTGCTCATTAAATCTGCAAATTTGTGTTTAGGTTTCAGCTTTCGTTTTATGGTAAAACTTGTATTTTTCTAATTTTCAATAAATTAAATTTGACTCTAGTTTTGGTCCCATAACTCTCTCTTTATTGGTTAAGATATTCACAAACAAGCAATAAATAATTATTTGACATTCATGTACAATTACATTTTCATACATCATGTTGCATACTCATACCATATTCTTTCACAGAAAAAATAACACAACAATCAAAAAATTGGTGCTACGACACCGTTATCGGACATGATCTCAGTCAAAAATCATGGATGAGCTAGAGCAAACAGAAATAAGAGAAGACGTGAACCAACTCAAGGGGCAAATGACCAAGATCTTGGAGATTCTACAAGCACTTGGAAATAAAAATGATGGGAATCCTTTGGTAGACGAGGGGGTGTCACAAAACACTCTAGTTCACCCAACAGGAGCTGCTCCACACCTTCACGCTAATCATCAAGAAGGGAAGACACAACAATTTCCACTTTATGGTTTGCCGCCAGGCTATACCCCACCCATAGACACTCATCTCCCCAACAACAATCCGCTGGTTGTGGCTACGAATCCACAAACTAGTATCAGCGAATTCCCTCAAGTGCAACCTTCACCCCTTACTTCGGGATTTCCTGGAACTTCACCACAAGGAAAAATTACCGAAGCTACGCCGGTGATGTTAAACATACATCATGAACCTCGACCACTCGAGAACAATCAATCCCAAGAAAAATGGCAAGCCTTGGAAGAACGCTTGAGAGTCGTCGAAGGGGGAAACAATTATGGATTTGATGCTTCAGACCTATGCCTCGTTTCTGATGTTATAATACCACCGAAATTCAAATTGCCTGAATTTGACAAATACAAGGGAACAACATGCCCCAAGAAACATCTTATTATGTATTGTCGAAAAATGGGTTTTTGCGCTCATGATGAAAAATTACTAATCCACTTCTTTCAAGATAGTTTGACAGGAGCCTCCTTGAGTTGGTATATGCACCTCAAACGAGCTCATATCGGCTCTTGGAAAGATTTGGTAGATGCCTTTTTGAAACAATACAAATATAATCTCGACATGACTCTTGATAGAATGCAATTGCAAAATATGACAAAACGAGACAGTGAAACATTCAAGGAATATGCCCAACGATGGAGGGAGTTAGCTTCCCAGGTTGAACCCCCCTATCTGAAAAAGAAATGGTGACTATGTTCATAAACACTCTTCAACCTCCGTTTTATGACAAAATGATAGGAAGTGTTTCATCAAATTTTTCAGATCTCGTCATCATAGGTGAAAGAGTAGAAATGGGATTGAAAAGCGGAAAGATTGTTTCTGGCTATATCGGATTAAATAACACACAAAAATTGCCCGCAAGTGCGAATAAGAAAAAGGAGGAAGAAAGCCATTTTGTGGCGTCAAACACAACTAATCCTTCTTTTGTGCATCGCCCTTATGCCGCTGCAAATTCACAAAGCTCGGGTACCCTAAGTCAACACTTACAAGGGAATCAAGATTCACATGAAAGTCAGGGAAAAAACTATCGTGGGAGGAAGTTTGTACATTTCGACCCAATCCCTATGACTTATGCAGAGTTGTTACCGCATTTGGTTAGCAATTCTATGGTTGCACTATGTCCAGGAAAACCCATACAACCACCCTACCCTAAAGGATATGACTCGAACGCCACATGCGATTACCACTCTGGGGCTGTAGGACACTCTACTAAAAATTGTCTAGCTTTAAAATTTAAGGTGCACGATTTGCTTAAAGCTGGATGGTTGAATTTTAAAGAAAATGAACCCAGCGTGAGAAATAATCCCCTACCAGTTCATGGTGGGCCGATAGTGAATGCAATCGAAGAAAATCACCAATTAATAAAGGAGGTTGAGAAAATTAAGACGCCGATGGAACTGATTTTTTATCAACTATGTAAATTTGGATTAATCCGAGGAAATATCAATGGGAAATCAAGATGCAATTTCCACCTCAACGAAGATCATTCCATAGAAGAATGCAAGGAGTTCAAAAATGAACTTCGAAAATTGATAAACATAGGCACCATTCAAATAGGTCGTTGGGAAAAGAATGACGGTATGATTGCAACCCAATCAGAAGAAAAACTTGGCATAACCATCCCAAAGCCATTGGTCATTCATTTCACTAAGGAGGAAAGTGTGAATGCCCCTGGTGATCTGAGGACCTTAATAGTTCAGATACCAAGCCCTTTTCCATATAAAGACAACAAAGCGGTACCTTGGAACTATGATATAAAGGTACATCTAGCTAAACAGAAAAATAAAGATGTTTCTAGCTCTAAAACCACCGATGTCACGAATGTGTCAGGGATAGGAGGAATGACTAAAAGTGGTCGGATATACCCCCCAGAAAAATCACAAAGAGAAATGATAGTGGCGTTTGAGAAGCCATACACTGATAAAGGGAAAAATAAAGTAATTGAAAAAGTCGAAAAGGAGAAAATAGAAAATGAGAAAGAGGTTTCTAATGAAGAAGCTCAAGAATTTCTCAAAATCATCCAACAAAGTGAATACAAAATAGTCGACCAACTCAACCATACTCCCACAAAGATTTCATTGTTATCCCTCTTGATGAATTCTGAGTCCCACCGAAAGCTATTGATGAAAATACTAAACGAGGCTCATGTCACTCATGACATCACTTTGAACAAATTTGGAGGCATCATAAATAACATCACTGCCAACAATCACCTAACTTTCACAGATGACGAGCTGCCAACCGAAGGAAGAGGGCATAATAAAGCACTACACATATCAGTAATGTGCCTCGACCATATAATATCAAGAGTCCTCATTGACAATGGCTCATCGCTGAATGTCATATCAAAATCGACATTAGCAAAACTACCTTGTGATGGTACATATATGAGACCAAGTTCCATGGTTGTTAGAGCTTTCGATGAGAGTCGCAGAGAAGTAATGGGTGAAATTGAACTCCCAATTCAAATAGGCCCGGTCACATTTGAAATCACGTTTCAGGTGATGGATATTGTACCCGCCTATAGTTGTCTATTAGGAAGACCATGGATACATTCTGTCGGCGTAGTGCCATCAACCTTACATCAAAAGCTGAAATATATGGTAAATGATCAATTGGTAATCGTGTATGGAGAAGGAGACTTGTTGGTGAGTAAGTTGTCCACTACGCCTTATGTTGAGACAACAGAAGAAGCTCTAGAAACTGCCTTCCAAACACTAGAAATTATGGACACTTCTTATTTCGAGACGACACCTATAGAACCACATATGTCAAACACGGCTATTATGGTGGCCAAGTTCATGTTGAGCAGAGGACACCGTCCATGGCACGGGTTGGGGAAGGATGAAGAAGGGCTTAAAGAACCAGTGGAACTTCCTGAGAATAGAGATAAGTGGGTTTTAGGCTACAAACCCACCAGGGCTGACAAATGGAGATTAATCAAAGAGAAAAAAGAAAAAAGATTAGCTCGAATTGAAAATCGTGAACCAAGAATTGAAAGGATTCCCATCTGTGACATCTGACAAAATTTCCAAAGTGCAAGACCAACAAGTGAAATCCATATTGCAGCAGCTGAAGATGACATGTTTGATGGGGAGGCTAATTGGATTCGTCCGTGTGGTGCAGGAGCAGAAGTCCGGAATTGGAAAGTAGTCAAGTCACCTATAATATTTAATGCAATTCCCATGTAATTCTAAAACCATTATTATTGTTACTAAGACTTTAAGATGCTTCATTATATTTAGTATGGTCACAATGTTGTTTTCTCAATACTTTAAATTTCAATAAATGCATTCTCATTTTGTTTTCTTATTGTTCTTTCTTACCACTTTCATTTTTTTATTGATTCGCCATTTTTTTTCTCTCTCCTTCTTTCTCCTTATCCAAGTCTTGAATCCTGCAGATTCGGGAATAGTTCATTCACAGACGACTGTACTAAGATCTCGCAGCATAATCTTAACCATTTTGTTAGTCAGACAGAACAAGATAATGAAGAAGATTATAAACCCCCTCTAGATTTGTTAAGAGCGGTAGAATGGGAAACCAAGGGTATCGTGCCCTTTGAGGAACCGATAGAAATTGTTAATCTAGGGACAGAAGAAGAAAGGAAAGAAATTAAGGTTGGCACCATTTTAAGGAAAGAAGTATATCACAAATTAATCCAACTCCTACATGAATATAAAGATGTTTTTGCCTGGTCATATCAGGATATGCCTGGACTGGATACTAGCATAGTGGAACATAAATTGCCCTTAAAACCCGATTTTTCTCTGGTCAAAATAAATTAAGGCGAATGAAGCCCGATATGTCATTAAAAATCAGGGAAGAAGTACAAAAACAATTTGACGCAGGATTCCTCGTTGTGGCAAATTATCCTTAATGGATAGCCAATATTGTACCAATGCCAAAAAAGGATGGCAAAGTAAGAATGTGTGTCGATTATATGGACCTTAATAAAGTCAGTCCTAAAGACGATTTCCCGTTACCTCACATCGATATTTTGGTTGATAATACGGCTCGCCATTCACTTTTTTCCTTTATGGATGGTTTCTCTGGATATAATCAAATTAAGATGGCAGCTAAAGATATGGAAAAAACTACTTTCATCACTCCTTGGGGAACATTTTGTTACAAAGTAATGCCTTTTGGTCTGAAGAACGATGGGGCAACCTACCAAAGAGCTATGGTAACCCTATTCCATGATATGATACATAAAGAAGTCGAAGTTTATGTAGACGACATGATTGTTAAGTCACAAACAGAAGAAGAACATATTATTGATATAAAGAAACTCTTCGAAAGACTTAGAAAGTTTAAGCTAAAGCTCAACCCTTCCAAATGCACTTTTGGTGTGAGATTGGGCAAAGTATTGGGATTTGTGGTTAGTCAAAGGGGAATAGAGGTTGATCCCGATAAGATTCGAGCCATTGCAGAAATGCCTCCCCCGAGTATAGAAAAAGAAGTTCGCGGTTTTCTTGGGAGACTAAATTATATTTCAAGATTTATATCACAACTAACTGCTACTTGTGAACCGATATTTAAACTTTTACGGAAAAATCAACCAGTTGTGTGGAACGAAGAATGTCAAAATGCATTTGAAAAAATCCGACAATATTTGCAAAAGCCTCCAATTCTAGCCCCACAAGTTTTGGGTCGACCCTTGATTATGTATCTTACAGTCCTCGACGGGGCCATGGGATGCGTACTAGGGCAACATGATGAAACAGGAAAAAAAGAGCATGTCATTTACTATCTAAGTAAAAAATTTACAGATGTTGAAACAAGATATGCAATGTTAGAACGTACTTGTTGTGCCTTAGCATGGGCGGCTCGTCGCTTGAGGCAATACATGCTCTGCCATACAACTTATTTAATATCCAAAATGGATCCAATCAAGTACATTTTTGAAAAGCCGGCTCTCACAGGGCGAATTGCTCGATGGCAGATGATGTTATCAGAATATGATATTACCTATGTTACTCAGAAAGCCATCAAAGGGAGTGCCTTAGCAGATTATCTAGCTAATCAACATGTGGATGATTATAAATCAATGCAATGCGAATTCCTAGACGAAAGCATCATGGTTTTGTCTGATGAAAATGATGATGGAAAATGGACCTTGTTGTTTGACGGGGCCTCAAACATAATGGGGGGCATGGGATTGGGGTTGTTTTAATATCTCCAAAAAAAAGGTTCATACCTATTACAGCGCGATTGTGTTTTGATTGTACAATAATATGGCGGAATATGAAGCTTGTGCCATGGGAATTTTAGCAGATTTGGAATCAAAAGCGAAAGTTCTAGAAGTATATGGAGCTTTAGCCCTAGTCATTAATCAGCTTAACCAAGAATGGGAAACCCGAGATAAGAAGCTAATACCTTATTTTACCTACATAAAAGAATTGTCTTTAGAATTTGACAAAATCACATTTCACCATGTCCCTCGAGAAGACAATCAATTGGCTGATGCTTTGGCTACTTTATCATCTATGTTCCAAATAAATAGAAACGATGAAATCCCATCAATTAAAATGGAGAGTCGAGATTATCCAGCCTATTGCCATGTAATGGAAGAGGAAACTGACGGAAAACCGTGGTATCACGACATCAAACATTATCTTATAAATAAAGAATATCCTCCCGGAGTATCGGAGAATGAGAAAAGAACTCTAAGATGGTTAGCCGCGAGCTTTTTTGTGAACGAAAATATTTTGTATAAGAGAAATCACGATATGGTACTTCTCAGATGTGTTGATGTCAATGAGGCGAAAGAAATTCTACAAGATATCCACGATGGCTCTTATGGGATCCATATGAATGGACATGCCATGTCTAGAAAGATTCTTCGGGCCGGATATTATTGGCTCACTCTAGAAAAAGATTTTTTTAATTATGTAAAGAAATGCCATAAGTGTCAAATATATGCTGACAAAATCCACGCCCCACCAGTGCCCCTGAACACCCTTTCAGCGCCCTAGTCATTCTCAATGTGGGGCATAGATGTCATCGGAATGATCGAACCGAAAGCATCAAATGGACATCGCTTCATCTTGGTGGCAATTGATTACTTTACCAAATGGGTAGAGGCCGCTTCATATGCCAATGTAACCAAAAATGTGGTAGTCAAATTTATAAAAAGGGAGTTAATATGTCGTTAGGGTCTACCAAGCAAGATCATTAATGACAATGCCACAAATCTAAATAACAAAATGATGGATGTATTGTGTGCCACCTTTAAAATTCAACACCACAACTCGTCCCCATACAGACCAAAAATGAATAGTGCAGTCGAAGCAGCAAATAAAAACATCAAAAAAATTATTCAGAAAATGGTTATAACGTACAAAGATTGGCATGAGATGTTGCCATTTGCACTACACGGGTATCGTACTTCGGTACGCACTTCAACTGGGGCAACCCCTTTTTCCTTAGTATATGGGATGGAGGCTGTGCTACCTATTGAAGTAGAAATCCTCTCGCTAAGAGTATTAATGGAAGCTAAACTAAAGGAGTCGGAGTGGGTACAAACACGTTTTGATCAGTTGAATTTGATTGAAGAAAAAAGGTTGGCGGCCTTATGCCATGAGCAATTATACCAGAAAAGATTGAAAAAAGCGTATGAGAAAAAAAATACATCCTCGAGAATTCCAGGAAGGAGACCTGGTACTAAAAAAGATCTTGCCAATTCAAAAAGATTATCGTGGGAAATGGACTCCTAACTATGAGGGCCCATACGTTGTGAAAAAAGCTTTCTTAGGTGGAGCTTTGATCCTTACGAATATGGATGGAAAAGATTTAGCTCTTCCTATAAACTCAGACGCCGTAAAAAAGTATTATGCGTAAACAATGAATACCTGCTAGGTTGAAAACCTGAAAAGGCGACCTAGGTAAAATTAGGGTACAAAAAAATATACCCGCTAGATTGAAAACTCGAAAGGGCGATCTAGGCAAAAACTAGGGTAAAAAAAAACAAAAGATAAAAAAAAAAAAAGAAACCCGCTAGGTTGAAAATCGGGCAACCTAGGCAAAAGTTAGGGTACACAAAATATCTGTTGGGTTGAAAACCCAAAAGGGCGACCCAAGAGAAGTAGAAAATTAACGACAAAAACAAGGATAGAGAATATGTACTTGAAATGACAATACCAACAATATGGATCATATTATGGCACGAGAAGTTAGTACAGTCTACTTTTGAATTACTAGTAACCAAGTCGGGTCTTCCATCCATTTCTTTTGTTTTATCGTATGTATATATATTTTCTTTCAATATATTGATATATACCGTTGTCACCTTTATAATTTAACTCTTTTTTTTGTTTTTTTTTTTAGAAAACAAAATGAGAATGTATTTATGATTATCATGTATTGGAAAGTAAAACATTACAATACCTCAATATAATGAAATCGAGTATAACTTCAGATCACACTATTAATTCTTCTTCCTCAAAAAAAATAAAAACAAAATAAAAACAAAAAACAAAAACAAAAAGAGGAAAGAACAAAAGAAAAGGAAAAAGATCAAAGATATCATGTTCAAGAAAAAAGTATAAGTGTTTTTTCTCATTCATGATTTGAATGGTCGTGTCCAATAAAAATATTGATAAAAACTGACATATTCATTCATTCATTCATTCATTCACTCATTCATGACATTTTATAAATTCAAAGCCGAGAAAACGACCCGCATGTTGAAGCCGGGAAAACGACTCGCACCCGAAGCCGAGAAAACGACCCGCATGTTGAAGTCGGGAAAACGACTCGCACACAAAGCCGAGAAAATGACCCGCACGTTGAAGCCGGGAAAACGACTCGCACCCGAAGCCGAGAAAACGACCCGCAT
>JBBPBS010000249.1:1551941-1577691 GCA_037974835.1 Cicer judaicum
ATGTTAAAAATTAAATAATTAAATTAAGTATTGCATAAAATCAATTATTTTCCAATAGAATTTATTATGGTACATATCGACATAACTACAATTCAATTGCACAAACAATTAGTTAAAACTTTTAAATACCTAAAATTATATTTAAAGTATATGTAAATCTTTAATAAAATAAATTTTAAACTCTTAATGAAATATATTTAATAAAGAAATTTATTTACAACAACTTCTCATACTCGCAATTAAAACATCATACTAATAAAATAAATAAATTTAGACTACACTACAATATAAATCAACATTAACATTCTTTATAATAAAAAATATTATATAATCAATCATATTTTTAATTTTTTACATCTTATTTTTGGGTTTGTATTTTACATTTTATTTCATCAAATAAATACAAATATCATTATATGTTGAAAACCAAATTGACAATTAAAGTATAAGGAGACACACAATCATCCTATATTATAAGTTATCATGCGAATTTTGTAAAGTATTTTAAAAATTAAATTAGATGGTTGTGATAAAAATGATTTTTCTGATTTTAATTTTCTTAATCATACTCAATTACTACAAATTAATAAAGTAATATTATAAAATAACTTCATTTATGATACATCAAATATTTTTTATAAAACTTATAAAATTAATTAATATCTGCCCAAACAATGCATTGATGCTCCCAAACCACTATTTCTCTAATTTTTTTACAAATTTAGCTAAAGGAAATATCATAAGTATGGGTCATATCATAGTGTTAAAACAAATCATATGATATATTGAGTAATTGAGCAAGAACTTGATTGGTATTTGACCACAATTGTTTTCAAAATATTTTCACGTGCAAAATCCTCTTGCCCGAATGCGTTATTGTTAAACAATATATTTGTTATGGGTTTATTCTTTAATTAATACAAATATACATTACTCATAAAATTTATATTTCACTTTGCATTCACCGTAATGGAAAACATACCAACTGTTAATAAGAATAATTTTGTAAAACTTCTATTTTCTTTTTTAATTGATAATCATTTTTTAATATATATGAAATGAGAAAAAGTGATATTTTTTATAAAATAGGGAAATATCATTTTTCAAAAAGTTAGAGATTATTTCTTTTTTAATCTTTAGTACAACTGTATTTATAAACACGTAAGAATTTTAGACTTTTAACATTTTAATTTTCGATGGTAGAGAACGAGAATAAGTTATAGAGAGAAAAATTCATCCTTCGCGTGAGTTTGTTTTACCCCTGAAAATAGTTTTTTATTTTAGTGTTATCATCTTGTTATGTCTTCTCCTTTGTGAATTTTTTTTTGAGTTTCTCATCCTTTATCTTTTCCTTAACTTTATAACTAATAACAAACACATCTACTCTCAATCACCGATCGCCATTGTCACAGCCCTTTCTTCGATCAAAATCTCCATGTTGAGTTGATTATAGCTGAAAAATCAAATATTTAACTTTTCTAAATTTTCACATACAAACCTAATTTTTTTATGATTAATAAAGTTAAATACTTGATTTATACCTATAGTTCACCTCACCGTGCCACATCAACGGATTCATATGAGCAAAATTAAATAAGGAACAAGTAGAAAATATAATATTACATTAAAAAAATTATAGATGAACATTTATAATATTTTAAACATATTTAAAAGAAAATTAAAAAAAAACATTAACTTACATATTTAATTTAAGCAGAAACTAACTGTTTGTGGGAAAATTTTATAAAAACTTAAAATTGTATGTTTACAAAAATTACAAGAAAAATTTTACGAGAAGTAAAAATAAATTTAAATAAAACTTTTTTTGGATATTTCAAAGAAGGAAGGAAATAAATTTTTAAATTTGTTGTTAAAAATGAGGTATGAGCCAGATGTGGGGGTTTTTCTTTTCCGCGCCTATATAATACTCTACCTTCTAATTCTTTTCAACAGACATTAACGATTAGGGTTTTGCGGCACTGATTAAAACTATTCCCTAATTCCTTCGAAATCATCGTAAGATTTTCAATTTTCCTTCATTTTTTTTCAAATTATACGCACGATGCAACCCCGGGCTTCTCTGAATGACGCATGAGGTGGAAGCCCCATTGCTCGTGCAAAATCAACGCCATTCGTGTTGCAGTTCAGTCTTAGTTATTCCACGATTGAATTTGTGTCAAAGTAATGGTTACATCGTCGATTCAAAATCTTCAATTGCTTAACTCTTTTCTTTTAATTAGTTTTGAAATCTGAATTTTTCTCGCTTTACCTTCAGCTTGTTTTCGAATACTTTGGAATTTTGAGCTAGTCTTTCAGGCATAAATTCAAACCCGGTTGTATTGACTTTTTTGTGTGTTAATTGTTGGCTATGATTACATATTATCCGCGCTTCTGAGTTTATCGATGAAGTACTATGGACTGAAATATGGTTGAATTTCTTAATATGAGCTTGAATATTACCTTTCCGTTTATTTTAATTGAAATTCTTAGTATTTATTGAATTTTATTTTGCAATAATTGTTGGCTATTAGGATTTCAAATCACAGTTTCAATGCCAGTTCTGCTTCTGAAAAATCGTGATTGTTAGAGCTGTTTAATGATCTGATGCTTTTTAGTGTTCATTAATTTTAGAATAAAAGTTGTTTTTTATTTTATGTTTTGATGATTTAATTCATATGGACAGATTATGTCACGATCGGTGTATCCACAAAGTATATATGACTTTAGTCAAATTTACCTTTAATCTTATACAAAAAATTATTGTGATTGGTTTCAATTGACTGTGTTTTGACTTTATTTTGAATTTTTTTTTACTGTTGGTGGTAATTTAATCTTGTTAGTAGTTTGTATGTTGGTATCTTGTAACATTGCTGATGATGATATAATCCAACTTGTTTGAGGTGTTGTTGAGCCAAGCCCCTGTTTTCAGGGAGAACCTACTTGGTAAAGCTACAATCATATGACATCTATGGATTTAACTGAGGCAAAACAAAATACCTTTAGAACGTGTTTCTTTTCTTGTATATTTTTGGAACTTTTGTGATTCTCTTTATGTATTAGGAAAATTATGATTTTTTAAGTATGTATGTATTGTGTATTTTGATCTTGAATTTACAAACTATGTTTATTCTTGAGTTTTACTATACTCTGAACTATCTTTGTTGGTTCAATGTCTGAATAACTCGAATATTGTTGTGTTGTCATCAGCTTCATCTCTTGTTTGAACCACGAGTTGGAAGTTAAATAATGGCACTAAATGTTCTAATATAAATTTTGTATGATTGGTTCATATCGATGTTAATGACCTTTTTAGCACTAAATTGTTTTGATGTGCCAAAACTTTGTCTCCTCTTTGAATAAGGTTCTACTTGGAAAAGAAAATATTATACCGAATTCTCCAAGTCAGGTTGACATGTTTTTGAATTTTTTTGAGGTTCCAAAACATTATATTATGGTAAACATTGAGGATGGTAAAAAAGTTTTTTTTTTAGGACAAATGATTGTATAACTTCAAATCGTAAAAAATTTGAGTTTACTAAGTGGTTGTTCTAGATAACAAGGTCCTTGTCTACACTTTCTATCCATTATCCATTATGTAGTTGTAACCAATTCTTGGTCCATATATTGACGCAACTATCTATATTGACTTTTCACAATCAGGTATAAGTTGTGTAACACTCTGATTTTTAATAATAAGAGCGTAAATTTTCTTTTAAAACAATGGAAAGGGTTAGGTGTCTACACTTTCTATCCCTTATGTAGTTGTAACCAATTCTTGGTCCCTATATTGACGCAACGATCTATATTGACTTTTGACAAGCAACCTCTTTTGAAGATTCACATGATAGTGTGAATGTTTTAACAGGTATAAGTTGTGTAACACTCTGATTTTTAACAATAAGAGTGTAAATTTTCTTTTAAAACAATAAAATATTTTTAGATAAAATATTCATAATCTTACTGTAATTTAAATTAAATTAAAATATTAAATTGTAAAATTATTTTCCAAAAGTGATGATTCATAAGTTCATTATATAAAATAGTTTTGACACAACGAATTTACGTTGATTAAAATAACTACAATTGTTTCAAATACATAAATTCTATTGCTACAACAACATTGCAATTAGAAAGAGAGAATAAATAAAATTCTTAAATAAAATCTTAAGTTGATCATTAATTTAATTGAGGGTGACGGGGTACTAATGATTTACGAGTGGCATCAAGCCTCAACTTCCGACTACCAATCCAAAATCATCGAAATTTTGCATTTTTGATTTTGTTGCAATTCCAGCACGACTCAAAGTAATAACAACATGGGGTGTAAGTTCGGTCCACAATAATAGTAGAGAGTTACGAACTGAAAACAATATACATATGAAAAAACAGAGCATAAAACTATAATATGACATGACATCAAGTGATAAACAAAATGCATATAACAAACATGACTTGTGTGACAAAACACCATTATGCATTGTTTATATGTTAGTGCACATGATTTGAGAATTTTCACACCCTCCTCGAGGACCGTAAATCATAAATATACCGTCTCTCACCTACCATTACTAATTACTGTGGTTCCAACTATCATATATCAGTCCGATTTACTAGGGTGCAGTTTATCACTGACCTACATGACTCTAAAATCCTTGTAATGATAAGGTGGACCAATCAACTCGAGAAACCCCCCATGGCCCATCACAGTCACCACCATTAACTATGAAATGTATAAGCATGCTCTGACTTTTCCACATCAATCATTATGTAAATGCAGCTATTAAAATACTCATTTTTTAATATTCATTAAACGTTAATAATTTTTTAATACTTTTTCAAAGTGCTTACTCAAGACATATTCTCGTCAATAAAATTCATAGCACATATGTTATCAATTATGAATACATAATCATATCAAATACATAAACAATCATGTGCATGTTTATTATTCACCACAAGCACAAAGAACATGTATACATACACACTTTGCACTCAAGCATATATAGTATCGTTAGAAAATGATCTTACCTCGATAGAGCCATCATAACGTATCTGACGATTCCAATGACTCCTTTCAATATTCTTGTACCTTAAACCAATCAATTAATTTAATCAATACAAGTTTATAAACCAACCCACTCTAGGTTTGGCAACTATCCAAATCAATTAAGGTTTGACTTTTCTCTTAGGTTCCCTATCTTAAAAAAGACTTTGGTTTAAGTACTTTGACGAAAACTAATTTGTTTATGCCACTCTTTGAAAGTCTGGAAATTGTTCTTTTCGAACTTATTGAAGTTCAAGGTGGTTAGTTCCTTAAAAGTATGGGGTTGTCAAGCTGTTTAGGAAGAATGGCTTGGAGGTTTAGGTGTTTTGTAATTCGAGGTATTTGAATTAGTGGATTAAAGACTTCTGAATGAAGGGACTTGATGTTGCCAAGTAAGTGGTGAACCAAGATAAAATTATGTGTCAAATTATTTATGTTTCCGCTGCTTGCTGCTTTTGAATCTGATTGTTTTTTTATCGAAGTAAGTAACCAAAACCAAACTAATTTCTTTATTTATTTATAAATTATCAAAAAGTTGTCAACTTCGGTAAACACAATTCAACCCCCCTTTTAGTGTTTGCACCTTCAACTCTGATTCTTTTCACAACAATCATTTTGTAAAAGCAGCTATTAAAGACTTCCCTTTTAATATCTATTAAACACTAATAGCTTTTCATACATTTCAGATAGCATACTCAAGACACATTCTCGTCAATAGCATTCATAACATGTTGTAACACGTGTTATCACTCATGAATGCATAATCACGTCAATATTAATCATCACAATTTCACACATCAATCACACATATAAGGTTTATGTGCAAACTAAAAATTTTGAAATGAGTTTTTACCTCAATTATGGCTTTTTCAACAATTATTGCTACCAAAATCAAACACAAAGAAAATTTTGCTCGTGCCAACACCTTCAATCAAATAGTGTTTGACTTAGTCAAATTAGTCCCTGAAACTTTAATTACCTTACAAACATTTTTTTTACTCCTAACCCTTTAAAGTATATTTTACAAACCTTTATTTTACTCCTAACCCTTCTCAATCATTGGTACAACTGTATTTGTAAACACGTAAGAATTTTAGACTTTTAAACATTTTAATTTTTGATTGTAGAGAACGAGAATAAGTGATAAAGAGAAAAGTCCATCCTTCGCGTGAGTTTCTTTTACCCCTTAATATAGTTTTTTGTTTTAGTGTTAACATCTTGTCATGTCTTCTCCTTTGTGAATGTTTTCTTCCTCTTCCATTTTTTTTTAGAGTTTCTCATACCTTTATAACTAATGACAAACACATCTACTCTCAATCACCAATCGCCATTGTCACAGCCCTTTCTTCGATCAAAATCTCCATGTTAAGTTGATTATAGCTGAAAAATCAAATATTTAACTTTTCTAAATTTTCACCTACAAATCTAATTTTTTTTATGATTAATAAAGTTAAATACTTGATTTATACCTATAGTTCACCTCACCGTGCCACATCAACGGATTCATATGAGCAAAATTAAATAAGGAACAAGTAGAAAATATAATATTACATTAAAAAAATTATAGATGAACATTTATAATATTTTAAACATATCTAAAAGAAAATTAAAAAAAAAAACATTAACTTACATATTTAATTTAAGCAGAAACTAACTGTTTGTGGGAAAATTTATTTTTACTTCTCGTAAAATTTTTCTTGTAATTTTTGTAAGCATACAATTCTAAGTTTTTATAAAATTTAAATAATTTTTTTTTTGGATATTTCAAAGAAGGAAGGAAATAAATTTTTTAAATTTGTTGTTAAAAATGAGGTATGAGCCAGATGTGGGGGTTTTTCTTTTCCGCGCCTATATAATACTCTACCTTCTAATTCTTTTCAACATACATTAACGATTAGGGTTTTGGGGCACTGATTAAAACGATTCCCTAATTCCTTCGAAATCATCGTAAGATTTTCAATTTTCCTTCAATTCTTTTCAAATTATACGCACGATGCAACCCCGGGCTTCTCTGAATGATGCATGAGGTGAAAGCCCCATTGCTCGTGCAAAATCAACGCCGTTCGTGTTGCAGTTCAGTCTTAGTTATTCCACGATTGAATCTGTGTCAAAGTAATGGTTACATCGTCGATTCAAAATCTTCAATTGCTTAACTCTGTTCTTTTAATTAGTTTTGAAATCTGAATTTTCCTCGCTTTACCTTCAGCTTGTTTTCGAATACTTTGGAATTTTGAGCTAGTCTTTCAGGCATAAATTTAAACCCGGTCGTATTCACTTTTTTTTGTGTTAATTGTTGGCTATGATTACATATTATCCGCGCTTCTGAGTTTATCGATGAAGTACTATGGACTGAAATATGGTTGAATTTCTTTATATGAGCTTGAATATTACCTTTCCATTTATTTTAATTGAAATTCTTAGTATTTATTGAATTTTATTTTTCAATAATTGTTGGCTATGAGGATTTCAAATCACAGCTTCTATGCCAGTTCTGATTCTGAAAAATCGTGATTGTTAGAGCTGTTTAATGATCTGATGCTTTTTAGTGTTCATTAATTTTAGAATAAAAGTTGTTTTTTATTTTATGTTTTGATGATTTAATTCATATGGACAGATTATGTCACGATCGCTGTATCTACAAAATATATATGACTTTAGTCGAATTTACCTTTAATCTTATACAAAAAATGATTGTGATTGGTTTAAATTGACTGTGTTTTGACTTTATTTTGAATTTTTTTTACTGTTGGTCGTAATTTAATCTTGTTAGTAGTTTGTATGTTGGTAGCTTGTAACTTTGCTGATGATGATATAATCCAACTTGTTTGAGGTGTTGTGGAGCCAAGCCCCTGTTTTCACGGAGAACCTACTTGGTAAAGCTACATTCATATGACATCTATGGGTTTAACTGAGGCAAAACAAAACAAAATACCTTTAGAACGTGTTTCTTTACTTGTATATTTTGCAACTTTTTTGTGATTCTCCTTATGTATTAGGAAAATTATGATTTTTTAAGTTATGTGTATGTATTGTGTGTTTATATCTTGAAGTTACAAACTATGTTTATTCTTGAGTTTCATAAATACTCTGAACTATCGTTGTTGGTTCAGTGTCTGAATAACTTGAATATTGTTGTGTTGTCATCAGCTTCATCTCTTGTTTGAAATACGAGTTGGAAGTTAAATAATAGCACTAAATGTTCTAATATAAATTTTGTATAATGTTGATTATTATTCCATGCAAAAGGATCATCTTTGTCTGAAAGGTCACACAAGTTGAACAAACTCAAAGTATCTTGAAAAAGAGTGACGAGGTTATTAGATCGAGTAGCACCACCCTTTTTCAAATCATTATTTTAAATCATGTTGAAATCTCTAAAAATCATTCAATTCTCTGAAGTGTGAGTTTTGAAGATGTTTAATTATTTCATAAATGCGATGTTTATTTTTTATTTCATGAGAACTATAAATCGTTATGCATTTCCACTTGAAATTATCATCTTATCAATATATCAACTACGATACAATGGAAAGGGTTAGGTGTCTACACTTTCTATCCATTATGTATTTGTAACCAGTTTTTGATCTATATATTAACACAACAATCTATATTGACTTTTCACAAGAAACCCCTTTTGAAGATCCATATGATAGTGTTAATGTTTTTTCATTATAACTTGTGTAACATTTTGATATTTAACCACGAGAGTATAAAATTTCTTTTAAAACAACAATATTTTTAGATAAAATATTTATAATTATATTGTAATTTAATTTAGATTTAATATTAAATTGTAAAATTATTTTCCAAAAGTGATTGTTAGAATCATCGTTTCATTATATAAAATGGTTTTGACATAACGAACTTACCTACAACCATTGACTAAAACAATTACAATTGTTTCAAATATATAAATTCTATTGCGACAACAACATTGCAATAAGAAAGAGAGGACAAATAAAATTCTTAAATAAAATCTTAAGTTGATCATTAATCTAATCGAGGGTGAAAGAGAGGACAAATAAAATTCTTAAATAAAATCTTAAGTTCATCATTAATCTAATTGAGGGTGACTGGGTACCAAGGATTCATGAGTGACATCAAGCCAAGTCTCACTACTTTCGATTACCAATCCAAAATCGTTGCTATGTTGCATCTTCGATGTCGTTGCAATTCCAACACGACTCAAAATAATAACAATTTGGGGTATAAGTTTGGTCCACAATAATAGTAGAGAGTTACGATATAAAAATAATATACATACGAAAATACAAAGCACAAAAGTATAATATGACATGACATCAAGTGATCAACAAAATGTATATAACCAACATGACTCGTGTGACAAAACACCATTATACAATGCTTATTAGTTAGTGCACATGTTTCGAGAACGTTTACACCATCCTCGAGGGCTGTAGATCATAAATATACCGTTTCTCGCAGACCATTACTAGTTATCTATGTTCCACTTATCACATATCAACACTATTTACTAGAGTGTAGTTTATCACATACCTACACGACTCTAAAATCTTTGTAAGGATAAGGTGGACTAATCAACTCAAAGAACCACCCCACGGTCCATCATGGACACCACTAATATTATGGCCCATCACGGTCACCACTATGGTCCATATACATAATCATATCAAATTCATAAAACAATCATATGTATCTTTATTCACTACAAGCACAAATAACATGTATACATACACACTTTGCACTCAAGCATATATAGTATCGTTAGAAAATGATCTTACCTCGACAACGCCATCATAACATATCTGGCGATTTCAATGACTCATTTCAATATTCTTGTACCTTAAACTAATCAATTTAATCAATACAATTTTCTAAACCAAACCACAAACTAACTCTAGGTTGGTCCACTATCCAAATCAATTAAGGTTTGACTTTTCTTTTAGGTTCCCTATCTTAAAAAAGACTTTGGTTTAAGTACTTTGACGAAAACAAATTTTAAAACGTTTATGCCACTCTTTTAAAATCTGGGAATTGTTCTTTTCAACCTTATTGAAGTTTACGGTGGTTAGTTCCTCAAAAGTATGAGTTGTCAAGCTGTTTGAGAAGACTAGCTTGGAGGGTTATGTGCTTTGTAATTCGAGGTATTTGAATTAGTGCATTAAAGCCTTCTGAATGAAGGGACTTGATGTTATCAAGTAAGTGGTGAACCAGGATAATGCTATGTGTCAAATTATTTATGTTTTCGCTGCTCGTTGCTTTTGAATCTGATTGCTTCTTATCTAAGTAAGTAACTAAAACCATACTAGTTTCTTTATTTATTTATAAATTATCAAAAAGTTATCAACTTCGGCAAACACAATTCAACCCTCTTCTAGTGTTTACACCTTCAACTCTAACTCTATTCACAACAATCATTTTGTAAATGTAGCTATTAAAAGATTCCCCTTTTAATACCTATTAAACACTAATAATTTTTCATACATTTCAGAGAGCATACTCAAGACACATTCTCGTTAATAGCGTTAACATGTAGTAACACGTGTTGTCACTCAAGAATGCATAATCACATCAATATTAATCATCACAATTTCACACATCAATCACACATAAAAAGTCTTATGAGTTCTTACCTCAATTACAACTTTTTCAACAATTATTGCTACCAAAATCTAACACAACGAAAATCTTGCTCGTGCCAACATCTTCAATCAAACAGTGTTTGACTTAGTCAAATTAGTCCCTAAGACTTTAATTACCTTACAAACATTTTTTTACTCCTAACCCCTTAAAGTATATTTTACTAAAAAAGTTTAAAACAAGAGTGGATAATAATGGTATTATTATCCACAATACACATTTTCAACATATAAAACATATTTTTAGAAGTTAACATCCTTTAAATTTCTCATAGAATTCACTAACAATAATTTGAAATGTGTTAAATTATTTTTCTATAAAATTTTCACACGAACACAAATTTTCTCAAATTTGCCATAACTCTTTTTTTTTCTTCCTTCTTTCAAATAACTACAAATTTGATCTACTACATTTTTAAAGACTAAATATTCAATCAAAGTATTTACCTGATAACAACATAACCACACAAAAATATCAATACATATTTTTATAATTTCAAACTTCTAACTCTTTGAAATAGTTTCATTCCTTTCAAAATAATTTTTTTTTTCTTTTCTTATCAACAAAGCTTTGTATTTTAATTCATGAAATTTGGAATCTTAAAAAAAAAATGAAATTCTAACTTAAGACTTTTAACTTTTACTTAATAAACTTGTAATTTTAATTAAAATTATGTAAACTTTTCTAAAAATTGAAAGTATATATATAAAAACTTGAAATCACAATTCACTAAGATACCTTAAAACAGAAGTTCAAAGATTTGATACATCTATACATTCTTGATCATCAATCATAACAACTAGTTTTAGAAAGACATAAACTAAAAAAATCATTTTTCTTTAATAACCACAACAACATTAATATATTAGAGTTCTCTCCACCATTAACACGGTGTCAACGTGGTCTTGATTCTTTTTCGAGACTCAAGGAGCTAATTACATAAACATAAATATTTATGAAAATTTGTTCACCATCAAAATTTATTCAACCACATCATAATTCCAAAATTAAATCTTTTTATCTGTCAAGTTATATAATTCAACCATAGTAACACTTTTAACTCTAAACATTTTAATTTCAATCTAAATTTTTGTTTAAACTATTTAACTTAGTTAAAATTTGAACATTTTCACAACTTTAACAAATCTTAATTTTATTGTAATGTTTCAACTTCAGCTCAATCTCATTTATTTAAAAACTCATTACATAACTCAAACACATCAAAAATCACTTTCTTTTTCTAACCATTACTAACAACATCATTAACCAAGATTAATTTTTTTTTCTTTCAAAACACCAATAACGATATACATTACTAACAACTTTAACAACCTAGAAATTTTGAAAGCAAACCTCCTTCATATGGCATTTCATTGTTGAAATAAGAAGAAAAAAAAGGAGTTTTTCTATTTGTTTTTCAAATTCAGACATTAAACAAGTTTCATACAAGATGACCCTTAATTTTTACAAGGAAAAAATGAAAATACTTTCTACGAAAACAAAGGTAATTTCGTCCATAAAGAGACAGAAAAGAAAAGAAAAGTTTCTCACCTCAAAAACTATATCGATAACACCACCAAGCAACAACGAACAATTTTGACTCACAACTCTACTTGAAATTATTCTTGGTTGGTTTTAAAATAGAGGATTTGTGTGTTTTTCTACTACCAACATTTGACAAACAAATCCAAGTGAAAAGATGATGATGCTCTCCTGAATGGAAAAATGGGAGGAGAATTTTGCTTTATATTTTTCAATAAAATGAGCTAGTTGGTCCCTAAGGCTCTCTAGAATTGTAAAATATTTAAACCATTTTATGTTATCACTCATTTTTCAATCTACTATAAGAAAAATATTTGCTCTCGTCACAACTTAATTGACAGATGGATTTATCAGTAACATATGACATCTTAAAATTTTTGTCGATAATAAATTATCCGTAACCTAATACAATTATTATCTGATAAATAATTTTATATATATAACATATTGCTAACACCAATAAGATATATTTTTGGTACTTAATTTCATAAAGTAAAAATTGGCTTAATAGCCTAAGTAACTCAACAAAAAATACAACAAAATTGCATAAATTAGAGTTTAGAAAATTCAGGGTCTTACAAATTGAGTCAAATTCAAGCTGAAAAATATGCTCGTCGTGAGCTCGAGTTTTGAGCTGAACCAATTATGTTCGAGGTGAGCTGAGCTAAACCTAAATTCGATTTAGCTCAGCACATTACAAGTCCTAACCGCCAATTTAGTAGAGACATGTATATCACATGCACAAAATGATTAATTGGAGAAATAAAATGATAATAAGAATAGATTTAACTAAAATATAGATAAGATTGAGCGTGTAGTGTGCAAGGTCCACTAGGTCAAGACAAGGAGGGTAAATGTTGTGTGTCTTCTTTCACTCTAATCCATAGTCATATTTGAAGTGGCAATATCGATCACAAGAAGGGGGATTTAAATTGTGATTTCACCTATTTAAAATTTCATGTTAAAACTTAAAGAATTTAACTCAAGATTAATCTTGGTTATGAAAATAGAAAATGGAGAACGTTCTTGGTTAGTGAAAAATACACAATTTAACTTATCTATTTAATTTAATAATCACAAGACTATAAATAAATAGAGATAGGGGAAGAGATATCACATAGAGATATATCCTTGTTCACTCAACTTGGGTTACGTCCAGTCATCACAACCGTGAGATTTTTTACTAAGTGCTCAAAACGAAGAACATTATTGATTTTTACACCACCAGTCCAGATCAACCTTGACCTGTTACAATCTTCACCTTTCAACCTAGAAAGGATTTTTACAATCACCTTTCATCCTTGAAAGGATTTTTACAAACACACTCAATCTAACATAAAAGATAGACTTGAGTTACAAATGATGTATATGATAAAAGTGTTTGGGATCTTGAAACTTCTCAACACTTGTTTGAGATAAATTAAAGACAAACTCAGTAAATAATGACCCAAAGATATAGTGAAGAGAGCTGAAGTTTGTTTAAAGAGTTTTTTGACTTGTTACTTGAACATGTGTTGGTAGATTTGTAAATTAAACTCTTGCCTTCATATACCAATTGATCTTCAATTTATAGATATTAATAGGCTTTGAATATTCAGTTTAAAATGAATATATTCGTTGGACACACTTCCCAAGTGTCAGATATATTTTAAAGCAATTAAACATGTGTTTATTTGTGGTCTAGAACGTTCTTGACATAATAGAAAACGTTATTGCTTTTGGGTCTCATGTAAAACGTGAATGATTGAGTGAATGAGTTGTCACATGTCAGTTGAAACTGTTTTGAGTCAGAATTATGTAGAACTTTCTGCATAATATTGTAAGTCCAATGTACTTGTGTCGTTGCACACAACTCATCAATTTGGATAACAATCTTGAGGCTCTTTCTCCTTTGGGCATTCAGCTTGAGTTCTGAGCTTCACCATTGATTTGAGAAGTTTTGATACTCTTTAATATGTGGTTTATACTATGGAAAATTATCATTTTAATTATATTCTTAAAAGAGAATTAAAACCAAAATGTTCTTTGGTAATAAAAAAGAACATTTGTTTTTGTTTTGTATGAGTGCTGAATTTTGACAGCTTATGTGTCAGCCCTTTGTCTCAGAAACATGATGTCCTCGTAGCTCATCAATTTGGAGATTGGTCTTGATGTTTTGCTTTGCCTTTGTTGATCATTTTTTTATTGAATCTATCTAAAATAATCTTCTATAGATTATTAAATTCCTCTGTGATGAATATTGATCTTTTATAGTGTAGATAGATGTGCTTTTGTAGCCCATATCAATTTTAAATTACACCAGATTTTGCTCTTTGTAAACCATAATGTTATTGGATTAAAGCTGTGAAAATGGAAAACGTTTTTCGTTTTTGTTTTGAGTGGTTGTTGGATTTTGAAAATTTTGACAATTGTTTCGTGCCAAGCTTTTATGTTATGTACATGTGTCAGTGATGCAGTGACTTTATCATTTATGTTTAGTTTGTAGTTGCTTACCTTTTAGCCATCAAATTTGGAGATTAGTCTTGCTTTTTATTCTTGATGCATTGTTTTGCTTTTTGTTGATCTTATGGAAAAACTCTGCCCAAAATGATCTTGAGTATATAATGATATTCCTTCGTAATAAATACTGGGTGATTTGTAATGTAGATTGATGTATTTTTGTAGACCAAACCAATCTTGATTTAAAGAAGATTTTGTTCTTTGTAAACAAGAATGTTCTTGGATTTTTAGAATATTGTCAAGCACGATCTTTGTTTTTCATAATGTTGTCAATAATGTTCTTCATTTTTTCTATTTAATAACCAGAACATTCTTCGTTTCTCATACTTGATCTTGCTATTTTCAAATGATCTTGCTTTTAATTTATAGCATAATATATGATCATTGATTGTTGTTTGAATGTATTTGATCATCTTTTTCATGAGGATACTATCTTGAAGATGTAATAATCAATCTCTTGAATGATTGATATATGAAATATTTCTTTTGAGACTATTTCATTATTGATTGAATACTTATGCATTTTGATGAAGTGATTTGTTTCTTGCTTGTTCACTTATGCAATTCATGTTCCTTAAACAAAACTCAAGGGCAATCATTAGTAGACCACTATTCATAAAACTTAATCATTTATTTCATAAGATTTGTTGTCATTAAACCATACATCAAAACTGTTTTTGTCTCAACAATATTATGCCTCATTCTTTGTAACCGCCAATTAGCATCCTGCTCTACAAAGCTGATTGTTCGTGTGAACAAAATATAAAGATTCCGCTACTTTACAACACTAACAATCGTCTCCTCTACGCTTTAAGAAGTAGACATACGACCTCATATGTGAAATTTTTGAGTTTACATTTCTTTAAATATATTATATTTCAAGCTTTGTCCTTTTAATGACTATCTCACGAAAATCTAAAAATATATGAATTTAGATCCTCTCATATTTGAAACAAACATAAGGAAGTCATGTTGATTATCTAACCATTAAAATTATTAGACTCCACTTATATAATTTTTAAGTTGCAAAATCCAATTAATTTTAATAATGAGATGACAAACACGATCCCTCGTATTTGGTTCAAACCAAAGAGAATCTTTGCAATATCTTTGCAATTGCTTTTAGCCATTACAATTTTTTTTATAAAAAAAAAGCTACTCTTTTTTATAATTAAAATACCAAAAGTCATTATAAAAATGTATTGCAAGCCTTTTATTTTCAAAACTCTCAAATATATTTTATACTTAAGATCTTTTAATATTGAAAATTTCAAAATACTTTTATTTCGAGAGTTTCAACGTTACAAAATTCAAAAACATAGTAAATTTTGATATTTTTTTTTTAAAATAAGTATAAATGTGTTCTAAAATTTTCAATCATAAAAAACTATTTAAAAACTCACTCACTTTTAGGTTATGAATTTTAGGTTTTTTTTTACAAATGAGTTTTTGGTCTTTTAAAAAGTTTGGAACTTCCCTATTAGGTTGGAGATTATAATTGCATTGTATGTTGAGCGATAATTATTATAGCTATTAAAAAATCTATAAAAATGAATGACACTTTTTAGTATTCTAAATATACATTGAATCTGTTATAATTTATTGTTTGTTGTCCTCAATCTCATTATTAAAATAAAATATATGATTTCTATATGAACATCGAGTTTTAAGATTTTATGATATCCTTTTTAAAATCGTTCTATTTAACTTGATATTTTGTAAAAATAAATCATACGTAGATATAGTAAATAATTCTTTTTTTGAATCACATTCTCAATTGACAAATATGACTTTTAAGAATTATTCTTCCTTAGTCTATTAGAAATAGATGGGATTTTTTTTTTGCCTAGAAAGGATTAAAAGACTAAAATGTATTAACTCTCATATGTTTAGAGAAGATAATCAATGTACTTATAAGATTGTTAATTTATGATTTCACATTGTTGATCTTCATTGATTGTAATATTTTTCCTTCTAATATTTCATATGTTTTCAATAAAATATGTTGATTTATATAAATAATCACCACACTCTTTTTAAATATGGTTTATCCCTAACATGACTTTATCTCTTTTGGATATTTTAATAAATTTTTTTAACAATGCGATGTTTGTTTCCATTAAGATTGTTCTTTTAGGTTTTGATTGTATTGTATTTTTACTAATATTTCAAAATATTGCAAATAATAAATGTTTAATTTGAAATGTCTAACATAATTGGAAGCTAACAGTACGTACTTTATTTTTTCTTTGAAATAAAAATGGTACCTATTTTGGTATTTTAAAACTACCTATAAGTATAGTGTATCAGCCGCCTGTATACGCACGCCTATATAAAATTCTGATTTCTAACTGTTTTCAACATATCAAAGATTAGGGCTTTGCGGCACTGATACCAACTTTTCTCATTTTCCTCTAAATCAATTTAACGTAAGATTTTCGATTCGATTTATCTTCTTATTCTATTAAAATATACGCACGATGCAACCCCGGGCTTTTCTGAATGATGCATGAGGTTAAAGCCCCATTGCTCGTGCAAAATCGATGCCGTTCGTGTTGCAGTTCAGTCTTAGTTATTTCACGATTGAATCTGTGTCAAAGTAATGGCTACATCATCGGTTAACTATTTTCTATTGCTATTTTCTTTTTATTAGTTTTGAAATCTGAATTTGCCTCGCTTTACCTTCAGCTTGTTTTCAAACACTTTGGAATTTTGAGCTAGTTCTTCAGGCATAAATTCAAACGTGGTCGTTTTCACTTTGAGGTCTTTTCTTTTTCTTATTGTCCCTCAGAAAACACCTCTTACATTATCAATTATTAATTCATACAAATTGAATTTTATGTTGTTTTAATTATTGGCTATGATTACATATTATCCGCACTTCTGAGATTCTCGATGAAGTATTATGGACTGAAACATGGTTGAATTTCTTTATATGAGCCTGAATATTATCTTTTCCATTTTATTTTAATTGATATTTGTAATGTTGCTTGTGTTTATTGATAATTGTTGGCTATGATGATTTCTAATTACAGCTTCATGCCAGTTCTGCTTCTGAAAAATCGTGATTGTTAGAGCTGTCTAATGTTCTGAGCCTCTCAATTTTGCAAAAAGTTACTTTTGTTTAATGTTAAGGATTAAATTCTTATGTGCAATCAGTGTAGCAATCAGAGTATTGCTAAAATATATTTTGTTTTAATCATACTTAACTTTTTAGAACTAACACGGTTTTTTCATTGGTTGAAATTGATTGTGTTATATGGTTTCTTTTTGTCTTGGTTGTTTTAATGTCCTAGTATTTTCATGATTATTTTGTATATTGGTAGCTTTTAACATTGCTGATGATGATATAATCCAATTTGTTGAGGTGTTGTGAAGCCAAGCCCCTGTTTTCAGGGAGAACCTACTTGGCGAAGCTCCATTCATATGACATTATGGATTTAACTGAAGCAAGACTATGCATTTAGAACACAATATCTTAAGCTGTCTGTATGAATTGTGTTTCGATTTTGAAGTTATAAACTATTTTTGTTTGTGAGTTTCACTATACTCTGAATCATCTGTTTGTTTGTTCAGTGTCTGAAAAACTCAAATATTGTTGTGTTGTCATCAGCTCCATCTCTTTTATGAACTACGAGTTAGGAGTTATATAAAAACACTAAATTGTTGAAATATATTGAACTAGCAATGTAGGATGTTTGGGTAACATCCATTCTAATAAACTTTGCATATCACATGTTTTGGTAACGTAAGATTTAGGAGTTTTTTTCATATATTTTAAGATTGAATGCATTGAATCTAAAAATTTGTTAAGATTAATAAATTTAACCGAAATAAAAATGGTGCTTCATGTGAAATTTGGACACTATAGTTAACCCCTTTCTCTTGGAAAATTTTGTTGCACCTAAAATAAGCAAAATTGGGACATGCCTCCACGTTTTTGTAATGAGGAACAAGAAAATTTGCTTGACGATGACAGGATCTCCATCACAATATGAGATGCGTCATTACCCACAATATGTCAATGTTTTTGAAAGAAAATGGTTTGCATACCATACAAGGTTATTAGAGGAAACCATTCGAATTCTTGTTCTTAATGTCTCAACCTGGTGTCGTCCATTCCTTTTAGCAGTCTAAGTAAGATAAGCATATAGTTAGATGTATGACAAACCAAAGTTTTGTCACCTCCACAACTTCATTAAAATGAGTAAGCCATTCAGGAGTGGCAATGCACCAGCTGAGCTTTGATGGTTTGATGTTATTAATTTCATCTTGGTTATTATTCAATGTGAAAGGATCCTCTGTGTCGGCAAGGTCACACAAGGTCGGCAAGGTCACACAAGTTCAGCAAACTCAAAGTATCTTGAAAAAGAGTGATGAGGTTATTAGAGGGAGTAGCACCACCCTTTATCAAATCACTATTTAAAATCATGTTGAAATCTCTAAAGTTCATTTAATTATCGGCAGTGTGAGTTTCCAAGGTGTTCAATTATTTCATAAATGTGATGTTTAGTTTTTATTTCCGGAGAACTATGAACCATTATGCATTTACACTCGAAATTATCATCTTGCAATTTTATCAATATAATCTAAAGACTAAGACAATAGAAATATTAGTTTTAGTTTTCCAAATCTAGGCTAAACCGTCACCTCTATTAGGACCATACTAATACAACTAACAGCAAAAACATTAGAGTAAATACAAAAATTCCGTAGGGAATTAAATTAATTTTGTTTTAGTTTCAGACAAGAATATTAAATTGGACCCTTTTTCATAAACGAGCTTCTTCAAGCTTTGAATTGTACAAGGGTTCCCAAGCCCGCTACACTTCTATGCTAGGTAATTCGTTTTGACTGGCTGACTTGCCAAGCAAGTTTCGCCACTTCCAGTTTAGCACAATATGCTTTTTTTGTTGGGTTAATCTCCGTACCCTTTATAAGAATCTATTTCTTCAAGAAGCAATGGTAAGATTTTCCCGTCATTACTCAATTCTAAGACCCTTGTGATTGGACCACAAACCTTCAATAGCCCTTTGAAGAGGTGCTTAGTGAATGGATTTTTCAGTGATACTCTTATAAGATTTAGAAATGACATTTATAATATCATCATCATTGAAGGTGATCACAAGGTTGGAGTTGCATATGTGTGTGAGAAGGTTATTGTTGCTGCTATTCTATTCAAGGTTTTAAACCATTTCAGCCTTTTTTGTTTATGGTAAACGGAAAACCAAATACAAATGGAGACAAAGGGAAGATTGAGGAATTGATTTTAGGAGTACAAGTTATATGCTGGCTTAATATAGAAGGATTGTGTCATCAAAACAAAATGACATTCTCAATTATTGGCAGAAAAAGTGAATCAAAGGCAGTAAATATTGGTGAATGATCCTGGTCCAGATAGAATTACAATTATTAAAATCATTCGAGTCACTACGTTGTATGACATTCACGACTCAAGGTATCCCAATATTTTTGGATGAAGGGGCACTAAGGTTGAGAGGAAATCTCGATAACCAAGTAAAGAGGGGTTTGGGATAGTAAATATCATCTCTGATTGAGAGGATGAAATTTTGTTAATGAAATAATCTTCTAGAGAAAATTGTAGTTGTTGGGTAATGGAATGTTGTTTTAACATACAAAAAAAGTACATAACTATTTGATAAAACTTTTAGCGTTGGAATCTCCATTTACATACTTATCATTAATAGAGAATTTCTCAAACCAAGCTCGAGGAGTTTGTTTAAGACCATATAGAGCTTTTTTTAACTTACATACTTCCTATTGATTATGAGAAACTCCTTGTGGAGGGACCATATAGACTTCTTCATGAAGCTCACCATTTTAAAAAGTATTTTTGACATCTATTTGGGAAATATGTCATTGACGAATAGATGCAACTGCAATAAGAGTACGAATAGTGTTCATCTTGGCGTCAAGAGCAAAAATTTCTTCATAATCCATACCATATTGTTGTGAGAACCCCTTAGCAACAAGATGTGTTTTGTAGCGCTCAACTGACCCATCAGACTTAGTTTTGATCTTGTATACCCAACAA
The DNA here is from genome assembly GCA_037974835.1 of Cicer judaicum. Classification (NCBI taxonomy): domain Eukaryota; kingdom Viridiplantae; phylum Streptophyta; class Magnoliopsida; order Fabales; family Fabaceae; genus Cicer; species Cicer judaicum. The sequence continues at coordinate 1,572,704 of JBBPBS010000249.1, forward strand.
GACCCAATAACACATTTTCCAAGAGGAAGAGGTACTAATTACCAAGTGTTGGTTTTGTGCAATACAAATAGATCTTCTGCCATAGCCTGCTGTCAAAGAGGATCAAGAACAACTTTTTTTATAGGAAGAGGGTTCAGACAAACTATGAATAGATGTTAAGAGAGAAGCAAACGAAGTTGAGTAAGTGGAATAGACAAAATCAGGTAACTGATTAGACTTATGTTGACGAGAGGGGTAACGAGGAGGATCAACAATCGCAGGAGGTGGTTGGACAGCCAGGGGGACAAGAGGGATGTCATCATGTGGAGTAGTAGTATTTGTCCTTCAATTCTCAATATTACAATCACTAGAAGCGTTATCATTAGGACCAAACGAATCAATATGGGTTAGTTCATAACTATTACTAATATGAGAATAAGAGGAAACAAAGTAAAAAGGAACATGCTCAAGAAAAACAACATTACGAGATACATAAAATTTTCTTGCATGAGGATCATAACAACGATAACCCTTTTGACCATCCCCATAATCAAGAAAAACAAACATGGCTAAACGAGAAGACAACTTATTGCGCTCTACTTGAGGACGAAGAACAAAACAAGTAGAACCACAAACTTTCAAAGAACAATAATCAGGGGTAGAAGCATACAATTTTTCGAAGGGAGCGAGCAATCTCTATAATATGACAGTGTTTCCTTTCAGCAACTCCATTTTGTTGAGGAGTATTAGTACAAGATGTTTGGTGGAGAGTGTCATCATAATCAAGTAATTCATAAAATTTATTAGAGGTATATTCACCACCTAAATCACAACGAAAACACTTTATAACAAAATTATGTTGAGTTTTGACCATTGCACGAAACATATGATAAATGTCAAAAAATTCAGACCAATTTTTCATAAGATAAATTCAACAATAACGAGTGTAATCATCAATAAACCAAACATAATATCTAGATCCACCTTTGGTGAGAACCGGTGATGGATCCCAAACATCAGAGTGAACTAAATCGAAAGGCGCATAAGAAACGAAAACACTTTTACTAAACCCTAAAACTTGAAATTTTGCAAGTTTACAACCACAACAATATGAGATATCACATGTTTGTAACTTTCCTAAGGCTCCAATAGAATCCAAATATTTTAATCTAGAGCAAAAACATGTCCAAGGCGAGAGTTCCATAAATAAAAACTAGAAGACAAGGAATTCAAGCGAAAACTAGATAATAAGTTAGCAGTAGTTGTTCCTGCTTTAGTATCTGGGAGTCGTAGGTCATCCAAAATATAAAGTCCCCCTTGTCTATGGTCTGTCTCAATCAGCCTCCCGAAATGTGGATCCTGCACACAACAAGAAGTGAAAGAAAATATAACCGAATAATTGAAATCACATATTTGACTAACAAAAGCAAGACTCAAAGTAAGATTAGGAATATAATAAACATTAGAAAGAAACATGTTAGGTGTGGAGACATAAACAATTCCTGCTAGTGGCATATGAGTGCCATCAGCAGTCAAAACCGATAAGCAGGTGTCACAGACACAAAAGATTTATCATCGTACGTCATCTGTTGAGATGCTCCAGAATCAAGAATTCATATGGACGAAGATATATCTGACATACCAGAGGAGTTTAAACCTTTAGAAGAGGTGGCATACATGGAATGTGATTGAGTGTCAAGAAGTTTTTAAAGTTATTCAGCAATATCAGATATTTGAGAAGCAGTCTCAGATGAGTATACAGAACCAGAACTAGAGTCAATGATATGAGGAGTAAAAGCAACAACATTGAACGATGGCCCCCTAAAATTCTTTTTATGTGCTCTCCCTAATTTCGGACAATGTATTTTTCAATGACATTTTTCTTTGCAAAATGCACATTCATCATTACCAAGCCCAACCCTCCCTTGTGATTTTCTTTCTTGAACAAGAGCAACAAAAACAAATGGAGGAGTTGAGAGAATTCCCTTATCTAACACGCCATAATGAGTCTGAAGTTTGATTTCTTCTGCCAATAATTCACTAACTACTGATTCAACATTAGGAAGTGGGGAACGATGCAAAATACCCCCACGAAGGCCCTCAAAATCATCACGAATAGCCATCTGAAACCAAACCAGACGTTGCTCATCTTTTTTATCAATGTATGCTTTGACAACTTTTAACTCAGGTGATTCCATAAGAGTCAATTGATCCCACATATTAGTCATTGCCGAATAGAATTCCTAAAGGGTCATATTGTTCTACTTAAGGGCTCTAATATCACTTTCCAACTGATAACATTTTGCAAAGTTAGACTGAACATACAAACGTTTCAAGTGATCCCAAATCTCTTTAGCAATATCATATTATTGCTAGTTGCACTCCTATAGACAACACAACAAAATTATTAATCCAAGTAATAACTTTTGAATTACTAACATTCCATGTTTTCAGATCTTTTGCATATTGAGTTTCATTTTTTTTTATTTGTAGCCTTAATAAAAGTTTCATTAACAACACCCACATATCTTTTTCAATCAATTTTTTTTCATCACATAACTCCAATAAGAGTAATTTTGTCCATTAAGGTGAACACTAACAACTTGAAGATAGTCATCCTTAGAACCAGCCATAATAAATAATGACAGGAAAGTACGACAAACACAATCACTGAGACAAAATAAATTAGGGATAACCTTGTATTATGCGAGCATAATTTATCCCCCCTCCAGATGCTGGTTCACAGATCCGACCGTTGAAGACGAAGACCGGGATGTTTCGAACGTGTTGTCCAAATATTAGCCCGATCCAACGATTAACAAATGCGCAATCGATGTTTGTCTCACACCGATTTAACAAAATCTGGAATATGGTTACTCTTCTCTTTTCTCTTAAGGGTGGTTATCTTTTCTATCAAAATAGACACTCTCTTCTTTATAATAGATTTCAAAATCAAACAAAACTCTTTGATACGATGTTAACAATGAAAAAAGGAAGAAGAGAGACAATCACTTTATTGTTTCATAACATAGAATGAACCAAACTTCAGTTAATAGGGTTACAAAGGAGAATAAAAATGTCAACATACCCATTATCTAACAGTGTTTAGGACCGATGATTGTTGATACTAAGAAGGTGAGAACGATAATTATGAATCCAAGATAGAATAAAGTTCATAAATTGGTGTAGTTTTGCCTTTGAGTTTACTACGAATTGTTTCATGTTTTACTATGGATGATGAATAAAGGAAAAAAATCAGAAGAAGAATCAAGTTTAGAAACTGATTTTGTATGTAGATTTATTATTATTTTTATATATTGATGCATTATTATTATTTTTTTGTTGTTGCTAATTTTACATTTTCTTATCTAGGGGTGTAGGAGTGGACTCAAGTTGGTTGTATTCTTGGCCAAACCAGGGCTTCGATGGAGTTGATCCATCCACTACTATCAGAACATAGGTCTAAGAAGAGTTCAATTGATGATGACATGTCTTGCATCTGTTGGAGAAACCTATGTTCATACCAACTTCGATGAAGCTTCTCTAAAGATACCGCATATACAATTTCGTCCCTACGCAGTAACGTTTCGAAATCGTGAAATCTGACCGATTAATATCAAATTGTATGCTTTTTTATTTTTATAAATTTTTTTATAATATTATTAGACATTTTTCATTACTTTCAATTTATGTCAATCAAATATATGAATAATATTTTACGTTATCAATCATTATTTCACGTATATACACAATTATTCAATGATTTCATACCTTCAAAATTCAATTACTAATTCAATTTCATTACATTTTTGTATAATATTTTTATAATTACACTTATGAGTATCAATCTTGATTTCATGCACAATTATTTCCTTTAGGGGTCGGTAATGATTTCATACATTGAAAATTCAATTACTCATTAAATTCAATGAAAAAACCATTTAATTGCTCATAAATATCATCATAAATACTATTTATGTAATTATTTGTATTATCTCAATATGGTAACGTTAGGTATAAATCAGTCAAGACGAACTCGATTCAAAATCATCTTTTTCGACGTCTCTGCGATAACTCTTCGAAAATGTTCATACACAATTATTCCAATGATTTTATTAGTTGAAAATTCAATTACTCGTTACATTTTTCTATAATATTTTTATAATGTATTTATTTTTATTGTGAGTAATATTTTACACTATCAATTACACTTACTAATATATTACATTATTAATCCTCCTTCTATGAACAATTATATTATTCACTTAGGGTGAGTAATGATTTTATTTTATATGTTGCAAATTCTGCTCATTGAATTCAATGGAAAAAACCATCAAATCACTCATAAATATTGTCAATGTTCTTTATCAAATTATTTATATTATATTCAATGGAAAAAAAACCATCAAATCACTCATAAATATTGTCATAAATGTTTTTTTATCAAATTATTTATATTATCTAATCATGATAACGATAATAAATTGGTATAAATATCTCTCTAAAGAAAGTGACAACTTCCGTCCAGTTCTTCCATAGTAGCTCTTCGAAATCGTGAAATCTTACTTACATTATTATCAAATTTAATACATAAAACAAACTCCCGGATCTATTTTGTTGTCACCTTATTATACAATTTTTAGATTTTTTTTTTATAACATTATAATGTATTTATTATTACTTTTAATTTATGTCAATCAATTATATGAGTAACATTATAATACATTTATAATATTATCAATTTATTTAATTTCAATTTATGTCAATCAATTATTTTCAATTTATTTATCAATATATTTAAATACATCGAAACTAAATTAATGCATATAATAAAAATCTATATATCTTGAAAGACATGGATTCATATTCATATATACTTCTATACCTCAAAATCTGAATATCTACCAAATGAGTAAGCTATAAATACTTTAATCATAATAACATCTTTCAAAAAATAAACTCATAATAAGATCTTTTAGGAAATCAAGCAAGTCATAATATTTTATAAT
>JBBPBS010000249.1:1578143-1642831 GCA_037974835.1 Cicer judaicum
AAATAATTAAATTAAGTATTGCATAAAATTAATCATTTTCCAATATAATTTATTTTTGGTACATCTCAACATAACTAAATTCAATTGCACAAACAATTAGTTAAAACTTTTAAATACCTAAAATTATATTTAAAGTATACGTAAATCTTTAATAAAATAAATTTCAAACTCTTAATGAAATATATTTAATAAAAAAATTTATTTACAACAACTTCTCATACTCGCAATTAAAACATCATACTAATAAAATAAATAAATTTAGACTACACTACAATATAAATCAACATTAACATTCTTTAAAATTAAAAATATTAAATAGTCCATAATATTTTTAATTTTTTACATCTTATTTTTGGGTTTGTATTTTACATTTTATTTCATCAAATAAATACAAATATCATTATATGTTGAAAAACAAATTGACAATTAAAGTATAAGGAGACACACAATCATCCTATATTATAAGTTATCATGCGAACTTTATAAAATATTTTAAAAATTAAATTAGATGATTGTGATAAAAATGATTTTTTTGATTTTAATTTTCTTAATCATACTCAATTACTACAAATTAATAAAGTAATATTATAAAATAACCACATTTATGATACATCAAATATTTTTTATAAAACTTATAAATATAATTAATATCCGCCCAAAATACAAATCGTAGAATATTTTAATGTTGATCAAGCAATAAAAAGCATTAAGCACAGAGATGAGAAAAATAATTCAATAAACTCATTTATATAACTAGAAATTAAATCAGAAAAATAAGAGTTTCATCTGGTTACACTCATCTCTAACAAATAGGGTTTAGTTACTCATGATAGAGATACAAAAAATAAAGATTAGAGAAGAATTACAAGAAGGATTCATGAATGAATCTTGATAAAACTGCTCAAATGATGTTAAAAACGATCGTCTTTCAGTTTCTATGCTAGGGCACAAGTCTCCCCACTTCCCAATAGTCAAAAAATGATACCTAAACAGTGAAAAATTGTGTTTTAAGAATGCTGATGCACATCGCGCTCCCCAGGCGCAGGATTTGCACTCTGGGCGCGCCTAGACAGTGTTGAAAGGCTGGAAATGCACCTCATGCGCAGCTGGCGCCCTTCAGGCGCACATCATATGTCGTCTAATGTATTGTGCCTTTTACGCCTCTTTCAATTATGAATTTGATTTCAGTGTCTTCATGAAAGTTGTAGCTATGGATCTTAGCTTTCGTTTGTACTTGGTTTGACTACAATTGGACATATACAAATCCAGATATGGCTGAAATACTTCATATAGGTCATGTTGATTTTTCACCAAAATTCAACACTGCACTAAAACAAAGTAACAACGCAAAACTACGAAAAATCTCTACTTAATTAAGCAAATAAGAACATAAACATTTCATTAAATCAAATAACTAAAATCAACAAAATATATCAAATAACTCATTTATTAACTAATGGTTAAAGATAAATAAGACTAAAATCATTAAAAATTATGCATATGATGAAGAGTCATCACAACCCCAAACTTAATCTATTTCTTGTCCCCAAGGAACAATTAATTTCAGATTTTGTGTAGTTAAAAATAACCTTAAACTCAATTTCTCAAATCACACTCAATTCTCAAAGTTTCAGCTACTACAAAACATTCATCATATTCTATAGTTTCTTACAAAAAACAACACAATTCGTACACTTTAGCATTCATTCATCAATTTCAACTCTCTCTTCACGCAATCTCACCAAAATTCCCTAAAGTGTTTAGAAAGGGTTATGAATTTATCGCTCAAATCCTAGAACATGCATCACGCTACCATAGGCTTGAAAAAAATTCTAGTTAGCAATCACAATGCAATAAGCAAATACACTTTTGGATGACTTTCGGGTTGTAATGGGGCTTAGGTAAGGGTAGGACATTCTCAAACATTGACAAAAGAACCACAAAGATATTACCAAAGTACACAAGCTGATTTTTTTTTTTTTTAGCTAAATTACATCAGTGGTCCTTTAACTTAATTTCAGGTAACGTTTTAGTCCTTTATCTTTTTTTTTTCCCGAGTTGGTCCTTTATTTTAATTTTAAGTGACAATTTGATATTTTAAGTTTTAAAATTTCAACAATGTTATCCTTTTTTATACAAAAATTCAAAAAAATCATCAAATTTTTCAACCAAAACCCATAAAATTGATAATCATCTTCAACCTAATGCAAATTTTATCAAATTCATAACTCAAATATTCAAATACGCTCATATTTTCATCTCCAACAACATCAAATAAAGAATAAAAATATGAGTTTATTTCAAGATTTAAGTTATGAATTTGATTAAATTTGTATTTTATTGAAGATGATTATCAATTTTATGGGTTTTGGATGAAAAATTTTATGGTTTTTTTGAATTTTTGTAAAAAAAAGGACAACATTGTTGACATTTTAAAACATAAAATATCAAATTGTCACTTAAAACTAAAATAAAGGACCAACTCGGGAAAAAAAAAAGATAAAGGACTAAAACGTTACCTGAAATTAAGTTAAAGGACCACTAATGTAATTTAGCCTTTTTTTTTTTTTTGCTTTTTGTGAGAATTACCACCCCCAAACTTAAAAGGTTGCTATCCCACGAGCAACCCCAAACTTAGAACTTTGTCAAGACAAATTTTTTTTTTTTTATCTAACTCCAAGTAAGGTGATTTAATTAAAGTCAAATATTTGGCTTGTAATGGGGCTAGTAACCGAAATAAAAGGGCAAGACTCATAGGGCAAGACTCATAGGGCTAGTAACCGACCAAACAAAATTGCTTTAGTGTATGCATAAATTACAAGTGATGCAAGTTAGAATTAGTGCAAGTTCTGAAGGGATAACACATGTTAGGATAATCACACAAAGTATTAAAGTGTTTAGGCCCAAAAGCTCACAGCTATGATAATAAGAAAGAGTATGAACTATCTAAATGATGCCAAATATGATACTACAAAATTTATTTAATAGCAAGTGAGACTTCGATAAACAAGGAGTAATCAACAATGCATGCATTAGTGAAACTTATCGAATTGAGCAATGATATGAGCAATGAAATAAAGTTTAAATATCAAAATCCCAAACAAAAAACTTAAGACCAAATGCACGTTGTTAATAATTCTTCATCATAGTGCACGTTTACACACAATTAGAAAGAAATAAATTCAAATAACAAAACTAAGATTGCAAAAAATAAAAGTTACCTCTACATGTGGGTTGCCTCTCACAAAGTGCTTCTTTAAAGTCATTAGCTTGACGCCTTAACTATTGTCAAGGTGGCATATATAACAGAAAGAACACATCATCCTTCTTCTTCTTTTTGTTTGGTAGAAATTCCATGAACTTGTGAAATAAAAGATGTTGCTCAAATAACCTCTCACGTTGATTTTCAAATATGTCAATTGAAACCATGTTACTCTTCATGAATTCAACCAAAACGTTCGTAACGTGAAAGTCTTTGTCATCTGATTCTTGGATAGAATTTTAGGAGGTAAAATGTGTTCCCAATTTATCTTTTGAATGTAACACTTGTTGTTTTTTGTAACTTTGAGGAAAAAAATCTTCATATTCTACTAGTTCGGCAATGTCATCAGGACAATGTTCATTCTTATGTGCTTCTCCGCAAGAGTCACACCTAAGAGGCTTCCACAGAGGGATTTGAGGGTGATATTTTAAAAATGTAGAGCTCAAGATTTGCCCCTCAATCATGCGACATATACCCGATATAAGACAAGTATCATGTAACACCCCGATTTTTAACAGCGCGAGTGTATTTTTTTTACAACAAATTCATAAAAACAAAGAACTAAAGAAGAAAATATTTTTGGATAAATATTTAAGTCGTAATACAACGACCAAAGTCAACAATATTTACGAACAGCGGAAATAGTTTTTGAAACAAAATCCAAAGTATTTAAATAGAGAAATACAATGGGGCTATGAGACCTATCATACATAGCTCATACCTTGGAGTATTCTCGGCAGACACCTGCATAAAAGCACTGCCCCAAGAATCTATACTTTTCCCACATCACATCAAAATGTGGATCATGGACCCATTAAAAGAAAAAGTCATCAGACAGTTTAAACATAGATACAATCTTCCAAAATAAAATAAATACAATCCCAAGAGAAAGATATCTAGTCCTTATACAACCACCTAATCTGATCATGCAACAAAACTACACCACCATGGTGATCTCCACGCGCCCCGCAAGATCCTCCTAACACAGCTTTGGTCAAGTATGACTAACTACTTTCCCATCTCCAGGGTACTAACCGATAGGATGATCCTGATTCTTATATAAGGGCAAAGCCCAGATTTTCATAATAATTGTAAAGGTCACCAACCGAAATTAACAAACATCACATAACAAAATTCTTATATTTTCAAATGCTCAAAAGAATCTTTCGTCTTAGCATACTCCTCGAAAGGGTTTTCATATGTCCAAAAATGCATAAACAATGTTAAAAAATGAAGTTTTGACAAACTGCATTGTCGTAGCCGAATACAATTAAGAAAATGCAGATTTTCAATTCTAAAATGGCTATAAATCAATCAACACTTCAAACATTAATATTATCAATTATGAACACATAATTAACACCGAATTAATCTCCACAAATTCACAACTCAATCACACATCAAATATTCATTAAATCAATTATGAACACATAAATACATCAAAACTTAATCAATCCAACTTCACACCTCAAGGCAATTACGAAAAATCACAACAACAACCGAATATGTATATACAATCATTAAAGTCTAACAATCATGGCTCGCGTGTCAAGCACCCTAATGCAACGCGTATATGCCAAAATGCATGATTCCGGAATTCCAAACCAAAACCCTCATCGAGGGGCGTAAATCATAATTGTACAGCCTCTCACAGACCAGTACTAATTACCGAGGTGCAATCTCTCACGGATCAGCATGATTTACTAGCGTGCAGTCTCTCACAGACTAGCACGACATACAAGAGTGCAGTCGCTCATAGACCATCACAATTTTCTAGAGTGCAATCGCTCACAGATCAACACATTCTAGAGTACAATCCCTCACAAATCAGCACGACGCGACAATCCCCGCAAGGATAAAATGAACCAACTGTTGAGACAAAATCTCAATTTAATGTTTTGATGAAAACAAACAAAAAGTTAATTAAGAATTCTAATTATGATTTTAAGTGTTTTGGTATTTAACATGTGCATTTGAGTGTGTTAAAACAAGATAGGTTGGCATTTGTGAGGGCTTTTGCAGCCACAAAAGACAGACATTTGTGAGGGCTTTTGCAGCCACAAAAGTCTGCCTTTGTCAGGGCATAGGCCGCCACAAAGGACAGACTGAATTTTTCTGATTGGACCTTTGTGAAGGCCCAGGCCTCCACAAATTCCCTCCCTCCTTTGTGAGGGCTTTTGGCCGCCACAAATGCCATCCTGATTAAAAAATAATATATTTTGTGAGGGCTTAGGCCGCCACAAAATAATACGTATTTAATAAATTAATTTTTAAATTCAAAATTAATAGTTTATTATAATATTATATATAATAAATTAATATAAATATAATATTAAAATTTAAATTATAATTAAATTAAAATTTAAATTAAATTTAAAATATAATGTAATTATAAATTAAATTTAATATATAATAAACTAATCTTAATTTAATTAAAAATTTAAAATAAAATATTTAAATTAAAATTAAAGATTAATAATTAAATTAAAGATTAATTTAAACAATAAAATATTAATAATAAAATATTTAAATTAATAACAAAATATTTTGTGTAGAGAGAAGGAGGAGAGAATAGTTAGAATGAGATTTTAGAGAGAAGTTGGATGTGAAAAAATGAAGGAGGAGGGGAGAAAAATATATATAGTGTTACCTTGAGCATTTGTGGCGGCCAAAGCAGCCACAAAGTCCACGTGCGCATTCCTTTGTGGCGGCCTTTGCAGCCACAAATGCCACTGGTCACGTTAGTCCTTTGTGACGGATTTGGCCCTCACAAATTGATTTTTTGTGGCTGTAAAAGCCCTCACAAAATCCTTAAATATTTAACTGGATTTTGTGGCTGCCTAAGCCCTCACAAAATCACAATGTTGTCAAATCTTGAGTAAGTTGCAAAATCATTTCACGTTTGAAAGACAGCTTGTTAAAGCTTTACAAACAGTAAGGTAGAAATTCTTTCTATGTAGAAGAATAGGAATTGTATAAAGATCAAGATTGATCCATGAAAACCAAGAAGGATCTTGGTTTGAACACTTAGTGAAAAATCTCACGGTTGTGAGGACTGGACGTAACCCAGATTGGGTGAACCAGGATATATCCTTGTGTGATCTCTCTATCTCTATCTCTATTTATCTTATGCTTTACAATCAGTTTTCATTTTGGTAAAATTGATATTGCTGCCTTTTAAACTAAAGATTGATCTGCTGCAAAGTTAAGATTGATCTTATGAGTAAAGATTGATCTTCATCACTGCAAAGATCAATCTTAACCTGAGATCTTATTTTTAAAGCATAATTTTTTTAAAAAGGGACAATTATAATTCAAACCCCCCTTCCTTATAATTGATATTTTTACTTCACCAACAATTCACATGGCATCATCCCGTGGCCCATCACGGTCACCACTATCACCATGGCCCCATCGCGGTCACCATGTACTATGAAATGCATGAGCATACTCTGACTCTTTTCACCACAATCATTAAGTAAATGCAGCTATTAAAATATTCCCCATTTTTAATATTCATTTAACAATAATGATTTTTCATATACAACGCAGAGCATAGTAAAACATATTTATTCACACCAATTTTAATTTCCACGAACACACATAAATCACATTTCCAAATTCAATCCACACAAATTAAATTAAATCCAATCAATGAGTAATTAAAAGAGTAACATTTTAAACTCTAACCATTTTTAATTTTAATTTGTCTTTTTGCTCAAACTCTTTAACTTAGTTAAAATTTGAACTTTTTCACAACTTTAACAACTCTAAATTTTTCGTAAAATTTCAATTTCAGTTCAAACTCATTTATTTGAAAATAACTCATTACGTAACTCAAACACATCAAATTTAATTACCTCTGATTCACACCAAATTCAATCAATTCAATTCCACAACAGGCATATAGCACCTCAATTAAATTTCAACAATTCAAACATAACTCACCCAATTTCAAAATTCCACATTTTTACACATAAACTACCAAATTTCATCAATTAATTTTCTCTTCTGGAACTTCTCGAATGGAAGCTTAGATCTAGTAGATAAATGAGAATTTATGTTTTATGATTTTGATTTGTTCTTGAAAACAAAAGAAAGATGGAGAAGAAGATCGTGAGTTTGCTTTCTCTCTGTTAAAGCATTCTAGCCTTGCTTTCTCTATCACATATATATATAATATCTAAATAAATGTCTAGATATTTACAAATATTTAGATATTTTTTTTATAAAAATCATCATTACGTCTGTCACCTCACATCATATCGCAAACTACTTTTTCAGAAATATATCTACTCTCGCTGTAATTCAATCGACAGATAAATTTTTCTGAAAAATGCTGCTTCTCATAAATTTTTTTTCTTCGACAATAGATTCACCGTAATTAAATAAAATTATTCATCGACGAATAATTTTAATCGGGTTTCCAAAAAGATATTTTTGGCATTTAACTCACAAAATGCCATAAAATTGACTAAAAAGTCTCAAAAATTCAGCACAAAATTCCCCAAAATACATAAATTAGAATTTAAAATTAAGGGTCTTACATATCACACTCTTCATATAATTGTAGTAGAATATCATCATTATAATCTTTCATGCTCTACAGCGAATAGTTATCTCAAACAAAGAAGAGACAAACCACTAGACATGACATTAGCAAGTTCAACAAATAAAAAAAATAAAAGAATTTTTTTTTCTCAAAAAAAAAATGAAATAAAAACAATATAATAAAAAATTTTACTGCAAAGCAAAAAGTTTCAATTAAGTAAATAAATTAAATTCAATAGTGATATGGCAATCCCCGGCAGCGGTGCCAAAAACTTGATAGCGTTTCAACAAGTATACTGAATCGTTGCAAGTAATAATAAAACGGTAGTACCGAGTATCGACCTCAAGGATTGCGTTTTACTATTGAATTATATTTAATTACTACAATTGAACAAAAAGTTTCTAAATTAATTGAAATAATATTTAAAATTAATAACTGTAATAAAATTGATCCTTTATAATGAGAAAAATGTTAGGGATGAGTTTCACTTCAAATCCAACCTTGGTGTCTAAATTGATCATAGTTACTAAATTTCTTTATTGAATTATTACCGAATTCTCTTTATCATTCTTGCCCTAATGTCTTAGTGATATAACCTTTAATTCCAAAGTAACCCATAATTCCTTAGTAGATTTAAGATTAGAATTAAGCATTATCGTATAGAAATTCTCTTGTAAACTATTGCTTTGCAACTAATTTAATTGGTTTCATGACCTGCATCTATCCCTAGGCTACAAATTCATGAATTTCTCATCTCAAGCATTCGTAAAGTCCACTTCCGTTTCAAAATACAAATCGTAGAACATTTTAATGTTGATCAAGCAATAAAAAGCATTAAGCACAGAGATGAGAAAAATAATTCAATCAACTCATTCATATAACTAGAAATCAAATCAGAAAAATAAGGGTTTTATCTGGTTACACTCATCCCTAACAAATAGGGTTTAGTTATTCATGACAGAGATACAAAAAATAAGGATTATAGAAGAATTACAAGAAGGATTGATGAATGATTCTTGATAAAACTGCTCCAATGATGTTAGAAACAGCTGTCTTTGAGTTTCTATGATAGGTCACAAGTCTCCCCACTTTCCAATAGTAAAAAAGATACCTAAACAGTGAAAAATTGTGTTTTTATGAATGCTGATGTGCGTCATGCACCCCAAGCGCATGATTTGCACTCCGGGCGCGCCTGGACAGTGCTGAAAGGCTGGAAATGCGCCTCAAGTGCAGCTTGTGCGCTTCAGGCGCACAACATATGATATCTGACGTATTTTGCATTTTAAGCCTTTTTCAAGTCTGAATTTGATTCCGGTGTCTTCATGAACGTTGTAGCTATGGATCTTAGATTTCGTTTGCACTTGGTTTGACTCCAATAGGACATCTACAACTCCAGATATGGCTGAAATACGCCACATAGGTCATGTTGATTTCTCACCAAAATTCAGCACTGCACTTAAGTAACAACGCAAAACTACAAAAAATCTCTACTTAATTAAGCAAATAAGAACATAAATATTTCATTAAATCAAAGAACTAAAATCAACAAAATATATCAAATAACTCATTAAATTTAAATAATGGTTAAAGATAAATAAGACTAAAATCAACAAAAATTATGCATATGATGAAGAGTCACTAACACTCAATCTAACATAAAAGATAAATTTGAGTTACAAATGATGTATATGATAAAAGTGTTTGGTATCTTGAAACTTCTCAATACTTGTTTGAGATAAATTAAAGACAACGTCAGTAAATAATGACCCAAATATATAGTGAAGAGAGTTAGAGTTTGCTTGAAGAGTTTTTTGACTTGTTACTTGAACATGTGTTGGTAGATTTGTAAATTAAACTCTTGCCTTCATATACCAATTGATCTTCAACTTATAGATATTAAAAGGCTTTGAATATTCAGTTTAAAATGAATATATTCGTTGGACACACTTCCAAGTGTCAGATATATTTTAAAGCAATTAAACATGTGTTTATTTGTGGTCTAGAACGTTCTTGACATAATAGAAAACGTTATTGCTTTTGGGTCTCATGTAAAACGTGAATGATTGAGTTAATGAGTTGTCACATGTTAGTTGGAACTGTTTTGAGTCAGGTTTATGCAGAACTTTATGCATAATATTGTAAGTCCAATGTACTTGTGTCCTTGCACACAACTCATCAATTTGGAGAACAATCTTAAGGCTTTTTTCTCCTTTGGGCATTCAGCTTGAGTTTTAAGCTTCACGATTGATTTGAGCAGTTTTGATACTCTTTATAATGTGGTTTATATTGTGGAAAATTATCATTTTTAATTATGTTCTTAAAAGAGAATTAAAATCAGAATGTTCTTTTGTAAAAAGAAGAACATTTGTTTCTGTTTTGTATGAGTGCTGAATTTTGACAGTTGTTATGTGTCAGTCCTTTGTCTCATAAACATGATTTCCTCAAAGCTCATCAATTTGGAGATTGATCTTAATGTTTTACTTTGCCTTTTTTGATCATTTTTTATCGAATCTATCTAACATAATCTTCTGTAGATTATTAAATTCCTGTGTGATGAATACTAATGTTTTATAGTGTAGATAGATGTACTTTTATAGCCCATATCAATTTTAAATTATACCAGATTTTGCTCTTTGTAAACCAGAACGTTTTTGGATTAAAGCTGTGAAAATGGAAAACGTTATGCGTTTCTGTTTTGAGTGATTGTTGGATTTTGAAAATTCAGACAATTGTTCTGTGCCAAGCTTTTATGTTATGTATGTGTGTTAGTGATGCAGTGACTTTATCATTTATGTTCAGTTTGTACTTGCTTACTTTTTAGTCATCAACTTTTGAGATTAGTCTTGCTTTTTATTCTTGATGCATTGTTTTGCTTTTTGTTGATTTTATGTAAAGAATCTGTCCAAAATGATCTTGAGTATATAATGATGTTCTTTCGTAATAAATACTGGTGATTTGAAATGTAGATTGATGTATTTTTGTAGCCAAAATCAATCTTGATTTAAAGAAGATTTTGTTCTTTGTAAACAAAATGTTCTTGTATATTCAGAATGTTGTCAAGCACGATCTTCGTTTTTCATAATGTTATCAATGTTGTTCTTCATTTTTTCTATTTAATAACCAAAATATTCTTTGTTTCTCATATTTGACTTTGCTTCTTTCAAATGATCTTACTTCTGATTTATAGCATAGTATATGATCTTCATTGATGTAATATTTCATACGTTTCAATAAATTATATTGATTTATATAAATAATCA
Organism: Cicer judaicum; assembly: GCA_037974835.1. Classification (NCBI taxonomy): domain Eukaryota; kingdom Viridiplantae; phylum Streptophyta; class Magnoliopsida; order Fabales; family Fabaceae; genus Cicer; species Cicer judaicum. The sequence goes on from JBBPBS010000249.1 coordinate 1,589,218, forward strand.
CTACACTAGTTTTAAATATGGTTTATTCCAAACATGACTTTATCTCTTTGAATTTTCTAACAAATTTTTTTATCAACATGATTTTCTGTATCCATTAAAATTATTTTTTTAGGTTTTGATCTCTAAAATTTTTGTATTTTATTTTTACTAATATTCAAAATATTACAAATAATAAATGTTTAATTTGAAGTGTCTACATAATTGGAAGCTAACCGTAAGTACTCTATTTTTTTCTTTGAAAAAAAAAATGGTACCTATTTTGGTATTTTAAAACTAGTGTATGAGCCGCATGTACACGCACGCGTACTTTCAACATATCAAAGATTAGGGTTTCGCGTCATTGACGCAAACTTTTCTCATTTTCCTCTAAATCAATTTAACGTAAGATTTTCGATTCGATTTATCTTCTTATTCTATTAAAATATACGCACGATGCAACCCCGGGCTTTTCTGAATGATGCATGAGGTTAAAGCCCCATTGCTCGTGCAAAATCGATGCCGTTCGTGTTGCAGTTCAGTCTTAGTTATTTCACGATTGAATCTGTGTCAAAGTAATGGCTACATCATCGGTTAACTATTTTCTATTGCTATTTTCTTTTTATTAGTTTTGAAATCTGAATTTGCCTCGCTTTACCTTCAGCTTGTTTTCAAACACTTTGGAATTTTGAGCTAGTTCTTCAGGCATAAATTCAAACGTGGTCGTTTTCACTTTGAGGTCTTTTCTTTTTCTTATTGTCCCTCAGAAAACACCTCTTACATTATCAATTATTAATTCATACAAATTGAATTTTATGTTGTTTTAATTATTGGCTATGATTACATATTATCCGCACTTCTGAGATTCTCGATGAAGTATTATGGACTGAAACATGGTTGAATTTCTTTATATGAGCCTGAATATTATCTTTTCCATTTTATTTTAATTGATATTTGTAATGTTGCTTGTGTTTATTGATAATTGTTGGCTATGATGATTTCTAATTACAGCTTCATGCCAGTTCTGCTTCTGAAAAATCGTGATTGTTAGAGCTGTCTAATGTTCTGAGCCTCTCAATTTTGCAAAAAGTTACTTTTGTTTAATGTTAAGGATTAAATTCTTATGTGCAATCAGTGTAGCAATCAGAGTATTGCTAAAATATATTTTGTTTTAATCATACTTAACTTTTTAGAACTAACATGGTTTTTTCATTGGTTGAAATTGATTGTGTTATATGGTTTCTTTTTGTCTTGATTGTTTTAATGTCCTAGTATTTTCATGATTATTTTGTATATTGGTAGCTTTTAACATTGCTGATGATGATATAATCCAATTTGTTGAGGTGTTGTGAAGCCAAGCCCCTGTTTTCAGGGAGAACCTACTTGGCGAAGCTCCATTCATATGACTTTAATGGATCTAACTGAGGCAAAAATAAACTATTTTAATTTGTGAATTTCACTAAACTCTGAATCGTCTCTGTTTGTTCAGTGTTTGAATAACTCAAATATTGTTGTCTTGATATCAGCTTAATCACTTCTATGAACCACAAATTAGGAGTTAAATAATAACGTTAAATGAATGTGCCTTTGTTCTTTGTTCTTAATTTGTTGAAATATCTCAAATTAGTAAAGGAGTACATCTGCGAGGTCGATAACAAACTGTTTTTACTTTTTAACTAATTAAACTGCTCTATTAATTTTTTATTTATCCAGATCAACTGCACATTCATGGTAAGATACAATATTAGCTAAAATATATGAATGGTGATCAATTAGTTTATGAATTTTGTAAATTAATAAATATATTCTTTAAATTTATTATCCATTAAAATAGTTCTTTAATAAGTTTTTTATGTTAAATATTTTGATGTGACATTGAATTTGATTAGTTATGTAATTTATTTAGGTTGATTCGTTAATGTTATCTTCTTGATAATAAATTTTACAATAATTTGTGAATAATTGTATTTATGTATGAACTAATTATTGACAAATTAATAATAATAATAATAATAATAATAATAATATAAAATCATAATAGACAAGTTACGAATTTATGGAAAAAAAATTCTTAATCTAATAGGATGGATTTTATTTATTTATTTGTTATTAAAAAATGGTATTCATTCATTAAAATTATAGAAATTACATAATTAAAAATAATACAATTCAAAGTTGGAAAAATTTTAAGATGATAGAATATGCGAAAACACACTCAGAGATGATAGAATTTTAAAATCTTATAATTTTCAATTAATCTATCCAAACACACTCTGAGACTTTTTTTAATTACTTCGAATTCTTGATTAACTACCTCAAAACTTTTCTATCACAAAAGACAAAGAGTATTTTAAAATCTTTTCAAATGGAAAACATCTCGAGACTAGTATAACAAAGACAACTGAATAAAAAATGTGTTGTCTCTTGCACACTTTAGCAACGGTTTTTTTAGCTGGCTTTAAAAGTGGCGTTGCATTACATCCAAAATGTTCTAGTGTAAAGAGTTTGAGGCAGTTTACTTTAGCTTTGAGATTTGGTCTAGCAAGCCACTTGCTTAAGCCTTCGTGATTTTGTTGCTAGACGTCCAAAATCTATAACTCATGTGGTGACATTTTTAGGTGGAGAAGTTACTAGTTTTGTCCACCAAAGGAAAATGTAGCTTTTACCAATATTATATATTAATACTATAATCAAGGGTCTTGATGGTTTACTTGCTACTTTTTGATAACTCCTATTTACTATATTGATAATATTTATACTATAACCCCTTTTTTTTATTTTATAAAATGACACTTTTATTAATTTTTTAAAATTATTGTGTATATTTTGTTTTTATTATATTACTCTTAAGAAACACACCTCACTTTCAAAGCAACTATATAGATATGAGAAATTTAATGCAATAAATTTTAAAAAAATTCAAATAAATAACACAATAAAAGATAAAACTGGAAACAAAAAGTCAAAAATCTATCTTTAATAAACCAAAACAATATATAATATGGAAGGATAAATATACGCCCGACTAATAAATTTAGTATTTAAAAAAAAAATCCAAACATTAAGAATTGTTAAATGTAATTCAAATTGATTTGTAATTAGGTAGCTAGAATATGATTAGAAGTTAGTTAGAATATGGTTAGAAGTTAGTTAAATTTGTTGTAACTGAATTAGCTAAAACTGATTCTATAAAAGTCATACAAGCCAAGATCAATCTAATGAGAAAACTGAATCATTCTTCAGATTGCAAAAATCAATATTCGTTTTTTTGACTTTCTATTTTCTTTCTCTTTTTTTCCTAATTTTAATTTCTCTCAAATATACAACATCTTCTAACAAGAACAACACAAAAAAAATGATAAAAATGATGACAAAGAATAGATAAAGAGATATTAACCGAAACAAATAAAAATAAATAGTTTATGTATAAACTAACTTCTCTTTAAAACATTTTATTTGAAACTGAAACTTACCAATCTAATTGTCTGAAAAAGATAAGGTGAATTTTTGTAATCCAATATTTTTAAGGAAAATGAGTAATAGAAAGATTTTTTTTATATGGTTTAGTATTGGGATATAAAAGATTCTATCATAATAATATAAAAAATTGAAAATGCGAATGCAAATTTTAATGAACAACTATCATAAGTTTATTTTTAAGTATTTTTGAAAAATAATATAAATATGAAAAAACCTGTACAGCTGCCAATTAAAGATAAAGACAGTATTTATTTTTGACGGATAAATCTAGCAACACTTACAACTCGGTACCCCAATTTTGAAAATAATTAAATTCGATACCCTAAACCTATAATTCGTCCAAAAATCAAATTATTGGTGCTACATGTGATCTATGAATGGCAAATTATTTTAAACGTGGGATTTATCTCATCCTCACTATCATACCATACATTCTCCACTCGTCCTCTAACCCGTCAACCTCCCAATTGTCATCTCTGGCAACAAACTACAACATAAAAATAATATATTGGCTCCAATATAAAATTAACATACTTAAATTTGCTTTGGTCCATTTATTTTATTTAAAATTAAATTTTAATCTATTTATTTTTAAAATTCAATTTTTAGTTTACTATTTTATAGTTTCTAGGATTTTGTTGGTCCACTCAATTTTGTATGACATTACGTGCTCTTTATTAACATGATAATAATGTGAAGAAAAACATAATAACGTTAAATATGATTTAACTTTTTTAAATTTAAAATTGTGTTACATCATTATTAGGTCATTAATAGGTAAGTCAAATCATAAAAAATAGAGAGATCTATGAATATTTAAAAGTTGTAAAATAGAGGATTAAAAACTCAATTTTAAAAATAGAAAGATAAAAATTAATTTTGAATAAAATAATAAAACTAAAAATACATTTAATCTAAAATAATAAATTGTAGGAACAAAGATACAATTATTTACTTTGTAAGACATAAATTGAACTAATTTTTTAAATATAAAAAATTTAATATTATTAAATTGAATGAATTATCATAAATTTAAATTTTATAATAATAACATTTATCATATTTATAAACGATAAAAAAAAAATAAATTAAAAACATATCCTTCGCGTGCCTACATCAAAAACAAATTCTCAAAGATGCTCATTTTGAGATGGCATGTTTGTTTTCTTGACTAATCCCACAACTGTCTAAAATGTTCAATAATCTCCTGAACCAAGATTTAAAATCCAAAAGCAAGAGGAGACAATGAGTCGTTATTATGTCTTTTACAATTATGACTAATTGACAAGGACAAAATAACAAATGGATAGAAATGAAGAACCTGGAAGCACAATTATGACCCATATGATCTTGTTTAAAGAACTTAGTTGGGATTAAAATTTTCTTAGTTGGGATTAAATTTAAAATGATAGAGTCCATATGATCTTGTTTGGATTACAATTATCCAAAGACTTTTTTTATGTTAATTAGAGGTATACAAAATATATGGTCAATTAAATTATATTGATAAACTAAACTGTACTACACTAAAAAAACCAAATTATAAATTTTAAATAGTCCAGTAACTAAATTTTATTAAAAAAAACAACCAGTTTAAATCACTTTTAAACTTTTTTTCAACCAAAATCATAGAATTATTATTTTTCAGTTGAATACATAAAAAAAAACCCCCTCCCCCCACCCTCTCCGACAACGGCATAGTATCTTCGGCGCTATCGCATATCTTGAATTCCCAAATCTTTCTCTTACATAACTCTTTTTATCTTCGATTACGTAATCCTTCTTAACTCTGACGTAATCCTTCTCTATGCGACCACGTTTCCGACGCGACTTCACCATCTCATCGACGCCATCACATCTCAACTTCTCTGCATCACTTCTGTTTTTCTCGCCATTCTCGTTTATGTTTCATTTCTTTATTTTCTTCTGCAAATTTTTAAATTTCTATTTCAACAATTGGTACCTAGCTAGTTCTAAAAAAATAAAACAAGCCGAAATTTGTTTTGCAAATGTTTTTATCTTTATTAACAACAAGAAAAGGTTTTAAAAAAATTTAGTAAAAACTGGTTCAAATTGATTTTAATAAAAAATTGTTTGAAATTGTTTTGAACATATTAAATCGGTTTATAATTATAAACTAATTTTAAATCTGTTCAGAACTGAACTGTAACTGATTTAAAAATTAATTCGTTTTTTATTAAAGTGATTTTTAAAATATAAATTGCACTATTAATATGGTACAATTCAACAACAAGAAAATATTTTAAAAAAATTTAGTAAAAACCGGTTCAAATTGATTTTAATAAAAAATTGTTTGAAATTGTTTTGAACATATTAAATCGGTTTATAATTATAAACTAATTTTAAATCTGTTCAGAACTGAAACTGATTTAAAAATTAATTCGTTTTTTTTTAAAGTGATTTTTAAAATATAAATTGCACTATTAATATGGTACAATTCAACAACAAGAAAAGGTTTTAAAAAAATTTAGTAAAAACCAGTTCAAATTGATTTTAATAAAAAATTGTTTGAAATTGTTTTGAACATATTACATCGGTTTATAATTATAAACTAATTTTAAATCTGTTCAGAACTGAAACTGATTTAAAAATTAATTCGTTTTTTTTAAAGTGATTTTTAAAATATAAATTGCACTATTAATATGGTGCAATTCAGTCACTATTAATGTTGTGCAATTCAATTTAATTTTCGAACTATGAACACGGCTAATCTTAACAACAATTTTTCACAATCGTTTTTTGTCATTTATTTGAGTAAAAATACATCTATAGTCCTTTAAGTTTAGTCAAGTTCCCAACTAAGTTCTTTAAATTTAGTTTTTTCTTCTTCTGATTTGATACTTTAAGTTACATTATATTTGTATCATTAATCATTTATCCTACTTTCTACAATGATTGGTGCAGTTGAAAACTTCTTACATTTAAAACTCTACCAAATACTCCAACATATGTTCTTTATAATAATCTTTCAAAAAACATTCATGAAACTTTATAAATGGTCTGCATTTCTTGACTTTCTCTGCAACCATTTAGATACATGCACAACCATAAAAATATAGTAATAAATGTGTATCCACATAATCAATGTCTTTAACTCCGTCCATTTGAAAAATAACTTGGACAATCAACTTATTGCAATATTTCAATTAGTTCTTAATATTTTATAATAATAATTCGACAAAAAAAAATTCAAACTTATAAGTTTGTTTGGGTGATTCAATATAACTTAAATGTTAATGGCACAAATTGAACGAACTTAAAACACTAAATTAATAAAAATAAAAAATAAAACTTAAAGGACGTAAACAGAAACCTAATTATACTTAAAGGGTTAAAAGTGTATTGTTTTTTATCATTTATTGAAAATTATCAAAAGGTCGAGGCACATGGTTTCTGTAAAATATAGATATGTTGTTATTTTAATAGAAGACATTAAGCGATACAGATGACAACACGGGTCAACTCATTCTGTGATTAGCTTGCCAAATGGTGGGACTAGGTGGACGAATATATTTGGATAATCGAGTCGAATGTAATATCGCTCCACCCTATGGAAGATCCACGAGCTTGTGGGTTGCTTAGCTAAAAAAAATATTTTATTTTAATTTAACATTTCATAAAAATAATAAAGGCATGATATCAATCAACAAAATCACCACTACCATAAAAAATCTCAAAATAAATTTATTAACGTTAAATAATCCTAAAGGCAAAAACAAAGCCACTGTTATAATAAAACAAGTTTTAAAGATCGCAAAAGCGACACAAACACATATCACAAGAGTAAGATGGTGGAACGGGTGTAATGTATTTGAGTGAAAGAAGATCGTAGAAACTAGATGCAAGACTTCAATTTATTAAATGAATCAATTTTATTATTTAGTTTGGTTGGGTTGATAAAAAAAATCAACTAAAGTAAAATTACTAAAAAATGGTAGTTTGTTTTTTTTTGTTTAATTAATTCAAATCTCTAAATCTTTTGGGAGTTTTTAAATAAGTCTCTAAACTAAAAAAATTTAATTAAATCATTTAATTAGTTTACATTTTAAAATCAGTCGATCGTACCTCAGTTAAAAAAATATTAGTCAATGATTAGTCAACACCGTTACATTGACAACCAATATTACATGTAATTGTCCACCTAATATCCACATCATTGTATTTATATAATATTTATATAATATTTAAAAAAATCTTCTCATATCAAATTTCTTTGGACAAAATCCATACCAATCATAATGTTGCCATAATTAGCACAACTGTTCTCTAAAATATATTTTTCTTAGTTTTTTTTTTTGACGAAGGTATCACTCTTAGTTACTACGATGAAAAATATGTCATATTGTTTTCAAAAGGAAAAGAACTATTGAAGAAGGAATTTGTGCAATAAAATTGAGAGAAAAGTAAGTGTTGGAGACGAGAGATTGAGAAATGGTTTGATGAAGGAAAATTTAACGTTATAAACATATGTTTTTAGTTTCCGTAAATATATATTATTTTAATTTTAGTTTTTATAATTTTTTATTTATTTACATTCTTATAATTTTAATTTTATTTAGAAAAACAACTTTATTTGTTTTTTTAATTAAAAAATATTGACGAGACAAATATTTAATAATATAGAGTATGTCGAGTGTATTATTAAATAATAAAAAAATTTAGTCATTTTAATCTTCCATCCTAAAAACACAATAATATTCATCATCAACTCACATATTGTACTATTTAGATTCAAATTAAACTCATTCAAAGATTTTTTTTTAATTATAATTTCAAATTCTTATCATTAGCTTAAACTCAGAATAGAAGTACATTTTATATTTAAATCAAAATCTATAGTTTATTTATTAATTTTTCAATAAAATTAAAGCGAGGGGATGATGCATTCTTTACAATAGAGAAGACTTTGGATTCGTTGGAGTTTGTGTAATGTGTGGCAAATCCATAACTTGCCGTTCTTGTAATTATCGTTATTATAAATTCAACACTATTCATTCAAAATCTGACATTCACTCCACAACCAAAAAAAAGAACAAAAACAAAAATAAAACCGAATCTTTGTTTGTTCCTCGATCATCATCATGGGTACAGAAACAACATCAATGGCCATAATAGAACCATTGATTAACCAAGATCCACAACAAAACAACAAGAACGAGTATTTGTCCGAACCAGTTCCAGAATGGAAGGAACAGATCACAATAAGAGGGTTAGTTGTGAGTGGTGTATTAGGGTGTTTGTTTTGCATCATAACTCACAAACTGAATCTTACGGTTGGGATTATTCCTTCCCTTAATGTTGCTGCTGGCCTACAATTATTGGTTTAAGAGGACGGCATGGGAAAGTGAATGATTTTGATTTGAATCTAGATATTAGAATATGAACATTGCTGTGTTTTTTCTGTGTTTTTAGTTGAAGATGAAGATGACCAATTTTTTTATATTATTTAATTAATTTTAGACTTTTAATGAAATGAATTTAATTTTAAATTTAAATAATATCTAATCACCATTAATGATATAATCAATATGTTTTATATTATTAAATATTTATCACATCAACATTTTTTAATTACAGAAAAATACAATTAACGTTGTTTTTAAAAAAAATTTGAAATTATAAAGATATAAATAAAAATTTTTTACGAAGAGTAAAATCAAAATACTATATATTTCTAAGGACAAAAACGTATATAAGCCAAAATTTTAATTATATGAGTATTGATCCATGATTTCATTAATTGATTGAATGATACAAATGACTATTTAGATTATATACAACTCATTAGAGAAGAGTTTGAGTTACCAATAACTAACATACTTAGCTAGTGTCTCTTTAACTAACTAAATGTTGAATTGACCAAGTAATTGGTGCTGACTTTGAGTTTATGGTTAGACTCCTTTATACCCTTGCAAACTCATAGGGAAAATTTCATTGACATTTATTTTAGCGGAAGTAGCCCATCTACAATTTGATCAAGTGTGATCAATTTCTTGTTCTAGAGATTTTCTTCGAAGAAGTAGAGACATTTTAAATTCTAAAATAATATATAATAATTTATAGTAGATTTTTTATTTTTGGTACGTTAGTAACAAATAAAAAATATATGTTTTTATTATAATTTAAGATATCACATTTATCAAAATTTAAAAGAAACACTTTAAACCTTTTCCTCTTATAAAATGTGCAGTCTCCCTAAACTTGATTTAACTAGAATTTCTTAATTTAATTTCAAAAATTACTAGTACTTATAAGATTTTCAAATAAAAAGTCATTTCTAATAAAAAAAAAAAGTAAAATACAATTTACAACTTTTATTCTCGGTATCACCTATTAGAGCGGGGTTTCTCCTAATTTGAACTTCAAGACTCATTAACCTGTAACAACTGCGATTTCCTGATTCATTAACGTGTAATACTACGATTTCTCAAACGCATGGACAAATAAGTCAAACACAAATAACGAAGGAGACGAGTTTTAAAATCATGCTAATAGTATAATATAAGTAAGGAGAACACACAAACAAATATAATAAATTGTATCATAATAACATTATAATATATCAAAAATATTTCAGCAAATAACACCATATTATAACGTCGAAGTTACTCAAGTAAAATAATTATCTTGTTATAATGTGCATCAAAATATCTAAGAATAATTATTATTACTTTTGAAACACATCAATCACAACAAAAACAATCATAAGGAAATGCAATGATATGCATGAAATTAGACTCTCCTTCACAATGTGGTACTATTTTAACTCTGAAGTACTTGGTTAGGACGATTGATACTATGCCACTGTAACATCCTGATTTTTAACAGCGAGCGTGTAAATTTTTCATTTATTTAAAAAAACCACTAACCACTTTAGGCTAAAATATTCATAATCGTATTTAATTTAAATTATAGTAAAATACTTAATTGTAAAATTCTTTTCCAAAAATGACAATTAGAATTTTTGTTGTATTATATGAAATGGTTTCGACACAAATAACTTACAACTGAATATTTCACATTGACCCAAAAAAATAACAATTATTTCAGATACATAAATTCCAATGCAACAACAATATTGCAATAAGAAATGAAGAATAAATACAACCCTTAATTAAAACCCTAAGCTGATCTTGAATTCTAACTAAGGATGACTGAATACTAAGGGTCCACGGGTGGCATCAAACCTCACTGCTTTCGATTGCCAATCTAAAATCATCGCTCTGTCATGTCTTCGACGTTGTTGCAATTCTCGCACGACTCAAAATTCTAAGAACCTAGGACGTAAGCCTGATCCACAATAATAGTAGAAGGTCACAATCTAAAAACAACATACATACGAAAATACAAAACATGAAAGCATAACATGACATGACATCAATTAATAAACAAACATTCATATAAATATTATCATATAACAAACATGACTCGTATGACAAAACACCCTAATGCAATGCTTATATGCTAATACACATGATTCTGAAATTTCATCACCCTCCTCGAGGGGCGTAAATCGTAAATCTACCGCCTCTCACAAACCAATACTAATTATCGAAGTGTCAGCCTCGTAAATCGTAAATCTACCTTGTAAGGATAAGGTGGACCAATCAACTCAAGGAACCACCCCATGGCCCATCAGGGTCACCATTAACATTGTGACCCATCATGATCACCACTAACACCGTGGCTCATCACAATCCTAATAATTATGAAATGCATGAGCATGTTCTGATTCTTCAAAATCAATCATTATGTAAATGCAATTATGAAAAGACTCCCATTTTAATACTTATTAGACACTAATACTTTTTAATACTTTTTTCATAGAACATACTCAAGTCATATTCTCGTCAATAAAATTCATAACACATATGTTATCAGTTAAGATTACATAATGACATCAAATATATAAGAAATAGTGTGTACCTTTATTCACCACAAACACAAAAAACATGTATACATACACACTCTGCATTCAAGCGTATATAATATCGTTAGAAAATGCCTTTACCTTAACAGTGCTTTATTACACAAACAACTTACACTATGTCAGCATAACCTATCCAACGATTCCAACAACACCTCTCAATTTTCTTGTACCTTAAATCTATCAATTAACTTAATCAATACAAGTTTCTAAGCCAACCCCAAATGAACCCTACGTTCGACCACTTTCCAAATCAATTAGGTTTGAGTTTTCTCTTAGGTTCCCTAAGTTCAAGAAGACCTTGGTTTAAGTACTTCGGTGAAAGCGAATTTTAAAACACTTAGGCTACACTGTGAAAATCTTTAAAATTGTTTTATTCAAATTATTGAAGTTCAACTCAAATCTTTATCTTTAACAACTTAGGACAAAATATTTTCTTAATAAAATCAATCAACGATAAACATTCTCAAACCGTTCGAAATTTCGAATATATCATCCATCAACATCATACATTTCAGCACTTTAATATTTGAAAAACTAGTAAAAGGTTTTTATCAAGAAATCTTATTAAAAAAAAACTCAAACACTAAGAGTTCTAATGTTCAAAATACTCAAAATCAAGATTCTTCCACTTTGACATTTTTCAAACTTTAATCTTTATTAATTATGCTTTGTAAGGAACTGCCTAAGCATACTTTTTCGGATCCAAACTTCTTTGTTCTATCAAAGTCTTCTTCTTGCATAGAATAACACAACTGTTGTTGCAAAAACCGGGATTTTAGTAGTAGGCGGCATCCCCGCTTAGTTTTGAGTAGGTGGAACCATTCTGTTTTGGTTCTTCTCCACATTCTTACCGGGTGATCCAGGAATTTTCCTATGATTTTATCCACTGGTATTTCGATTCTGTTTCGGAGTACCTCTGACTGTAAGATGTCTAACAATGCCTTCATCTTTGGAGAATGGGCTACTTATCATACAAGAATCTTACTAGATCGATTATTGACTCGACGGACAAGGAAAGTCAAAGCTGATACGACTAAAAAATAGAGCAATGGTCCGAAGAAATCATGAGAGCTACGCTTTTCTAGCTTAAATTAGCTCGGGACCGAAGAAATGAAGCACCTACCTATGTTTGGTAAAAAGAATAAAAAAGGAAAGTGTTCAATTGGAACATTAAATTGTGACTGAATTGATTCTAGTTATTTTTCGGGACGGGGCAGAGATTCTTGAACGAGAAAAAGGATCCAATGACTTGGAAAGAATTGAACGAGGAGCCGTATGCGGTGAAAATCTCATGTACAGTTCTGTAGAGTGGCAGTAAGGATGACTTATCTGTCAACTTAACGAACTTTGTCAAAAAAAGAATTTATAGCTAACTCCTCTTCCTATTGATCTTGATTAGTTCCAGCTTGTTGAGAGTTCTCTTTTCTTTCTAGACCGGACCCTTAGACCGTCTCCTGAAAGACATGCTTATCTCGCATGTGCTTTAGGAGCCCCCCACTCATTCAATCACTTGCTTGTGATTGCAGCCATTCCCCGAAAAAGGGAGAGACGAGGGACTCGTCCGCTCCCGTTCATGTGACGAATCAAACATCGTTAGGTCCCGAATTCTGCGAACCACCGGACCTAGACCAAGATCTCCATTACGTCGTATGATATATCAATCCGAAGAACTTACTTTCAGTTGTAAGTCATCCATTCTGCTCCTATCTAAAGTGATGCTAGGCTGCTTCACAACTTTCACATAAAAACTATATTTTTACATCAAAACCAAATATTTTCCAAGTTCACAATTTTCTTTTAAGTCTCCAACTATAATCTTCATTCCAAATAAAATCACATTTCAAAATCCAAAACCATAATCAATCATTATCTTTCAAAATACCTAAATACTTTTTCAACCTTGAATTTTAACATAAAGTTGACATCTATACTATAAAATTTAAAACTTTTAGCTTCAAAACTTAAGATTGAAACTTTGTTCATAAAATGAATATTTATCTTTTAAACCTTCTTGATATACAAAATTTGAACCCTTATATTTATTTTTTATATGAACTATTCTCAAAGTCATGAAGTTTGAAACTTTAAGTGGAAACCTTGTTTTCACAAAAACCCAAAGGATAAAACCTTAACACCTTAGTAACAAAGTAAACTTAAAATCAACTTTTAAACAAAATATTAAACTCTCTTTCTACATATATATATACCACTCGACTAAAATTCATTTTACTCATCAAAGTCTTTAAAAGAAAATTCTAAATTCAAATATAGTTTCAAACTTTAAACAACTCGAAATTTTAATTTATACTACTATTAAAATAACAAGAGAACTTTCTCCTAACTTTTGTAAACTTCATAAAATTTCTACCACTCAAATACTTTTGAATTAAAATAAACCTAAAAAATTCCCACTTTATTTCAAAACTTATTCTAAAAATTTTACCATGACCTTTTTGTTCATATCTCTTTTTCTTAAAAATTCCAACCAATAAACATAAATATTAAGAGTTCTCCACACTGCTAACTCGGTGCCAATAATCTCGATTCATTTTCGAGACTCAATGAGCTAACTATATAAACATAGGAAATTATAAAAGTTGCTTCAAGGTTACATTACTCAAGAAAACTAATCAATCTTTTTTTTATCCATTACTCACTTGAAAATCCTTATTTCACAACTTTGAGTTTATTTTTTTAAATTACATCACTTTGTTCCTTAAATACCTAACACCTAGTTGTCATTTTAGTAAAAAAATATAAAAAATCAAACACACTTGCAAAAGTCTTAACTTTACTAACTTAAACTCTCTAATAAAATTTCTATTTTCAGTTCAAACTCATTTTTTTTGAAAACAACTTATTATATAACTCAAACACATACAAAAATCAAATTTTCACATTAGGACACACCACATTTGGTCTTACTAAATTTTTTTTGGGGGATTGGTTTCATGTTTTTGTTATTCAAGTTTTTTAACGCCTGTAATTTCAATATTAACAAAGCATCAAAGAAAACAACACTCTTTCCTTTTACTCTCTTACTTAGGATTTTTTTTTTAAAGAAAAAGAGTTGAAAATGTTTCTTTTGACTTCCTAAACATTAATAACAACCACAATAGTGATAAACAAGCAAGATTAACGCTCAAAACATAACAAAAATAATCATTTCCTCCTATATATGCATGCTTACAGGTTTGAGAGAAAAGAGGAAAGACAGAGCTACCTGAACTAGTGATCCTTAGCTCTTTGCAATCCTCTCAAGTAGTGAAACAACTTTGTAGTTGGAGGTTTTGTGATTGGAGACCTCTAAGTTGCTCCAAAATAAAGGAAAAGGTTTGGGTTTGGAGAGAAATTAGAGAATGTGTTTTTGAATAATTAAAGAAAGCGATAGTTAGTTTATGATGATGATGGCCATGAATTGCTTTTATAGGGAGGTGAAATATTTTTTTTTCTCCTTCCCTTAATTGACCTACTATCTCAATTCCAAATTAATCTTTAAAAATTTATAACCACAAAAATTAATCACATAAATTTAATCCTAAAATCTCAATATCGTTTATGACATTTAGTCATAATTACATCACTCACTTTTAAATCTACTTACTTTAGTAAAAATATCTAGTCACATAATCTCGTTCAGTCTCCGAGTTCGTTCTTAAACGAGTTGCATTTCAAATATTGAGAAATTTCAGTCTCATATTTTGGCTATTTTTACTCGTGGACTAAATAAAAATATTTCAACCATGAAAAATATTTTTTGTACTTTTATTCATAAATAAAAGGAACTGATATAATCAACAATATGTTTTAATTACAAAACATAAATAAATATACTTAATTAATAATTCATTTTCTACGGGTCTTACAGCTACCATCTCGGTGGACGGACAACTTAAATTGGTCTTGTTCTCATAGATCGCTCAACTCAATCTAAAATACATATACGCGAAAGTCGAGATAAATGTGTGTTGCATGGTAGCTCCCAATATTTGGAGTGCTACCTCCAAGTCACTTAAGAATTCTCCACCCGAATTTCTCCAAGGTCTAACAATCTTACATTAAGACTCAACAATAGACTGTGACGATTCGGCTCATTCAGTTGTACTTTTCCGAAATCACTAGATTTGTTAGACCCTACCTATATGACGACAAGATAATCTCTACTTCACAAATTCTCAATATTTATTTTCTCTCCTTGTTGGCCTATGATACTCCATTAAGACCGTCATCTCAAACACAAATTGGAATCATAATTATTTCACCAATTATGGGATTCCTTCAACATTCTCATCACAAATTAACAACATCACTATCATTAATAATATTTCATCACATAAACTTGTCATAATTTTATAACATCGCTATCATACATCATCACATAGACTTATCACAATTTATAACATTATTATTATTATTATTATTGTTATTATTATTGTTATTATTATTAATTATACATCATCATAATCACATAAACTTATCAAAATAAATTCACCTTTTATTATCACATCACATAAATCCATCTAATCAAACACATAAATAAAGTTCATTCGACACAATATCACAATAGTATCAAATAATGCACATTTAGCGAAATTAAATCAATAAAAAATTATAAATATTTCTATTCCATATTTTATTCTCACAATTTCCATATTTGCACATTAATTAATATATCCCTCAAAGGGCTACGTACTGCCATACATAGTGAGCCCCTGATAAATTGTTGAGAAATATAGTTTTCCTTTCATCTCACAATGTATTATACTCATGAATTCAAACGCTCTCACCCCTTATCTTATTTAGACACTTTCTGAAACACATAAATCAATGGAAGTTTTCAACCGCAACTGATAAATTATCCAGAGCATAAAAATAAATGTTAAATAATTAATAATAATTTTGGGAGTAAAATTAGAGTCAAAACGACGATAAAAACTACAAAAAAAGTCTCACTGACTCGTCGGAGTGTCGGAAGGTTCCGATGTCAACTTCACTGTAAAATGCAAATGAGTAGTGCTTCTTGAAGGTTTCGACGAGAGAAATCCAAAAACGATACCAATTTTTTTGAGAGGAAAAACATGATGATCAAAATTGACCAAACATAACTCGCCCAAAGGAAATAAACGCAATTGTTTCTAATGAAACGAAGCTACGATCGATAAAATTAATGCCAAAAATGGATTTCGTGGCCGATTTTGTGTGGAATACAGGTTATGATTGATTCAAATGACAAATAATTGGTGGGAGTGAATTTGAGAGAAAAATGGTTTGCTACGATTTGGCTGCATTTGTCTGATTTTTTCGTTTTTATATTTTTAATTGTAGAAGGACGAGTGCAGATAGCAAATATACATGTACAAGAGTAAAACTGTAGGACCCAACATATGATAGTCAAGTATGAGACATAAATAGGGGTGTAATAAAATCAAATTATTGTTGGAACTTTGCACCTTACTCAAACAAAGTATATTAAATATCTCCTACATAAAGCTAAAATGACTACTGCCAACCCTATGAAGAATCTTATGGTTTCAACTATCAAATTATCTAATTTTGATCCTATTCATACTGATGATCCATCAATGTACATATCTATGGTTGGTGCCTTGCAATACCTCACAATCACGAGACCTGACCTATCTTATGCAGTCAATATGGTCTGGAAATTCATGCATTCCCTAAAAAAATCACACTAGCAAGAAATCATACGCATGGCTAAGATACCTCCATGACACCTCTCATTTTAGCCTAACTTTTATCAGCTCCACTTTTCTTAATCTATAATTCTTTGTGATATTTATTGGGGCTTAATGTTGATGATAGAAGATCCACCACAAACTATTGTGTTTACTTAGGCAACAATGTGTTGCAAATATTTGATTTTGAGACCCAATTGATTTTCAATCATTGTTTTAAAGTGAATGAAGCATGAAAAAACTTGTGTTTTAGCTTGAAAATATAGATCCATGCGAACTTTGAAAAGACATTAATAAAAATAACACACCAGATTTTATCTTGGTTCACCACCAACTTGGTAGCTACGTACATTCCTTTCACACATAATGATTTCTCCAGTAATTCAAAATCTTGAATTACAACACCACATGATCCTGCAAGTCAGTCTTATCAAAATAGCTAGAAACTACAAACTTTTTAAGGAAAACCACACATTGATCATATAAGTTAAGTCTTATCTACACAACCTAAAACCTATATATTGTTAGAGGCAAACCACCCTCTTGACACTACAAGTCAAGTCTTATCAACACAATATGGGATCCACAAATTGCTTGCGACATACTAAAGCCACTATCGGGATGAGTTACAAAGGAGTGAAATTTTTTTTGTTTTGCTTCTTCTAAGCATTGTTATTACAATGACTACAAACTTACAATGAAGCACTAAGCACTAAATAATATAAAGTTGAACGAGTGCCTTTGCTGAAATTGAAACCTTGAACTTAAATACTTAGAGAAATTTGAGTTCATAAGGTTTTATGTATATTGTTGTGCTTGCTTCTTTAACCTTGATCCATTATTTATAGATTAAATTACGGTTTGTAAATATTTTGATGAGTTTATGAATTGTATCTCAAATTCACTTTGGTCAACAAAGATTTCCTTCAATTTTTAGTTCTGAAAGATATGTTTTTATAATGTGACAATTAGGTAAACTTTTGTTTCCAAATTGGATCTTTTTGAAAGTTTCTATCGTATCAAATATGGATTTTATTCAAAAACTCTTCATGTGAATCTTCCTTCATACGTTTCATTGATTTGGGCTTGAGCTTGGACTTCCATCAATTCTGAGACATTCCATCAGATGTTGACTTTCCATCAGAGACATTGACTTTTCTTCATCGGAGTTTGACTTGATAGTTGGAGTCAGATGTTGTATAATTTTCTTGAATAATTATAGTCAGAGGCATATTACGTGACTTATAATCAATGGTTTGAGCAAATCACATTTGTTTCATTATTAGAGTCAGTGCAACTTCAGACTATGCTGCATATAAGAGGCAACATTCAGGAACAACTTGGAGTCTTTAGAGTCATCAAGATATATGCTTCAGATGAATACTTGAACAATGGCTTCAGACTTCAGAGGCATACTAAAGTTATTGTTCATCAAAAACATTTTAAAATTATTGTTCATTGGAGGCACAAAAACTCTAGAGGCACACTAAATCTTCAGAGGTAGACACACATAATCTTCAAAGGCTATTCTTTAATGGTAGATGTGCGCACACAACATCATGTGTGTTGACTGGGTTTGACTTTGCTTCCTCTGATATCTTCTTATGGTAACTTCCTCTAGTCACTTCCTCTGGTTGTTTTCCCTGATTATTTTGTTTTGATTTTTTGTTATAAGTCTTGGTTTTAACAATCTCCCATTTGCTTCTGATTTCTTCTTCTTCTAATGTTGTTTCTTTTGATTTTCCTGTTCTAATTCCTACACATTTAATGAAGTCATTTGTGTAATAAATTATTCTCACAAAATACTTTGGTTAACATTAAAACCACATAGAAAAATTGTTCAAGGGATCAACTTGATTCAAACATAAATCAATTGCAAAAGAGTATCATAAACAATATTAGAATTAACGAAAAAGGGGTTTACGAGCTTTGCCCAAACAACATGTCTTACAAACAAAGCAAATCTTATTCCATTCTAATTGGCGAGTTTTCTAAACATAAAATAGGTCAATAGTGCCAAACGTTTCTCTTTATAGTCCAATCAATAATGTCCAACTAATCCTTTGTCAAAAAAAGAAAAATAAAATAATTATACTACTTATCAACTATTATGTAGTTTAAACTACACAAGAAAAGGAAAATAAAATAATTATAATACTTATCAACTATTATATTGTCAGTCCACTTGGCTAGTTTTCTAAACATTAAAGAGGTTAATAATGCCAAAATTTTCTCTTTGTAGTACAATCTACAATGTTCAAATAATCCTTTGTCAAAAAAAAAAAAAAAGTTCAACTATAATACTTATCAATATTATGTAGCGTAGACCTAAAAGGAAAATGATATAGATCCTCTCTTATTCTCCCTCATGTTAGGAGAGAGATACACACAAATAATCATTTATTTATTTTTATTTTTTGCATAACATCATCAAAATTATTTAATGGCTTACCCTCTTGTGTTCTCAATAGCCTTTAAAATACACATTCAAATTTTCTAATTCAAGAGACATTAGAAGGTGGGTAAAGAAGCTACCAAATTATTTTTGTGTATATCTCTCTCCAATCAATGAGATAGAGAAATAGAAAAAGAAGGAAGAAAATTAAAGGGTCCAAATTAAAATGAAAATGTGTAAGATGCTCATTTGTTTCATAAGTTAATAGTGTTCTTTGGAGTAGACTTTCCTAAAATTTATCACTTTAGAGAATAAAATGAGTAATATCAATAATTGAATAAATTAATAGTTGATATTATGTGCGCATACATGATTAATCGTGTTTGTTTCTGCTGCATCTTCGTATGTGATTGTGATTTTTTTGTTCTTCGTTAATTTTGATTATTTCATTCTAAGTTACTCTAGAAACCCGTAATTTTTTTTACAACCTATAAAGAAGAAAAATAAAAATAAAAAGATATACAATTGCTTGTAATTGCCCGTCTTTCTACTAATACAATTTAAATGGAATACAAATAAAAAAGAAAAGGAGTAAAAAAGGAAAAAGAAAATTAGGAAAAGTGAGGAAGATAGTGATTTTAGAAGAGAAGAGTTCGCAAGAATAGGGGAAAGAGATGCACAAATACAAATCATATGTATCTTTGTTATATATATATATATATATATAAACTTAATATTGAAGAATGGTGAATCAACAAAAAAAGTTCCATGTCATACATGCCATATCATCAAATTATATCTATTTTAGCAAAACATTATAGAGATTAAATAATATGACCCATAAATTAAGCATTTTTTTCTTTTTCATTTTTATAATTTATGAATTTTTTAGTCCTTGTAATTATATATATTTTTTCTAACATGTATCAATCACTCACTGAATTTTAGTCTTAAATTGTTGACACGATACGTCATTGTCACATGGTACTAAAATCTCACTAATATATCATATTTAAGAGGATCAAATTTAGTAAAATGAAATTGAAAATAAAATACATTAAAAAAAATTGTGTTTAGTAAGTGAAATGACCTTTGAATTTCATTTTCCCAATAGTATATATTTCGTGTTGAAATTACCGACAGCTATAAAAATATTCCTCATAGCAGAATATAAATGTAACTATAATGTATTCTTGAGAATTCATAGGATATTCTAGAAAGATCTTATTTTTATGTAAGAAAGACACAATCATTCATCAATTTGGGCCTAACTATGCCTCTCTTACCTCTGACACGTGGACCATGTTGTGGTCCAACGTCATAAAGGTCCAACTCTTTTTCCTCAATGACATCACACCATGTAATCTAATGACATCTAAGTGGCATGTAGGCATGGCAACGGGCGGGGCGGGGGCGGATTTCGCCTCCTCCGCACTCGCACTCAACTTATTCGAAAAAATCCGCACCTGTTCTCGTTTCATAGTGGGTGCAAAAATTAAACACCCATCCCCGCCCGCACCCGCACCCACTCGAATATATAAAATTATAAAATTAAAAATGATATTTATTCTAATAAAATAATAATTATTAAATAATAATAAAATTTAAAATATTTTATACAAAGATAAAATTATAATTTTTAATATTTAAAAAAAATATTAAATATATTAAATAAGTATTTGAATATAAAATTAAAAAAATTACAATAATAATACTTGCAGGGCGGGTTCGGGTGCGAGGGCGGGGTGGATATCACCACCCCCAAACCCGCCCCCGCCCCCGAATTTTAATGTCGGGAAAATCCGCATCCGCACCCGCACCCAATTAAAACGGATTTTCCCCGTCCAAATCAAGCGGGTTTGGGTGGGTACGCGCGGATGTGAATTTTATTGCCATCTCTAGTGGCATGAAAAAATTAACATAAATAACTATAATAAGGGCAGGATAACATTGACTATATTTTTTCCAAAGTCTAAAACTAGAAAATGGTTATATTACAAAAACTTAAATCATATTTGTCAGAAGACTAATTTTAATACAAACAATGATCCACCGTAAATCAATTTTAAAAAAGTTTGAAATTTCAATGATCACAAACAACATCTCTTAACTCATATAAAATAATTGATCAATTTTTCAAATAATATTTTAATTATAATTTATTTTAAAATGTTTGATGAGTACTCATTCATCTAATATATAGATATCTGGAAAGAAAAAGAAATAAAAATTATGTGATTCATTTGATATAACAATAATATATTAAGAAGAGAGATAAAAACAAGATATTGAAAAATTTAGTGTAAAAATATAAGTGCTCTATTTCATTCATGCAGAGGAATAGATAAATATTTTTTATCATTTATTTTTGTATAGATTTATTGACATCCACGCGTCAATCTATGTGTCATCTGTAGCCGTCGACGTTGAAGTAAAATTTATTAAAACATAAATAAATAAATATAGTTGGGATCTGATCAAATGCTTAGAAGTGGAAGTTGTTTGTTTGTTTGGTGTGTCCATTTTAGTTCATTATGACAATTGCTTCCTTCTTCACCAGAGCCTCCAGGGCTCTCAACAGGACTCACCCTTTCTGCTCCAACTTTCTGCTTCTCTGCGCTATAAGGTCTTACTTTTTCTTTTTTCATTCCCTTTTCTTGTTAGTCCTAAATTTAGTAAATAAAAAAATACAAGATGCAACTGGATGTTGATCAAACAAATTCTAATTCATATCCATCATCAAACATATAGTTATCCACTACAAAATTATTTGGATGTTATTCAATTATTGTTTTGCTTTTAGTTAGATTATTAAAACATTATTTGGAAGTTATTCAATTTTTTTCTTTTTTAGTTTTATATTATTAATTAAGATCATCAGTATGAGTTGTCACATCAGTGGTAAGAGTTTGACTAAGTTTAAGGACAATTATAAAATAACCATATTAATGACACTTTAATAAATAATCTATTTAATGATCCTCATAAAAAAATGGTGAAAAACAAAGGTGTGAAATTCCACCTCATTAGGAGATGTCTTTTGGCACATTGGTTAATATGTATAGTTCAATTGGTTATGGTGGATAGATAATGGGATTTGAATAGAGGTCATAAATTCAACTTTGGCCAACACTTCTTGATATACCAAAGAAGAGAACAGATTCAAATGTTTTTTGAAGATAAGAGAAAATCTAAGTTCGAAGATAAAATGGTATTGCTTTGCAAATGTCATTCTGGATATTGCTTCTTGCCTATACTTATGCTGTATAATGTATTTAATAGTTTTTAGTTAACAAATTTTTCTAATTCATTGGATCTACTCTTTGAAATTGCAGTGGTGGAGGTGTGGTGGCACTCTCAGAATCACAATCAGAAGCCCAACATCCTAAAATTGAAGATCGTGAGCCTCGAAAAAAGAAAGTTGTGGTCCTTGGAACTGGATGGGCTGCTACTAGTTTTCTTAAGGGTTTGGATGCTTCATTGTATGATGTTCAGGTTGTTTCGCCTCGTAATTACTTTGCATTTACTCCCTTATTACCCAGTGTCACTTGCGGGACAGTTGAAGCACGGAGCATTGTAGAACCAGTCCGAAACATAATTAAAAAGGTGGAAGAAACAAAACTAGACTTCTAAGAATTACTATTAGTATATGAATTTTTTAAATTGTGTTGATCACATATGTACAGTTAGTGCAATGAGAATTAAAGTGTCTTCGATCTTTAACTCATAAAACATGTTCATTCGAGCAATGACTTTGTTATGTGTCTTGAGACACTCACCTTGTGATTATATCTGCGATTTTGCCCTCTTCTTTTTCAAGGGTATTTTGACTAGTCATTTATTAATGGAGTTTATTTTGTTGTTTCTTTCCCATTGTAGAGAAATGGAGAAATAAAATTTTGGGAGGCAGAATGCGTCAAGATTGATGCTGCAGACAAAAAGGTTTTATGTCGATGTAATATTGAAAACTTAGTGGGAAGTGGTGAATTTTCTCTGGATTATGACTTCTTGGTTGTAGCAGTAGGAGCACAAGTTAATACTTTTAATACCCCTGGTGTCGAGGAGAACTGTCATTTTCTCAAGGTAAGTGTAGAAAATATTTCTGATAAATTTCAAAGTTGTCCATAGAATGCAAGCACAAGTTCGTTTATATAGAGGTTTCTAAATCTAATGAGCCTGATTAGTTGGTCGAATATAGTTATTACAAATAGTTACATGTATTTGTTGTTTACGACAGCAAGTTTATTTGTTTTGTGTATAGATTAAAAATTATTTGAATTCGAAAGTTCTTGAGATGTTCATCTTGGGTAATAAGGGATATTATATGTTATTTAGCCTACCCCACATATTGCAAAAAAGCTTTGGTTGTGGACTTGTGGTTATTATTTTTGTCTGTTAAATTGATTCATGGTAAAAAATTTAATTTGCATGTTTATGATTATTGGTTGATCAGGAGATTCACAAAGTCTTTGAACTTGTTGGTGAGCAAGAGTTATAATCAACACCTTTTTTTCTGCAACTTATCCAAAATGTTCTAAATTATCACTTATAGGACGTCGAGGACGCTCAGAAGATCAGACTGTCTGTAATAGATTGTCTTGAGAAAGCTGTTCTTCCTAGTCAATCTGAAGAGGAGCAAAGGTCAAATCTTCATTTTGTAGTTGTTGGAGGGGGTCCAACTGGTGTTGAATTTGCTGCAGAGCTGCATGATTATATCCAAGAAGACTTGATCAAATTATATCCTTCTGTTAAAGATAAAGTGAAGATAACGTTAATTCAATCTGGCGATCACATCTTGAACATGTAAGTGAGATGTTTACTGTGTCAATTATTTTCTGACGCTTTTTAGCTTTTATTGGTATTTGGTGGACATTTATAAATGTAGGTCATAACTTTTTCTTTCACATAATTTAAGCTTTATAAATGTAATTTTTCTCGAGTTTCTGTATTGCTAATGTCATATATAAGATAAATTATTAAGTAACTCTGACCAGCTGTTTGAATCTTTCATATTGTCAACCCTGCCTTTATAAAACTCACGGACAGAGAAAATATGTCTTCAATCTTGTAGGTTCGATGAAAGAATAAGTTCATTTGCTGAGCAGAAGTTTACAAGAGATGGTATAGAAGTTCAAACCGGATGCCGGGTTTTGAGTGTTAATGACCAAGAAATTACAATGAAGGTGAAATCAACAGGATCGGTTTGTTCTGTTCCCCATGGATTGATTGTCTGGTCCACTGGCATTTGTACTGTTCCAGTTATAAGGGACTTTATGCAAGAAATTGGTCAGGTGCGGTGCTGCTTAATTCCATGTATTTCTGAAACACATTTTTCCAATCCGTTTGTGGGTACATGCTATGGGGAAGATAACCATTACTTTTCTTTATTATGCTAGTTCTCATATGCATTTAATTGTTTTCTCTTGGCTGAAAATCACTTTTAACTTTGGTATATATATAAGCTTGGATTACTCTATGTGCAGGCTAAGAGGCATGTACTAGCAACTAATGAATGGTTGCGAGTAGAAGGATGTGAAAATGTGTATGCCATTGGTGACTGTTCATCAATAAATCAACGTAAAATCAAGGTACCACTTAAGCCTTTAAGAGTCTCTTTTTTCGACTTCTAATCTTATTTAATGCATTGTTGTAAATAACATATATTTGTAAGTACTATTAATAATTTTATTAGGTCCATTAAAAGGCAGTTAGATTTAGAATAGTCTATTTAAACAAATTACTCTATTAACAACTTTGAAATATATCAGAAATATTTTCTATATGGTAATAGAGCCTAGTTTTGAGTCTCCCTTCCGCATAAACCCTAGCTTCTATGGTTGTGGTAAACCTTAGACACCTTCAGTGTGGGGCTCTGCTGCCTTCATTGCAGCGTTTTAACCTCTGTTCACCACCAAGCAGCCCCTGCAAACAGGAAGCACACAGCCAGCACATTCACACTCTTGGTTCTCCATTTTCCAATTTCATCTGTTTTCCAGCATACATCACGGTAATGTATCCTCCTTTTCAAGACTAATACAGACTTGACCATCCTGCTTGGGATCTTATGAAGAAATTAAGCTCATTCTTCCTGTCATTTGATTATTTTCTAATATTTCAATAAAATTGTTAGATATGCTTAATTGCTATAATTAACAGTTACGTAGATCATTATTGAAATTATATATGCAATGATTAACCTATTATTTATGCTTCTTGTAGGATGATATCATCGACATATTTAAGGCTGCAGACAAAAACAACTCCAGTACTTTAACCGTAGAAGAATTCCAAGAAGTAATGGATGACATAATTATAAGATATCCTCAAGTTGAATACTATCTAAAGAAGAAAAACATACTTGATTTGAGGGTTCTGTGGAACGACCCGCAAGGAAATGAAAGAAAAGAAATAGACATAGAAGGGTTTAAGCTAGCCCTTTCTCTTGCAGATTCACAGGTGAAGAGTCTTCCAGCAACTGCACAGGTGAGTGAGTATGCGTCATTTCTCCCGTAACCAAATGATTCCTTATGCAGACTACATTTTTCTGTCAAAAAGTATTATATGGAGTAAGTTTTTGATGTATCAGTATATATGTAGGTTGCTGCACAACAAGGTGCTTATCTAGCTAATTGCTTTAACCGCATTGATCATATTGAGGAGCATCCAGAAGGACCACGACGATTTACAGGATCTGGACATCATAAGTTTCGTCCTTTCAGGTAGACAATGTGCTTTGTAAATCTTAATGCTTATATTGTTTTCTGTATTTCCCGCCTTTAGTGTGGAAATTACTTCTGCAGTCCTTTGAAATGAGAGTCATTTATCTAACTCACAGGTATTAAAAAAAATAATTTGGTTAATGGTAATAAATTTGTCAATAATGTGTACTAGTTTTCCAAAATTACCCTTATAATTATTGACGTCATTGTTTGGAGTTTGCACTCTTCACACCAATCCTTATAAGAGAGAAAAAGTTTATGTTTCCTACGTGCAAAAAATAATTAATGCATTGAACAATGTGAAACAAGTCGTATACAAAGAGACAAACAGATTTGGAAAAAGAGTTTGCTGTATGTGAATGCCTGAATGGATATCAGTGAAATCAAGTATAACTGTTAAATTAGTCTTATTAGAAATAAATGAGTTAGTTAGAGTTGACTTAGTTAGTTAGTTGATTAAACATAGTTGATGAGTTAGTTACTTGATTAAACTTAGTTAGTTGATGAGTTAGTTAGTTGGGTGGTTAAGTTCAGATGTGCTCTATAAATAGAGCTATTATATTTCATTGTTTTGTATTCTTTTTAATCATCAATATATATGAAATATTCTCAGGAATTTTCTTTTGTATCGAGCTGTTAAACTTATTTTCAATGAGTTTCATTTTATTTATTGGATACCATAGCTTCTAATAAGTCTCATATCCCGTTATTTAGTGATTGCATCGAATTTGAAAGCAGAAATTAATAAAATTTCCATTTAGGTGAAGTGCTGTCCAGTGTCCACAGTCTATTGTTAACTATGTGAATAATATTCTTCAGAAAATATAAATTTTAAATGGAATATATTTAAAACTGATATAAGAAATTATTATTTTGGGTTGAAGCTTCGAAGATTTATGCCATAACATCCATTTGGAGTATCTTTTTTGCTTCTTGAGACAACATTTTGATTTTACATGAAACCTCATTCTTAATTTCTTATAATGAGTTCAACTCTAAAGTCTATCACGTGTCAGCATTTAGAGCTATTGTTCAAGCAGGATGTAACAAATAACAATTGTGCTGCATTAATGACTTACTAATCCGTGAGAGGTTGGTTTCTTTTTTATTATGAAAAGGTATAAACATTTTGGGCAATTTGCTCCACTTGGTGGGGAGCAGGCAGCAGCAGAACTTCCTGGAGACTGGGTTTCCATTGGTCACAGCACTCAATGGCTTTGGTATTCTGTATATGCAAGGTAATGTTTATGCTTTTTTTTAACCATGTTATAGCTAGGTACAAAATATTCACGTCATTTAGCATTTATTTAATAACGCTGACAGTGTTCTTCTTCTATGTGCAGCAAGCAAGTGAGCTGGCGCACAAGGTATTTGGTTGTGTCTGATTGGACTAGAAGATTCATATTTGGGAGGGATTCAAGTCGAGTTTAATTTGATAATTAAACACAGTTTGCATTATTTTGGAGCCTGTTGTTTCTCGGTTAATTCTTGTACCTTTAATATATAATGTATAGTGATGCCCACCCTTGATTGCTCACAGTTTGAGAAAGAATTACGACTATGGTTATTTGGACATGATATTACATTAAACGATTTCATTTCATTTTGTAAGAGTAAAATGATATTTATATTATGAAAAAGATTGATTTAATTCATAAATTTTCTTTAGAGCGTCGCTTTAGAGTACAGAACAATATGCTCTCTCGCTCTCGATTAAGCCTTCAATTTTCTTTTTTTCGGTGGCGGTAGAAAATAGGATTCATCGGAAACGCCGTCCATTGTAAATTTCAATTAAACAGGATCTAAGCATGTCTGCTATTCTTTCACTCCTTATGGATGGGGACAGAATAATTTCACTCAACAGGCAATAGCGGTGTTGCACAAACTGAGTTTGTTCTTTGTGATTCAATATCAGCAAAAATCATTCTTCCAATCAAAATGACTGTATTGATTCAGATTATTTGTACAAGCTCTCAATAATTCATGTAATATTTCTTTGTCATTTATCAAAATCCTATATAAAAAGATCGATCATTGCTATCAAAATTTTAAAAGATGAATATTAATTAAGTTTGACAAGTTGTAATATAGGGTAGAGTCACTATGTTTAAGGGAGGGAGACACACGATTATGTTGTGGATTTTATATCAAATTTTTTTAACAATAGTTCATGGCAAGTTGTTTCCATCGAAAAAAGATTTTATGAGTTCTCATTTGTTTTTCTCGTCAGTTTGCAAAAGTGTTTGGATAATAGAAACTTCGTCTTCTTCGAGTTTGATCTTAGATGAAAGATTTCAACTTAGATTTAGTAAAAAACACACGAAGGCTTCGTTGTTGGATTTGTATCTACAATTTGCCTCAAGAATATTGGAGGCCAAAGATCATTTTCACAATTACTTCAGATATTGACACCTCATTATCTGTTGATGAGCACCCAACTCAACAACGTTGGGACATTTCGTTTGAATTTTGATCAATTTGCATATGTCAAAAGAGTTGAGAGATAACATTCTTGTTGAACATAAAGAATATATATTTTTCGTTTACATTGATTATGAAAAATTGCTATTGTTTTGTGAATCATATAAGATTGTTAGACATTCTTGACAACTCTAGGGCAAGTGCACCGACTAGTTCATGTAATAATAATGATAAGTTAACATCGTCTCCATGGAGATTATTATTAATTCACTAACACAAGTTGTACATACTTAGGTAACAAAATGTTTTTAATTTTGAACAAACCTAAAATTAATTAGAGATAATTCAATAAAGAGAAAATTATTATGGAATTTGAATCACTTTATTTTCAATGTGTAATTGTTGATTTTCAATTTTAATAATCTAACCTATTTGATTACATCAAATTAGACTAAATTCATTGGCTCAAAATCATTTTTTAATAACAACAAACCCTAATTTCTTAGGAGATCAAGTTTGTTACTCAAAACATGTACGAAATTTAATTTATTAGACACACGTTAATACTTTATATTCCTATAATAAAATTGAAACATGACTATATATTTTTGGTTTTGGTTATTATCCTATTTTTAAATAACAAAATAATTTACGTTAAATTCTATGGTGATCAAGTATAGAAAAACATTAAGAACAAAAATATATGAATGATCCAATACATTTCAATTGCATAAATAACATACAAAAACCCAAACTACATAGATTCAAGAAGATTCATCTGATCCCTAATCAACGATTAAATTAACTACTTATTGTGTTTTGATAGAAAATACATGGAAATAAGATAGTTACTCATAAATGTTCATAAATGTTGCACAAAGTCTCCTCTTAGGTGTAGTTGCTTCCTCCTATGCATCTTAAATTTAGAATTCCAATAAAATAATAGTATCTATTATATATATTTAAAACAGACTCCTAAATTCCACCTCACCTTTGAATGTCACCTCACTCTCTCGAATGCCACCTATAAAAATATTTTCCACATCAGCCAAAAAGCTGATGTGGACTCTCCTCCTTTCTCCCCTCTCAAATCATGCTCTCAATATCTAATCTCCTTCAATCCTACTCTATTTTTCTTCTTTTTTCGACAATTTCTTTAATACCTCCAAAATCTATTTGATAATATTATTTTATAATAAATTTATAAAATTATTTTACAATTATTTATAATTTATAAATTATTTTACAATTTGATAATAATATATATTCTACTTGACAGAAAATACACAAATTTATTAAAAATAATCATAAAATATGAATATTTGCAAAATTATTAAAAAAGTTACTTCCAATTATTAAAAACTATTATCTGTTATATATATTTTTTTTTTACAAACTCTTGATGAAATATATTCCATAATTTTTTTTTTACAACAACTTCTCATGCTTACAATTAAAATATCATACTAATAAAACAAATAAATTTTTTAACCAATGTGAATAATTTATATTATTAGTCATTAAATTCGATGAAAAAAAAACCACTTAATCACTCATAAATATCAACATAAATATTCTTTATCTAAGATTCCTTCTCCTTTTAAAATAAAAAATATTAAATAATCAATAATATTTTTAAATTTTTACATATTATTTTTGGGTTTGTATTTTACATTTTATTTCATCAAATAAATGCAAGTATCATTATATGTTGAAAAATAAATTAACAATCAAAGTACAATGAGTCAAACAATTATCCTATATAATAAATTATCATACGAATTTTATAAAATATTTTAAAAATTAAATTAAATAATTGTGATAAACATAATTTTCTCTCATTTTAATTTTCCTAATCATATTCAATTATTACAAATTAATAAAATAATATTATAAGATAACTATATTTATAATACATAAAATATTATTTATAAAACTTATAAAATTAATTAATTAATATCCGCGCTGTGCGCAGACAATAATCTAGTTTAACTTAAATAGGGGTATGGAAATGCGTATCAGCGTATTGCGTTGTGGTTAAATATAATATGTTGACTCAAAATTAAATTAGACGCAACCATATGTACAATGCGCCACCAAGCCCTCCAACAACACAACAATGTAGTGATTAGTGCATAAACATAATTTTCCTAATCATATTCAATTATTACAAATCAATAAAATAATATTATAAGATAACTATATTTATAATATATAAAATATTATTTATAAAACTTATAAAATTAATTAATTAATATCCGCGCAGTGCGCAGACAATAATCTAATTTAACTTAAATAGGGGTATGGAAATGCGTATCAGCGTATTGCGTTGTGTTTGAATATAATATGTTGACTCAAAATTAAATTAGACGCAACCATATGTACAATGCGCCACCAAGCCCTCCAACAACACAACAATGTAGTGATTAGTGCAATGCACCCTAACACTTCTTTACTATGCTCAAACTCCAATAAAAGATGAGTCAGCACTAATATTTTGTAGCTTCTCGAATGCCCATTCCTCAATATAATTGACTTGTAACATCAAAACAAGAAGAAAATACTATAAATATTTATCTGGTTAGAAAAAGTTCACAACAAAGCATTGAAAAATTATCCAAGACGATCCAAATTGATTTTCTTTATAAAATAAACTATGAAACTAAATAAAATTTAATGTTCATGGAATGACTCAATCTCTTATCACGAAACAATTAGATTCAATAATGGTGGAAGGCTTATTCGAGATCATAAAGAGATTTATATTTGTAGTTTCTTTTGTAATCTTGATCGGACTACCTCTATGTTAGATGAGCTTTAGGGGTTGGATCATGGTCTTATAATGGTTTGCAATTTGGGTTTGACTACTATATATATCGGTAGAAATAGACTCTATTATTGTAGTTAACATAATTCAGTCAAGGAGAACGGTCAATCTCTATCTTAGACATCTTTTTCAAGAAGTCATCTCTCTTGTAGATCGTGAGGATGGAGTTGTGTAATTAATGACATTTATGATCATAAGGCTAGTTGGTATGCATATAAGCTAGCCAACCTTAATCTCAATGAAGGTTTTAGTATTGTGAATCTACCTAGTCCCCCTCCCATCTATTACTTCTCTTCGATGATAATTGTAGAGGAATGTTTTTCCCTCATTTAGTTCCTTAAGTTTTCCTTATAATTTTTTCTTTTATAAAAAAACAATTATACTAGTCATTGTTATCACCATTTCAATTAAACTTCCTAAGAATGCAATGAAAAAATTATCAACTCATTTTTAATTTTGAAAATCATTATCATGACATGAATTTGTAGATTATATCACACACACTTTAAAAAGTGGATCTTAAAATTGATATAATTTACAATATTCAAAGTTCCATTATTTTTTTTTACTTATTACATATACAATACATGTACATATAACATGAATAAATTAATATAAAGTTCATAGCCATATCAATACTTGTAAGATAACGTAACAACTAATATACTGTCTATAAAAAAAAATTGTTTGTCTAATAAAAAGTAAAAAATATTATTTTAATTTTGTATATTATATTTGTAATGATTCAATACGATATTATTAACACATGTGTTAAGACTAAAAATAGAGCTATATATTTTTGTTGAAATGAGGAGAGGTAAAGAGTTGTAAGTGCATTAATGAACTAACGAGAGAATAAAAAACGGTATATGAGAGAAAAATATGGAAAAATTGAGAGAGTTAGAGGATTAGGGAATCATGATAGGTTTGTGAGATCAATTGAATTGAGTCATAGAATCAGATTGAGAGAGAAAGAAAGGGAGACAAGATATAAAAAATGAGAAAGATTATGTAATGAGAGTAAACGAAAAGATAGAAAAAATGAGAAAGATTTTGTAATGATTCCATGGAAATCTCATGTTGAAGGGAAATACATTTTCCTAGTAAAAAATATAACAAAAATCCATAAAATTTATTTTTAAAAAAGTTTCATTAAAATTTGAAATTTTTTGAAAATGACAAGACTTTTCTTTTCGTAAGCTGTAAAAAGTCCTGATTGAATGCTACTAGATTTCTACACATTATTTATCAAGTACAAACAATCCTAAAGTTAGAAAAATTAGAATGGTTTTTAAATAGAAGGTGGGGAAAAATATTTGTTTAGAGAAGATAAAAGATAAAATTTAAAAAGAATGTAGAAAAAAAATATAAAGAGAAGTTAGATGTACAAAATAAAAAGGAGAACGATGAAAGTGATATATTAGTGAAAAAATAAGACATTTGTTGTAGATCAAACGACCATAAAATGCAACAGTTATTAATTAATGGATTTGTGGCAACTTATCTTGTCGGAATAAATGCCGTCAGAAACATGTAATGAAAAAATTTTGACGAAAATAAATGCTGCCGCAAATTAAAAAAAAATAAAAAATTCTCTCCAACAAATTTGTGGTTGTTTATGGTTGCCACAAAAAACAAAATTCGACTACAAATAATATACTTGATTTGTGATGACTTTTTAAGTCACCAATAACAACCAATTTGTAATGGTCTTTTCAGTCATTAATAACAATCGATTTGAAAGTGATATATATATTTGTAAGAGTTTTTTGTAATAATTTGTGAAAGTTTTTTTCTGTTACAAATATTTTTTAAGTTGGCCACAAATTCATGTATTTCTTGTAATGAACGTATAGACAAAGACATTCATGGTAATAGTATTCATTCCACAAATTCATGTATTTCTTGTAATGAACGAATAGACAAAGACATTCATGGTAATAGTATTCATTGTGTTATTAACGATATTCTTTTACATCATACCTCAACTTCGACCTAGGAGACATCATTTGTTTTTCAATAATTTTCTCCTTTTGATAAAAAAAAATTGATAAAAATCGTGAAGAAGTTTCGGACATGAACTCGGTTGATTTTATGGAATAAAAAATTCCATAGACACTTGATGAATCTAAGGTTCAACCTACCCATAATCTTAAAAGGTTTAAATATGTTTTTTGTCTCTATAAATATATCATTTTTTTATTTTAGTACATCAAAGACAATCGATTTTTGTCCCTAAAAAAAGAGTTAATAAACCGCCATGAGACTCATGACACATGAACCTATAAATACATATCAACACATCATCATTTTTGATATATTAAAAATTAAAATATTTTATATTATTAATTAATAAATTATTTATTGATCATTTAATAATTAATGTTATTTTATAAAGAAAATATGAATAAAAATTAAAAGAGAAATTTGATCATTCTTTTTTCATGTTAATTTAACTTTAAGGACCAAAGTAGATTTCTCTGATTTTACAAATATTAAATTTAAACAAAAAAAAGAACTTACAAAATGAAAATAAAATACAAAATTACGAGATCAAAATTGTGTCCACAAAATATAATTAACGATATATAACTTTTAACTTATCTAACTAAAATATTAAATGCTTTCTATCTAAACTCTCACGTGATCCCAATTTTGATCTAACCATCAAAATATAATGGACACAATTAAAATTAAACAAATTTTTATTTAATAACTCCAAAACATTAGGCATGTTTGTTGCATGATTTATTATTACATAAGATCCGAGAATTAAGCCGTCAACATTATCAGCTTATCCTTGACCTCCCCGTTTCAATATTTTCACAACATCTTCTCTTTTGAGCCATACAATATTTTTCAACTCCGAATAAATTGGAGATCTATTCCTTACATATTACATATTTTGATTAAATAAAGTAAACATAAGAACACAACGTTAAACAATGAAAATGCATTACATACTACGTGGCAGTAACAACTTTGATTTGGTATTTTAGTATTTAAACTCCAACCTAAAAATTCTCTTACTCTTCCAATTTTGCATGCACTCTTTGTCTTCTCCTATATCTCATTTGCAAAGAAAACACAATACTGTGTGAAAAAGTGACATACAAATAAACACCAAAGAAGATTAAATTAGCTACCTAAGGATTTCACTATGAGTTGGTCTTCATTCTATCACACAGCCTCGAGGGTTTTTCACAAGTATCCATCCTGGTCCAAATCTGTTGTTGTATGCACTATCATCAGGTCTCAACATTTTCTCAAACTTGTTGTGATTGTGATTATTGTTCAAATGTTACAAGAATATTGAGGAGAAAAAAAAATTGCATGTTAAAAAAAATCAATATTTTTTTTATAATTTATAACTTTACCTATGTTTGTATTTTTGGTTGTAGTGGTGGAGGTCTAGTGGCATACAATGATGCCAGATCAGCATATAGTGATTGTGGTGATCAAATCCCAAAAAAGAAGGTGGTGGTGCTTGGAACTGGTTGGGCTGGAACTAGTTTTGTGAAAACCATGAAAAATCAGTCTTATGATATTCATATTGTTTCACCACGTAACTATTTTGCATTCACTCCTTTGTTACCAAGTGTTACTTGTGGCACAGTGGAGGCACGAAGTGTTGTTGAACCAATTCGAAATATCAGCAGAAAGGTAAATTGGAATTAAAAAAACAATTAAATATTTTCCTGTAGACTTATAAGAGGATGATTATGTTGATGCCTTGCAACAGAGTGGATTAAATGTTCAATTCAGTGAAGCTGAATGCTATAAGATCGATCCAAAGAACAACAAAGTATACTGCCGTGCTGGTAAAGAGAAAAAGCTTGATGGCATAGAAGAATTTTCCATTGATTATGATTATTTGATAATAGCTATGGGAGGTCGTTCTAATACCTTTAACACACCTGGTGTTCAGGAGAATGCCTATTTCTTGAAGGTAAAGCAATCTACTCTAAGGACTGCATATAAATTTTATTTGAATTTGATGCTATATTGTTTGAGAAAAATTACTTTTTTAATAATAACTTTTCACAATTTTCTTAAAAATCACTAAATTATTAATACCAAAATCAATTTATTTTTTTATAATATATAATGAACATGTTGTCAAAAGATTTTTTTATAATACGTTGATCTACTCTTGAATATGTGAATTAGGAAATTGAAGATGCTCTAAGAATCCGCCAAAAAGTGATTAACCTTTTTGAAAGAGCAAGCCTCCCTTCTATATCAGTGGAAGAGAAGAAAAAGCTTCTGAGTTTTGTAGTTGTTGGTGGTGGTCCAACTGGTGTAGAGTTTGCTGCAGAGTTACATGACTTTGTCCATGAAGATCTATCTAAATTATATCCTTCTCTTATAAACCACGTCAAGATTACTCTCTTGGAGGCTGGTGATCATATCTTAAACATGTAATGTATATTTTTTTGCTATATTTAAATGTTATGGTTCAAAGAATTCAAGTCTATTTAATGTGAACTTATGGTTAACCATTTGTTGAGTACTCATTACAGGTTTGACAAGAGAATAACAGAATTTGCTGAAAAAAAGTTCAACAGAAATGGAATTGATGTGAAGTTAGGATCAATGGTTGTAAAAGTTAGTGAAAAAGATATCTCTGCCAAAGAAAGAGGAAGTGGTCAAGTTGTTACTATGCCTCATGGTATGGTTGTTTGGTCAACTGGTATTGGTGTTCGTCCTGAAATACTTGATTTTATGAAACAACTTGGTCAGGTTTGTTTCTAGAGTTTAAAGATAGCACATTAATAGTGTAGTTCAATTATAAATATTCAATCTATCACATTATATTATGCAATTTTAAATAAAAAATCAATTATCTAATGTTTTGTTTATTGACGAGATATTATTGATGTCACTAATACAACTCCTTTAATAAGTTTCTAAAGTTAGTCTTATATACTATTCAAATTTTTCTAACTTTTAATTTTTTTGTATGATAGATTAATAGACGTGCATTGGTCACTGATGAATGGCTAAGGGTGGAAGGGTGTGACAACATCTATGCTTTAGGTGATTGTGCAACTATAAATCAACGTAAAGTTATGGTATGCACAATCCATACATTGAATATAGTTTTTACTCTTAATTACTTCATTCAGAATGATTTATAAATAAATTTTACTTCACTCTTGGAAATGAAATATAAGAAAATGTTAATTTTAATTGCTTTTTTCGTGATTTTTAAGTTTTATCCTATTTTTTTTCATTAAGGCTTAGACTAATGATTTTTATAGAACACTACTACTAATTTTTATTGAAATCATAGACATTTGAACAACACATTTTGGTTTGATGTTTTAGTGGTCTTCTAGTTTTTTTAAGAACATTTGTGTATACTGATTTTACTAGGAAGATATAGCTGTGATATTCAACAAGGCAGACAAGAACGAATCAGGAATGTTAGATCTCAAAGAATTTCAAAACGTTGTTGGCGACATTATTGAGAGGTATCCACAAGTGGACATTTATTTAAAGAAAAATCAAATGAAAGACATGGCCACTTTGCTAAAAAAATCTCAAGAAAGCTCATTGAAAGTGGACATTGAATACTTTAAAGATGCTCTTTCCAAAGTTGATTCCCAGATGAAAAATCTTCCTGCAACAGCTCAGGTCCATATTTGATATATATATGTATATATAATTCCTACTAAAAACATAAGGCTAATTTGTATCGCATTGGATTTGCTAGAATACTGTGGCTCACCGTGATTCTGACAAATTATAGGTCGCTGCTCAACAAGGAGCCTATCTTGCAGACTGTTTCAATCGGATGGAGTTGTGTGAGAAATATCCGGAAGGCCCTCTAAGGTTTAGGGGAATAGGACGCCATCGATTTCGCGCCTTTAGGTATGGAAAAGACCCATTTTATTGTTGACATCAAATCCTTTATATAGTAGAAAATTGTGGTTAAATACAGTTGATGTAATCTAGATTGTGATTATATTACAATTGAGAGACAAAATATTGATGTGGCTAATTAGTACTTGATCATATAACATGAGTTATTAGTT
Organism: Cicer judaicum; assembly: GCA_037974835.1. Taxonomy (NCBI): domain Eukaryota; kingdom Viridiplantae; phylum Streptophyta; class Magnoliopsida; order Fabales; family Fabaceae; genus Cicer; species Cicer judaicum. The sequence goes on from JBBPBS010000249.1 coordinate 1,626,724, forward strand.
AATTCATTTTGATATTTGGTTACTTTTTGTGTCTGCAATCAAATTAGTGCATGATTGAACAACAACTTAACCTAAACAAACATCCTATGAACAAAAGGTACAAGCATTTTGGGCAATTTGCTCCTCTTGGTGGAGAACAAACTGCTGCTCAGCTTCCAGGAGATTGGGTTTCAATTGGTCAAAGTAGTCAATGGTTATGGTATTCAGTATATGCGAGGTATTTTATAATTCAATGTATTTAGTTTAATGAATGTTGGTATATATGCTTTCATTTTATTTAAATTGGACCATCTACCACTGTTGTATGGTGCAACAACTTTATTAAACCGCTGCACATTTCAAGTGTAGAGGATATGAGTTTTATTTCATCATCTAACGATTTCTCAAAACATGCAGCAAACTAGTTAGCTGGAGAACAAGGGCTTTGGTGATATCTGACTGGGGAAGAAGATTCATATTTGGAAGAGACTCAAGTCAAATTTGAGATCCAGTTCAAAACTTGTTCTACATTTAATGGATTACCTCATATATTTTGTTGGCACAAGATGGCCACAAAAAAGGAAAAAGAATAGGGTGTTTGATTTTTTTGATTCAAAAATATTTTCTATTATTACCCATCTTATAGTATATTCATTCATATTATTGATCAATATTTTGATTTTGTACTTTGATGTGAAGCCTAATGACACGCTAGCAAATATAATAGAGAAAAGTCAAATCCATAACATAATGAAAATCAAGGAGTATATATATATATATATATATATATATATATATATATATATTATTTTTGAAATGAATGGAGATCATTATATTCTCTAATCCTATTAAGCCATCAAGTAGCTCATAACGTTAGTTAGTTATTCACTTAACAATGTTAATAAACAAGATTTCATAAAGCACATGCATCTCATGTACTCAAATTATGGACGGTTTTGGAAGATAAAAATTGTCATTACTAATATTAATTTACACCAACTCTTAATATTTATAGAAAACCAATAGATTAATTGCAATTATGTATTCAAAATGAATAGTCGAAATACATAACCCAAAACATGTGGAAAATTACATATATAAAACATGTTTATGTCCCAATTAATTTGTCATAAAAATATGCGTGTGTCCGTACGAAGAATTTTTATAATCCTATAAGTCTAACATACAACTCTAATAGCAACTAAACAACAACCTCCCAACTAAATTAACATTGAATACTAGACGTACAATTAATTTCGGTTTCCAATAGTCCTCATGCATTGATAGTCTTCATATCAATTTTCAAGACTCCTCATACATTGTTAATCTTATAGGAACTTCATATGAATATCATATGATCATATTTAATATGACATTTAATTTTAATTAGTCCCAATGAAAAACTAAAATCAAAAGGTTGCAAGAAACAAAAGCATTAGAAATTGCATTTCATAGAAATCATGCACATCAAACATTGGGAATTAGCACAAATTAATTAAGTTATCATTTTCATGACTTTGATGTTATTACTATTTTTATGACTCCAATTAATGTTGTTTCTATTTTTCTGCTTATGGTTCTAGTTTTGAATTAAGGACTTATGATTAAATTATTATAGATTTAGTATATCGCTAAGTTATTTATAATTGTTGTAGATGAATGATGTATTGCATACATGACATAATAAAGATATTTCATACAAAATATCTAAAGTTCAGTATAGTATCATTAGTCAGATCATGTATGACCTTATTCACGATGGAACATTCAGGTTGTTACAAGCATGGAATAACGGGTAAAGAAGAACAATCAGGACGCTGATTGGGGATTGGCTAAACCACCTTTACCAATCACGACTCAATTATCTTGGTGACCCACGTCAAGATATTGAGTGATTTTTTCTTATTCTAAAGGAAAAGATTTGAGTTCATGCATATTTTTTTTAGAATAAAAAAAAGATTATTATAATTAAAACTTTTATAAAAATTAAAAGTGAAAGTTTTAACTTGAGATGCATAATTGTTTTCATGTTTTATATATATTTATGAAAGAAATTCTTTAAGATTGTTCCTCTCATTATTTTCAGAGCTCACTGAGATATTTTTATCTCACTCCCTTTATTCTTTATTTTATTTTATTTTTTATTTAACAGTTGGAGGAACATGATATATGAATTTAACATCAGAAGATCAGTTCCAAACTTGTGTAATTAAAATTTGATGTTTTATTTTATTTTATGATGTAATCAAACAATCATAGTTTATTTTCAAGATGTAATATTTTATGAATCTACTAAACAAGTTGTAAACTATATTTATGAATGTAATTTTCAGTTATGTCAGTGATTCTAATTTATTATTCATTATTAGTTATCTCTGTTTTATGAAGGTGTATGGGTCCAATTGCCATATTCTACATCATCATTATCCATCTTCAAAACTTCAAAGTCACCTGAAGTATAAGATGTGAGGAACTGATTCCTCGATGTAACATGTAGTGCAACACCACTATCAATTATCCACATGCTCTCGTCAAATACAAGATTAATTGACTCATGGTCACATATATTAACAAGATTATCACTAGTAGCAGTAGTAACACGATTATCATCAATATCATAATCACAACCTCTTTTTTTCTACTTACCATTCTTGCCATTACTCTCCTTTTTCCAAAGAAAACAATTCTTCTGTATATGTCATGTTATATGACACTAATGACACCATATATTTGTATCTAGACTTGGACTTACTTCTACTATTTTATCTACCACCATTCAGTTCTTTTTTCTAACTTATCTCCTATTTTCAGTAACAAGAACTTTAGATTGAGATGAAGAACCTTACGTCTTCCTTCTCATGTCCTCATTCAAAACACCACATTTAGCCGTTTTCAAAGAAACAAAACTGTTAGAAGCTGAACTCGTTATAGAAACTTAAAATGTATCCCAAAAGATTATCATCAAACTGAAACCCATTCCTGACAACTAATCAAGGAGTCCCTGAAATTCACTCAAGTGGTCCGAAATGGAAGTCCCTTCCTTATACTTTAAATTTATGAAAGTATTCATCAATAACAATTTATTATTACCTGATTTATAGACAAACAAAGTCTCTATCTTATCCCACATAGTTTTTTTATTTGTCTCATCAACAATATGATTATAAACATTATTTTCTACACACTTCCTAACAAAACCACATACCTATTGATTATAATATTCTCCTAACTTGCAAGAACATGTGAGGAGCAACAACAAATATATATATATATATATATATATATATATATATATATATATATATATATATATATGGCAGCAAATTGATTAAAATAAAAGAGCATAAAGAACATCGATATTTTAACGTGAAAACCTCTCAATGCAAGAGTAAAAAACCACAAGTCGTCCAAACTAACAAAATAGCTCAACTATAATCAAATAAAGGTACAAAAGAGTCTCAAGATAATGCAGAAATTGTGCCTACAACCAGTCAAAATAACAAAGCTCTAAAGATTGCAAATAAAAATCAAGAAGAAGAAAAACACACAAAAACTTGCTGCTATGCGAACACAATTCCTCCCTCACCACACGTTTCTCCAATTCAACCATTATAAATGAAGACTTGAATGTTGCAACCATGTTGTTCAAAAATAAGTTCAATCTAACGGTTAAAGAATGTGCATTCAATGATTTTTTAAGATTGATTTAATAAAATTGAAAATAAAGTTTACTCTTCTTCTTTCTCTTTTCGTAAAAGCATTTCTTTTAAAATAGTCTCTATCTTCCAATCCTAATCCACTTAAATAAATGAGACATAGACTACAATATTAGAACTTTTATCTACGTAGAAAGAGAATCCAATACTCAACAAGTATCACCTTGGCTTTTCAACGATACCTTCGGAAGAATCATAACCACAATTAAATTAATATGAAAAGACAAATCTAAGTTTTTTTCATCTCAAATTAATCATTCAATTTCAATTAAAAAAGAAAATGAAAAGTAATTTAAAGAAAACAAAATTTAGCATGCTCAACGAACACTATCATTGATCAAAATTTACATGAGTATATATACTTGACACAATTAGCGGACAAGTAATAATGTTTCAAAAAAAAAAAATACACTATACAATAGATCCCCAGAAATCTCAACCGTGACCTCCCCAATAATTAATTGGGACCCCAGCAGCTTAGGTACATGACTGTTCTCAATGACTCCTCTGGCTGCCTTGAATTCTCATCTTTCAATCTTTTAGAAATCAAAGCAGAGGAAGAAAGTTTCTTTGTCTGAGAGATAGACCTAACGTGATTTTTAAGATGCTGTTGTGCTGATTTCAAAGCATAATTCCATCTACATATGCCTTGATCCTTCAAGGCTTCCACAACACCAACGCTAGCTGCAACACTCCAAGCTCTGATTGTTGAACTCATCTTTGTATTGTAAATTGTGATTGCAAGTAATTTTTCTGATTGAAGAAAACTGTTAGATGTTGGCTTTTATATAGTTGAGAGAATGGCCGAGGTTTTTAGAGAAACCAGGGCAGGGAGCTAGTGGTTTTAAGAAAACCAATGGCTTATCAATTGAAGATTTTAATTTTAATATTAAAAAACAAAAGTTATCTTGACTAGTTTATAAAGAGGATAAACACGTGTCTTCGCTACAGAATTTGTTGCTTGCAAATTCAGGAACTTAAGTTCCATCAACTTCTCTCTATATTTTTCACGATTTTTTTTTTATATTTCTTTTTTTTTTTTACAATGTTTTTATTTTATATGTCTAGTATTCCAAAAAGTTTTCTTTTGTGATTATCACATTGAAGTTACATTAGCATGTGCTGGCATTCCTCTCTATTTTGCATACATTTCTTCATGTATAAGATACTTATAATAGAAAAAGAGATTAGAGGTAGCAATCAAACATCGTAGTAGAATAGAGGAAAAAACACTGAGATTTATATTGGTTTATTATCAACGTGACAACTATGTCCAGTCCCCTTACACAAAAAGATTTATCCATTAATTATGAACCTGAATTACAATACTTGACCCTACAGGTTAGTCTTCTTAACTTTCATATCGAAACCTACAAACTATTTGGGCATTACAACACCTTAACCCTACAAGTCAAGTATTCTTAACTTCTAACTTGAAAATCTACAAGTCGTTGAGGTAGAATAGCAACTATTGAGCTGGATTACAAAGGGATTGAACTGATTCTGAGCATATCTTCCTTGCGCAAGGTAAACAAAGATCTTCACAAAAAATAAATCATGATAGATATGGTTTGGGAATATGATCATTGAAACTTTATTAATTCTAAAATGAATATTCAACCAAATATTCTAGAATGATTCTGTGTGAGAATATCTGGATATTGCTTGAAAATGATTATCCTTGAATATTCTAAGTGTATCTTCCTTGTGTGAGATCAACAAAGATGTTCACAAAAAATAAACCTTGATAGATATGGTTTAATGATTGATGAAGCTTGATTAATTAAAAAATGAATCTTCAACCAAATCTTCTAGAACGATTCTGTGTGAGAATGTCCAAATAGCATTCGAAAATAACTCTCCTTGAACCTTTTTCAGACGCTTGTTTAAAAGAAGTGGGAACAAATTTGAATATGTTCTTGGACCATCAAAGTCGTGAAAGAACTCAACCTTCACCAGAGCATTGATTTTTCATCAAAGTCAATGACTTTCTTTATCATAACATAACTTGATCATTGGAGTTAGATGTTGTGTTTCTTAGTTCAGGTAGTTAGAGGAAGAGCTGCATGACTTAGAATAAGTGGGATGGACAACGTCACCTTGTTGCATCTTCAGAGCATGTTGCGCATCAGAGACAACATATTAGAGCAAGTTGCAGTCTTCAAAGTGAATGAAACTTGAGCTTCATAAGCAACTGGAATAGAAGCTTTAAAGTTATTGTAGTAGGCTTTGCAAAGGCATGTCAAACATAGACATGCTTTAGTCTCTAGAGGAAAATGCGTATAAGCATTAGAGGCACACTAGGAAGACACTTCTAAAACAAATCTTTAGAGGCAGATGCGTGCACACAACAACGCATGTAATAACCAGAGTATGAACTTTGCGTTGACTTCCTTTTACTTTGATATCTTTATTTCCTCTAACGTATTTGTTTCCTTTAATGTCTTCATTTTCTCTAACATCTTCACTTCCTATGATATCTTTGCTCTAATATATTTTCCTCAGTTTCCTAGTAGTATTTACTGCACATTCAACGAAATCATCAATGAAAGAAATTGTTATCACAAAGTACCTTTGTTATCAACAAAATATGACAAAAGAATTATTCCTAGAATAAACCTAGTTCCAACATACATGAAATAATTCCCCCTTATTCTCCTGAATCTAATGGGAAGCTGAAAGAAAAAAAAAACAGAACTTTAAAAAAAATGATGAATGTTATGCTAGCTAGTTTTCATGCTCCTAATAACCTTTGAGGTGAAGCTCTATTGTTGGCATGTTTTCTATTAAATAGAACTCCTCATAAGACTATCGGTAAGACACCTTATGAACTTTGGAAAGGTTATCAACCTAACTTAAAATATTTAAAAGTGTGGGGTGCTTAGCTAAAGTCATGTTACCTGAGCTTAAAAAGAGAAAAATAGGTTTTAAGACCTATGATTTTATGTTTATAGGATATACTGAAAAGAGTGATGCCTATATATTTTTTTGTTCTAAAAAGTAATGTTTTAGATTGCAATTCAATTTTGGAAACAAAGAATGCTGAATTTTTTGAGAACATATTTTCTTTGAAATATGAATATGAAGGTAAGTTCTAGGCAACCTTTAGAAATTAATTTTGAAGATCGAAATGAAGATTTAAGGAGAAGTAAAAGGCAAAGAAAAGAGACATCCTTCTAAAAATGATTTTTATACTTATCTTGTTGATAATGAGCCCAAAAAATTTTACAAAGCTATTTCTTTTGCCAATAAACTATTAAAATTGAAATTGATTCAATTTTAAAATGTAAAAATTGGATATTAGTAGATTTACCTCTATGAGCAAAACCTATTGGGTGCAAATGGATTTATAAAAGATTTTTCTCAAAAATAAAATATTGATTATCAAAAGATTTTTAAAAACCTATTGTGTCAATTGATAAATATCAAGCTCGTGTTTTAATAGCTTTGGCATTCATTTACAAACTTGTTACACATCAAATGGATGTAAAAACAATTTTTTTAAATGGTGATTTAGAAGAAAAAATGTATATGACTCAACTTGAAGGATGCGTAATTTTTGGTCAAGAGAAAAAAAAAGTGTACACTCCTTAAGTCTTTGTATGGTTTAAAATAGGCACCAAAACAATGACATAAAAATCTAATGAATTTTTTACTAGTGATGGTCTAACTCTTTCATTGAAGTTAATAAATGTTTTTACAAATCTTTGCATGGAGACCATGTTATTATATGTTTATATGTGGATGACATGCTAAATTTTTGGTATTTGTATTGATATTGTGATCAAAATTAAATATTTTGTTGCATCCAAGTTTGCAATGAAAGACATGGGTGAAGCAAGTGTATTTTTGGGAGTAAGAATCATAAGGAAGGGGTTATGTGTTCACACTTGGTGGTGCGATTACTTAGAGATCAACCAAAAAGCCAATAATTTCTATATCAACTATGGAATCAAAGTTTGTAGCTCTAAAGTTGATTGACAGTGAAGTTGAGTGGTTAAGAAATTTTTTGTCAGATATTCCTTTGGGAATAAAACCAACCCTGTCAATGTAAATACAAAGTGATAGCCAATCGGCTATAGCTGTTGCAAATAATAATTCTTACAATGGATTAAATAGACATGTACAATTAAGACATAATATGGTAAAACAATTGAAGAAATATGGAACAACATTGATCGATTATGTGAAGTCAAAAGTGAATCTAGTTAATCCTCTAACAAATCTCTGCGAAAGAAATTAATTTGTGAGACCTCTACAAAGTTAAGCCTCTAACAAAGAAGGTTCAATGTGGTAAGAGCATGAAAATGAAAACACGAGAAAATGGGTTGAAGTGTGTTTGACTAAATTGAATTCTCTTTGCTAATTTAGTTAAAACTAGTTTGAGTTTGGTGACTTACTTGGAATAAAAGTAGTAGCATTCGAGGTTAAGTGAACAGAGACAAAAGTAAAACAAGAATTGTAGAATTAAAGTGATACAAGAATTTATCTAGGGTCACCACCAACTTAGTAGCTACGTCTAGTCCCTTCACTCAATAGGATTTAATCCACTAATTTAAAACTTAAATTACACCATACCTGACCCTACAAACTAGTCTTTTCAAAACTAATTGACACTCATCGACCTAAGTCGAGTCTTTTCAACACAACCTGAAAACCTATAGATTTCTCGAAGAACACGAAAGCAACTATTGGGCTAGGTTACAAGAGTTTGGAACAATTTGGTTTTCTTCTAACAAGCTAATTGTAACAATGACTCTCACATTAGAAAACACTTGGAAAATATTTCTTTTGAGGAAATATTTATCTTTACTTTAACCTTATGAACTCTAATGACTTATGAAATTTTGTGCTTGTGAGTTCTCTTATTTTCGTCTTCAGCCTTGGGTATTTATTTATAGAATAGGTTACGGTTTCTCCTTATAAAATCTGAATCATATCCTTGAAAATAATAAATGTATCTTCTTGTGAGTGTTTCTTCTTGTAAATAATTCTTGATTATATCTTCTTGTATATAAATCTTGATAAAATCTTCTTATAAATAATTCATATCTTCTGGTGATAAATTTTGATCAAATCTTCTTTAAATCTTGACCATATCTTTTTTTCAACTTAGTTAAAGATTTTCTTTAATTATAAATCTGAATCAAATCTTATTTCAGATTATCTTAAAAAACACTCATATTCTTTCATACTCTTTCTTAATTTGAGCTAAAATGGATTTGAGTTGTTCTTCACAAGTTTTTGATTCAACTAAGTCTTATTTTCATACTTAATTCTTTCAATTTTAGTCGTTGACTTTCCATCAGAGGCATTGACTTCATTGTAGGAGTGAGATGTTGTGTTTCTTAAATAATGATAGTCAGAGGCAGAATTGCATTACTTAGAATTAGTAGCGTTGGGAAAATCACTTTATTGAAACTTCAAAGTTAGTGCAACATCAAAGGTTGCATATTAGAGACAACATTTGGAGTGTGTTGTACCATTTTGATCAGTAGATTGTGAGCTTTGAATTTATGATTGGAGCAATTTCTTTGGAGTTAATTATACCATGATATGAATGCTTCATAGACATGTTGTGTTTGTGCACATCAAACACATGTAAGCATTAGAGACTTACTTCAAATTCAGTTTTTAGAGGTAATCTTTAGACTCAGTTTTAGAGTCATTCTACAGAAGCAATCCGCAGACTCAAACCTGTATCCCAAACTTTAGACCCAAACATCAGAGACAATTTGTCTAACCTTTAGAGGAAATCTTTGTTACCTTTAGAGGCACGTTACTTTCAGAAGCATATATTTAGAGGTAGACTCATATACTTTGTATTCCTCTGATATCATCATTTGGTAACTTCCTCTAGTCACTTTCTTGGGTGACTTTCCTCTAGTCATTTTCCTTTGGTACCTTCCTTTGATTTTCTTCTTCTAGTTATTGCATATTTAATGAAGCCATTTATTTAAATTTATTGTTCTCATAAAATACTTTTACTAACATCAAAACTATAAGTGCAAAACCAACTTGATTCCAACAAGAACAAGTTGCGTGTTAATTCTAATTGTACTATTATTGTTTTGTCCCTTTCCTTTAATGTACTTGGGATAGTGCTACACGTTGTATTATTGAGAGGTTAAGCTATAACGATTTTCATACCCCTTTATGGATGGTGTATGATTTGTAGCATGAAATTAATGAAATCATCTATATTGGTGTCAAGTGGGGCCGCTTGCATGAGATCGTGGGGAAATCTCTAGAGTACTCATGAATATCTGGCGGACACACAACCTATTAGCGCAAATAACGTAACAACAAGAATTGTGGAGGTGTAATGTGATAGTGATACCTTTAATAGATAACAAGTGTCTTGGGTTGCATAGCTTGCTAAACCAATTCATTGTGTGTTAAGGCTTATCAGTCTAGTATAGGTTGCATTGCTTGCTACACAGTTCTAATGCATTACATCTATGATATTTATCTAGGAAATTCTTTAATTTTCTAATGTTTAACTTTTGAAATACGGTGAGGATTGTTGTATTTTAAAGTGTTTATGGGAATATAACATTCAAACATCAAAATACACCGGGGCTATGAGGCCTATCAGACACAGCTTACACCCCTAGGATATTCTCGGCAGACCTGTACAAAAGTACTGCCTCAATAATTTTAACTTTCCCCACGTCACATCAAAAAGTGGAACATGGACCCATAAAAAGAAAAGACATCAAACAATTTAAGCATAGATACAATCTTCCAAAATGAAATAAATACAATCACAAAAGAAAGATATTTAGTCCTTATACAACCACCTAATCTAATCATGCTGCAAAACTATAAAACCTGGGTGATCACCACGCTCTCCGCAAGATCCTCCTAACACAGCTTCGGTCAGGTATGTCTAATTACGTGACCATCTCCAGGGTACCTACTGGTAGGACGATCGTGGTTCTCATCTGAGGGCAAAGCCCAAATTTCCACAATAATTGTAAAGGGTCACCAACCAAAATTAACAAATATCACTTAGAAAAATTCTTATATTTCCAAATGCTCAAAAGAACCTTTCGTCTTAGCATACTCCTCATAAGAGTTTTCATATGTCTAAAAATGCATAAACAATGATGAAAAATGAAGTTTTGACAAACTGCACTGTTATAGTCGAATACAACTGAGAAAATGCAGATTTTCAATTCTAAAATGGCTCTAAATCAATCAACACTTCAAACATTAATGTTATCAATTATGAACACATAATTAACACCACATTAATCTCCACAAATTCACACCTCAATCACACATCGAATATTCATTAAATCAATTATGAACACATAATTACATCAAAACTTAATCAACTCAACTTCACACCTCAAAGCAATTACGGGAAATCACAACAACAACCAAATATGTATATACAATCATCATAGTATAACAAATATGACTCACGTGTCAAGCACACTAAAGCAATGCGTATATGCCAAAATGCATTTCGGAATTCCAAACCAAAACCATTCTCGAAGGGCGTAAATCATAATTGTACAACCTCTCACAGACTAGTACTAATTACCAAGGGGAAATCTCTCATAGATCAGCATAATTTACTAGCGTGCAGTCGCTCACAGACTAGCACGATTTTCTAGAGTGCAATCACTCACAGATCAGTCCATAAGGACTAAATAAAGTTTATATTGTTGTCTTTATCTCATTGTCTTTTTACACCACTTCAAAATATATCTCTAAAAATCACATAAATTGATGAGTTCTTTTCCTGATACAAATTTTTTTATTGTCACGTCATTTTTTCACTACACATTACAACATTTAAAATCACACAAATAGATGCTTTTTCTTTCAATATAAAAGTTTATATTGTCAGATGAACATTGTACTTTTAGATCATATCACGTCGTATAGAATTACATAACACAAAAATATATCGTGAACATTCTTAAATGATACTTTTATTAAATTATTATAGTTTAATTACAGTTTAAGTTTCTCTATTATTATTAATTCGTGTAAATTATCTCTTTATTTTAAAAGTTAATAACTTTGGTGTCTTTTTCATATTTTCAAATTAAAAAATACAGAATTGACATGTATTTAATGATGTATAATACAATTCTATGACATAACATCATGTAAATACATTAATTATTCATATATTATTAATTAAATGAATAATATAAAAAAAATTGAAGTCGAAAACAAAATTTTTATTATATTTTATTCCAATTTCATAAGTGTTAATCATTTTACATTATCCTATCATATGTCATTAAAACAATTCACGTCATCAATTTCAACTTTTAAAATAGAAAACCAATTTCGTAAATCAATAAAAATAAAATGACTAAAATTACAATTAAATTAATTATTATTTACGACAACAAGATACTTTCTTATTGAATAAATCACCATTTTGAGTTTTACAATTATAAATATATGTAAATTTGATGTCTCAAATTACAAAATATAAATTGTTCTCTAAAGTTGTTTAATATCAATCAAAATACTATAGATTGACAAACACTTACCATTTCAAAATCCAATACAATAATTTACTTGTTATTATTTGGAAAATGAAAATAGAAACATTTTAAAAACTAAAATGACCTAATACAGAATATGAAGAGGCTGAAGACCATTATCAATTGAAGCTTTCACAGCATCAATAACAACTTGTGTTTTCCTACTAATAATTGACCACTTATTCTCAGGTTTTGAATCACCAAACTTAATTCCTCCAACCAAATTTGCAAATTCCTTAACCATAAGTGCTTCTTGTGGAATATCTGTTTTAACTTTACATTCATTTGATTTAGGAGCCCAACCAGTAGAAAGTTCTCCAAAATAAGAATTTGTGTGAAAAAAAGCATTTTTTTCTTCATTAGGAATAACATAATCATGAACTCGTAATGACCCTTTTGTCCCCATAACTGTTATATCCATTGACATGTCTGATAAAAAGGAACAATAGAAAGTTGCTACTCTGTCATCTTCCCATAACAGAGAAGCCTCACAAGATAAAATGACCCCTGTTTCGTTGAATGTTGGTTTGTGTAAAGCTTGTGCTGTTTTGGGTAATTCGTAATTTGCAGCCCATAAAATAGCTCTAACACAATACCAACCAGTATCACCAAGAGTTCCAAGTGCATCAAGATCTGGCTTCACACGAATGTCGTTTTCTAGAAAATGTTCATTCACTCTGTATCAAAATGTTGCATGTACCTGTAAATAAGCAAGGTGTAATGAACAACACAAAACCTATGAAGCATCAAAACTTACACACATTGATGATGATGATGATGATAACATAATCTGATAAAATGAGAGTAATTTATGGTAACCATATGTATCTGTTTACATTTAAAAATAAATAATTTGTTAGTTGAAAATATGACACACAGTCGAATTTAGGGGTAGTCAATTGATTCTTAGCTGATGGAAGATTGGGTGTGCGGTAAGCACATGAATATGAGTTAGTCGAGTATTTCTTAGGGGTACAGTAGTCCACAAGGATCTTAAAGGTCTAAAATGGAGTCAAAACATGATAATTCAAAAGTTAAGCTCATAGAGGCACACAAGGAGGAAAAAATACACACAAATATTGCCAATGAAAAATAAGTCGATCGAAAGGTACCACGAACTCCCCCAAATAAAAAAGTTATCATACACTACTCGCGTAATTAGCTAACCACAACTACATGTCTATAGACAATGATTTAAGACCTTTAAGATTAATTTTTCCAATAAATACTAGTGCTTGTAATATTTTTTAAATACAATCAATCAAACAAGTTTTTATGTTATTTTTATCTTTATCAATTTATTTTATTTTATTTATGTAGTTCAATAGTTTAACATCTACAATATACTTAATTTGGAATAGGTAAAAAATACAATATACTTAATTTGGAATAGGTAAGGAATTAATAGTTAAAAGGATATAACTCATTTCTCATGTAACAATTTGAAACAAAAGTGAGTCAAAAAGTTGAGAGTAGATAACTGTTTGCTCGACTAAATCTTTTTCCATCAACGATATCGGTTCGTGTCATACGGAGATCATACTTCCTCGTTCCCATATATATCTTTTAAGATTTATGCACACATCTTTTAAGATTTGTGCACACATATATCTTTTAAGATTTGTGCACACATATAAATAAATTTTGCAAGAATTAAAAATAAAATACCAAAGATCAAAAGTAAAATATGTATTTTTTCAATAATTAAAAAGGTATTTTTAAAAAAATTAAAACCAAAAAGAATAATCTTTGAATTTTTGAATTATTTCAACTGAAGATGTTATTTTTTATTTTCTTTTAAGTATGATTTTTGGCGAACTTGGTTCAACTTAGAATATGTCATAAAAATACATAAAGACAAATTAAACATTAGAAATGAAGGATAGATTAATATACCGATTGAAGACGACCAAAGAGATCAGGTTCCGACATAAACTGAAACATTTTGTTAGTCCTAGGATGATGCATCCACATGGTAGCATCCATGTATTTCAAACCATTAGATTCACAAGCTTCCAATAACTTATCAAGTTCACCAACATTAAGAGCCACTAGCTTCTCAAGCAACAAGTCACTAAAACCTCGGGTGTAAGCTAGTCGTTTACGTGGGGTCATTTTATCTTTTAATACGGCAGATTTAAGTCGTTTACGTGCCATCAAAATTGGATGCAAGCTAGTCGGAAGTGGCACGTATACAGCATCGGCATCAACGTCGGGGTCATCTAAACCCTCGTCATATGAGCCATATACTTTTGCACCGGTTGGAAAACTGTTGCAAGCTGTTTTTTGCTTTTTCTAAAGAGCGGCTTCCAATAGCATAGAGAGTTGTGTTTGGTGAGAGGTTTGGCTCTTGAAACTTTTTTAGCTATCTCTGCACAACCAAGGATTCCAAATCTTATTGTTGGTTTTGTTTCTTCGTTTGCCATTTTTCTTGGATGATTAGTTGAATGAACTTTAGAGTGTTGCTTAGTTAAACCAAAAGTGTGGCTATAAGGTGCAAGGAATAGATAATACTAATTGTTTTGAAGATTTTTAGATATGCTAACAAATCACATCATTTTAGTGTTTAGGAAAAGTTTGTTTTTTTTTATAGAGGGTGAACTAGTAAGTTTTGAGTAGAGAGATATATCTCTTTTAATTTCTATCGCATGTAATGTAGTGTATAATATCTAAATGCATCAAAATTATAAATATATTTTTAAATATATATTTTATTAGTAATCTTATCGATCAAAATAACTAGTAAAAAAATTAAGACTAAATTAATTAACTAAACATATAACTAAAGATCAAAATACTAATACAAGACACATTAAAATTTATTTTTATAATTTTTATATATTTAAAAATTGTTATAATAACATTTACGCATTCAAAAACATAAAACAAACTATAGTAGAGACACAATTTATAATTTATTTTTTAATATATTAAGTACTTAAAATAATTTTTTTTTCTTTCAAAATCAAGTGTAGACCAGTGCCAACTCTACACAACATGGTTCCGTCCTTGATTTTATAATTTTCGTCCTTATTTTATCTAACACCTTCTTCATTTAAAACAAAGTGTACGTAACTTGTTTATCTAGTTACAATTGTTAGCTATAATTATTGATTATATAAGTTTTATTATAACTCTTGATGTTATTATATCATTTTCATTATAAATGTAATTAATTTCCTTATTATACTTTTATATATTTTTTCCTATCAATAGTTCTGCCAAGAAATGTAACATGGTATCATAAATAATGATTAATTCAACTACATTATTTTAAGACAAATTTGTGTGATTGATCTTTCTTCTTCTTCTCCTATCACCTTTTATATCATCTTCAAAAGCTTTGGATATTAGAAGCCACTTAAAAACACTAGCTAGTTGTTTTGAGAATGAGAAGGTTATGTAATTTACCTCTTCAAATATGTAAAATAATAATTTGGTTTAGTAAATTAAATAATGTCAATTAAATATAGAATATGGCTCGCGCACTGCGCAGATATTAATTAATTTTATAAGTTTTATAAATAATATTTTATGTATTATAAATATAATCATCTTATAATATTATTTTATTGATTTGTAATAATTGAATATGATTAGGAAAATTAAAATGATAGAAAATTATGTTTATCACAATCATCTAATTTAATTTTTAAAATATTTTATAAAATTCGTACGATAATTTATTATATAGGATAATTGTTTGACTCATTGTACTGTGATTGTTAATATATTTTTCAATATATAATGGTACTTGTATTTATTTGAGGAAATAAAATGTAAAATACAAACCCAAAACTAAGATGTAAAAACTTAAAAATATGATTGACTATTTAATATTTTAAAAAAATATTAATATTGAATTATATTGTAGCGTAGTCTAAATTTATTTGT